>JAZDUH010000157.1:2847500-3412500 GCA_036419115.1 Scarus forsteni | reverse complement strand
GCTATAATCTATGGTCTTGGGCCTTAAAGGGCTAAGCAGGGAAGCCCAGACTTCCCTCTCCCCGGCCACCTCGTCTAGCTCTTCCCGGGGGATCCCAAGGCGTTCCCAGGCCAGCTGAGAGACATAGTCTCTCCAGCGTGTCCTGGGTCTTCCACAGGGCCGCCTACCGGTGGGACGTGCCTGGAACACCTCACCAGGGAGGCGTCCAGAAGGCATTCTGACCAGATGCCTGAGCCACCTCATCTGGCTCCTCTCAACGTGTAGGAGCAGCGGCTCTACTCCGAGCTCCTCCCGAATGACCGAACTTCTCACCCTATCTCTGAGGGAGAGCCCAGCCACCCTGCGAAGGAAACTCATTTCGGCCGCTTGTACTCGTGATCTTGTTTTCTCGGTCACGACCCACAGCTCGTGACCGTTTATGAGGATAGGGGTGAAGATCGACCGGTAAATCGAGAGCTTCGCCTTACGGCTCAGTTCCCTTTTTACCACGACAGACCGGTGCAGAGCCCGCATCACTGCTGATGCCAACACACATGTAGGTGGAGACTGTATAGCTATGACATCATAAACCCCAGGAAGTAAAAATGGAGCGTGTTAAAGGGATATGCAAACGTTTTCTTTTTTTATGTCTTCTCTCACTGTGGAGTCCATGACAAGCGGATGGACTCCATTCTTTTGACTGTGAGTGTAGCAACAAGAAAGAGATGGGCTAATTAGCTTGTAATTAGGTCAACAAACATAGCCCATCTGTGATGGTCTGCACCCTGCAGTTTAGTTTTGTATGTATTTCTTTGGAAAACTACATAAAGTGCTAATCTTAGTCTTAAAAAAGGTAATGTAACATAACACAAGCAAAGCAGTCACAACAAGCTCACAAGACCATTCAGAGTTTCTGAAAACGTTATCTGATGACTGTAGACAGAGGCAGGCTAACACTACCACACTGACTCCCAGTGTTTGAGCTGTTGGATACAGAGCTAAAACATTGCAGCTTCCTTTTTTCAGGTGTAATCATCAGGAATTCAGTGGTGCTGCTTCTGTGTGCTACATTGCTCCTGTCAGCCCTTTTGTTGACACTGGAACACTTTTTAACATGTATCACTGAAGTTAGCCAAAAGTTGTCCTGCTGTGGCAACCAGGTTGTAAGGGGAAATGGAAGTAACATAAAAGCAGGTGTTAAGAGGTTACATTAAAGTTATTTTTTAACAAAAGTAAATTTTAATGATAACAAAAGGGGGGCATTCAAGAACTAAATGAGTGCTGTACAAAAAGAGTCTCTGACCTTGAGTTTTGCTATCTCATTTTAGCAAAAGAAAATATACAAAAGCCTCTCTAACTTCTCTGACTAAGCAACAATAAAAAGTAATAGAATAAGTAGCACCAAAGCTCTATTGTGACAATTATAAACTCTAAATGTGTGTAAAATGTGCTCTGAAATTGTGATGGTCATAGCTGTCAACCTGCTGTACATGAACACTAACTTAACACTGACTTCTGCCGTGTATTTTTGACATCTTGCCTTGCTGACCTGCAGCCCCAAGCTGCTAATATGAAGGCTGCATGTGTGAAAAGGGCTCAAAGCTTTAAACAGGACTCCTCACGCTGTCAAAATAAGGCCTGTTGAATTAAAAGCACTCTATCTGACCGCCCAGCAGGATCGATTACTGTTCCTTCTGTGTCTTCTTCCCCTGAGTCTTGTTTTTGTGTGCTTAGGCCTCTGTGTGTGTTGCAGTGCATGATGGCACCACCAGAGAACAAAGGTAAACAACATCTCTGAGACGGCCAGATAGACGGATAGACTTTGCGATAGAAAGACAGATAGCGAGGCGGGAGACAGACAGTCAGCAATCAGAGAGCACAAACACCGCAGAGGTCAACGCTATCACGGAAACGAGTGCTTATTTCGTAGCATTTCATCATCATCATCTATCTTGGTCGCTCGCGCTCCCTCTCCCTCTTTCAGGGCTGGATTTCTCATTGATGACAAAGCCATTTATGTCTCTCTTATGTTCCCCCTCGCCGCCTTCCTCTCCCCCACCACCCATTCCTCACTGTCTCCCTCACGCTCCTGCTATTTATGCTTCCTCTGTTTCCTTCCCTGTGTTTCTTCTTTCTTATCTCTCTTCCTTGCACTTTCTTTGGTCTCTCACTCTCCTCTTTACTCCCCACCTTGTCTTTCTCCACCTTGCTCGTGCTCACATCTCGGCTATTTTTTACCTCCTTCCCTCTCACTTCGTCTTCATCACTCCTCCTTCTCCTCTCTCTGTCTTACATCATTTTCTCTCTAAACACCTCTCCCCCCTCCCTTCTCCTCTTTTCCATTTTACCTTTCTCTTTTCACATGATTTAAATTCTGCACACCATCTTTCTTACTTTCCTCTTACTCTGCCCTGCCCCTCTTTGCTCGCTCCTTTCTTATTTTTCTCACTACAACTCATCGACTCCTCATTTTCTCTCAAGATTTCTTCTTTCTCAACCCATTAAATGATGCTGGCCTGTATGTGGGCTCACTTGTGTCTAAGTCCAGGTCAGAGCCGGCCCTTACCTCTTTATTGCCCTGGGCTAGTTAAGCCATATCCACATGCAACTGTATATTTAAAGGGATACTCCAACATATCTTTCCTTTCCTTGCCTCATTCCCCGAGTCCATGACAAGCAGATAGACACCATTCTTTCGACTGTGCATGCAGTAACAAGGAAGAGATGGGCAAAGCTGGCCCACTGCTAATTAGCTAAGCTCAAACACTCTTCTGTGTGCTTGTTGAGACTTGTTTTATTCCAAATTTTGTTACATTATCAATTTTTAGACCATGATGAACATTTTATAAAATTTTTTTGGAAGAAACTAAAGGTCTGTCCCTATTGTATCCCTTAGCCCTTGTCTTACCCTTAACCCCTTGGCTGTTCGTGTTTTCGTCTCGTGAATTGGTGTCCCATTTCTCTGTGGGGCTAAGAGGAAGGGCTAAGACCAAGGGCCACACAGCCCTCGAAATGAAGACAGACCGGGACCTCATTGAAACAAAGGAGTAAGAGAATTTCCCATAATACACCGCCAACACGCAGCAGAGCGAAGGAAGTGTTTAATTATAAGTAATTATTAAATCATAAAGTAAATATCAATCATGGTTTTAGCTGTTGGTCATATTAAAAAATTCTCGCTGTAACAAGCTAGCCTTATCGGTTATAATCGCATCATCTACGTCACAGCCAGCGAGTGGCTCTGTGTGATGACGTAGCGGGAATTGAGTGGCGTCTTCGTTGTCACCCCTTCTTGTTGGCCCTCAAACAGAGGGCTAAGGGGAAGGGTTAAGACAAGGGGAAGGGCTAAGGGGTAGAATCGGGATTCACCCTAAAATCAAAAAAGAGGAAGTCATATCCTTATTCTACGCTACAGTTTGCCTATCAAACTGATGATGCCAAGCATTTCATTTATTCAGAGTCTATAGGCGCCTTGAAAAGCCTGAATCTCTTTCTCTCTCTCTCTCAGACTTTTATTTGCAGAGTTTTCATCAGCTTTTAATAAAATGTAGCCTCATATTTTAATTGAGAGACTCCCTTCTTATTGTAAATTAGCCGGTCAGATTCTATCACTGCTCTTAAATTTCTTAACAAATAGAGTCAAGCAGGTTCTCATGAATCACATGTCCAAGCCTTTAATGTCCAACACTGGAACTCCTCAGGGCTGCGTCCTTCTCCCCCTGCTTTTTATCTGGTACACAAACAACTGTAGGGCTAGCCCAGAGAGCAGCTATCTGGTTAAATTCTCACATGACTCGGCTCTGCTGTCTTTTCTTTAGGGTTCTCAGTCAGGCCATGGGGCTTCCACCTGAAGCTAGAATCATCCATGATTAAGATGTGCAAATTGATGACTCTTACAAGTATCTTGGAACTGTGTTTGACTCTGACTTAAAGTTTGTTCAGAACACAGAGTCAGTAGTTAAACATGGTCGTCAAACGATTCACTTGATGCTGAACTCCTATAGTGTTTCTGAGGGCATCCTATATTGTTTTTAGCATTCTTTTAAAGAGTCTTTTAACATTTTTCTTTATTTGCTGGGTTCATGGATTATCGGCAAAGGACAGAAACAGTTCGATGATTACTGGGGACAATTGCATGGTCCAGAAAGTCCAGAAAGTCAGAGGACTTATGGATCAGCCTGGACAAATTCTCTTCTCTGACTTTTCTCTCATGTGCTTTGGTCGGCACTACTATGCACCCCCAAGGAAAACAAATAGATCCTCCAACTCCTTTATCCCCTCGGCCATCAGGCTGCTAAATGCTGAAGTGGCCTTAAGATGATATGTGACCTGCGCCGCATTTGGAGTCTCAGGGGTATTTTATTTCTTATTTTATCTCTTTTTATTTCCTTATTGTGTTGTATCTTGGTAATTTAACCGTGGAACTTTACTGCTTATTGTGTTTATTTAGTATTTATAGCTGATCCTGCTAATCTGTGGGTACTGAAAGGGGAATGTGGTCGTCCATATGCTGCTACAAATGTCTTGCATTTGTTTGTTTGTTCCCTGATTTGTTTGGATGGTTCAATAAGGCAGGGTAATTGAACGGAAATGCCCTTTGGGGATTAATAAAGTTGTCTAAATCTGAATCTGATTCTAAACCACCATACACAAACCACTGCCAAAGTGCTTGTCGAACTCCTTAAATTACTGCACTTATGCTTCTGTGTTCATTCAAATGGATATTTAATGCTAAAATCATGTTTTATCACAAAAATGATTAAGTACTGGTGCTTAAGAAGACAGAAGAAGGGAGGGAGCAGTAGCCAGCCAGTAGCCATTTTTAAAAATGTAATCTTTATTTGTTTAAAATGTATATTTTTGTTCATATGCATCTTTTTTTTAAACTGCCATTGGGATATTACTTTCACTGATGGAGCTTCCCTAAGGGATTAATAGAAATTTAATCTAATCATTATGGTATATTTGCACATTCTGCCTATATCTTAACCAATATTCTGGGTGTTATGTTCAATTTTTGAGGCTAAAACATGGTCTGTAAATATTAACTGGGTGGCGAGTTAGCCCATCACACTGCTTTAACTTCTACAGGTAATAATCACATAACAGTAACCAGGCATCCAGGTTGATGACAATAATAATGACAACGCTTATGATCCAACGAAGTGCACAGACGCAACATATCATGAAAATATTAACAGGTCAACATCCCTTACATCAGATCATTGCAGGACTCAACGTCATGGACTGATTCAAAGACTCAATTATGAAAAGTTTCCTAATAGTCTACTAACAAGTGTTAAAAGCCCCTCTTCAGCTACCTCACAAGGCGTGTCTACATTAATACACTTCTCCCCATGATGCACCGCTCAGACTCATAGCACCACTGGCTGTGATGTAATAACATGAGGCCTCTTGAGCCGGACTTGGTCAGCTTAAAAATACTTCTGCGTCAACATTAATCAATCCAAAGGAAATATGCACATTTGGAGATTTTTATTCACCCAATTTAAAACAAAGCTATCGAGCTGTCGAGTCAGTTAAACCCCAGATAGATAGAAACTTGCTTGTGGTCAAAATAGGCTCCTATGGAAGGGGTTAAACTTGTGCCCTTTCCAGGCTTCCATTTCTTTCTGCTTACTTCCATTTCTCATCCTGTTTCCTACTCTTTTTTTGTGACTCCTCCTTACCTTTCCCCCTCCCCCATACCTCATACTCTCCTTCTTTCCTATCTTCTTTTAATCCATCTTTATTCTTCACTTCCACCAGTCTCCCTCCTAAGTCCTTCATCTCTTTTCTTCTTATTGCACCTCTGTGTCATTCTTGCGTTAGTCCTTTCACCTTTTTTCCGTCATCCACGTGTCCTATCTTGTTCCCATCTATTTTTCTCTCATCCTTTTTTATATCTTTGTCCAGTGGCTCTCTTTCCCCTCTCCCTCCCAGGCCCCTCCTCTCCTCCCTTCTTCCTCTTTTCTTTATTTCCGCCCTTGTTTCCTCGCCCTCTCTCCATCCCATTTACCTTGCCTGTACTTTGCCCCCTTTCTCTGCGTGCCTGTGTGGTGACTGTTACTCCCTCTTGTTTTATGTGATGAACCAGGGATGAACTTTAACTCTTGGCAGCAGTGAGCAGTTTATTTTGAAATCAACAGCTGAATATCAGATTTCTGAGCCTCACAGGAAAGTGCAGCACTACTGAAGTATACCACATGTGATTTAAGGTGGTAGGAAAACAGCAGAAGCATACAAAGACCTGAATGAGACACTGAAATGACAAACACTTGAACAATTAGGGATACGTGGGCAGTGTCTGCGTCACATAAAGCAAATGGGAGGCCAAGACTAACGGCGTGTTCACACCGAAAGCGTCGCGAATTTTTCACGTGTCGATATTACATACAAAGTCAATGTAAAGACGCGAGTTGACGCTGCATCAGGGCGAGCATAGAGCGGCGTCAAGCGATGAGCGACAAGCGTTTCGAGTGAAAAAACGCTCGCCGCTCACCGCTCAACGCTTGACGGTCGAGTTGAAATAATTGAACTTTTCAAGCGAGCGAGCGTCTTGACGCGCCGGGACAGCCTATCAGCGTGGAGATCGTCACTGACGCAGAGCATTCTGGGATTCGGAGTCTTGCTAATCTGACAAACTGCTAATGCTGCATTCCATTTACCTCGGAACTGGGAGCTGGGAAATGGGAGTGATGTCATCTCCGACTTATCTGCATTCCAGTTGAAGTCGGAAAAAAAACGTGCCGATCGAGCAGGCTATTGTTAGCCGTTGTTAGCATGCCTTCGTTGTTGTTCACAAACTTCACATGAAGAATGTGATTATATCTATGGCAGCATTTTTGTAAATATAAGTCTAACAATACTATGTATACAACTGATCTAGAGCAACACATACTAGTCAGAAGTGCAAATAAATTGATTATTAGAGGAGCTAAATAACTGTTCACACTGGGGGCTGCCATCTTTGATCGTCAACTCGGGGGTGGTGAGGTCTCCCCTAGTTCCGAGTAGGATATTCCGACCTCGGGGGGCGTTCCAGATGTCCTCCGACTACAACTGGAACGCACCATAACCAAACTGCTAAACTGGAGACAGATGGAAAGGCGCTCCACAGCTGGAATGGAGCGCCTGTAGTTGGTATCCAGGCGGGAGATCCTGGCACCAACCCGGGATAGCAGGTCTTCAAACTGGGCAACAGTCAGCCTGAAGTACCGCTGGCCTGCAAGAGACGGTGGAACTCACCGAGCTCACACCGCCTCCGTAGGGTAGCATGCATCCAGTACCGACGTCGGCGCCTAGCCCGCAGCTGACTTCTTCACAGCAGGTACAGAGCAGCGATGGTGGTAATCAGAGCCATGTTCGACTATGAAATGATATGATGAAATGATAATGGCGGACGATGCCGCGGCAAGCGATGAGCGTTTTTTTGCATATTTGTACAAGCGTCAAAACTCGAGCGTCTAGCGCGGCGCAATTTCACTTGACGCGCGAATACATTCGCTTTCAATGCTTTCGGTGTGAACACGCAGTAAAGGGATTACCCCAATTCAGTGCAGTTGGGGCATTGTGTGAAGCTTAAAGGAAAACAGAATGCAATGCTATTCAAATCCTTTTTTTACTTTTATTCACTAAAATACATAACAAAGACAAGATATTTAATGTGCACACCTAGTTTTTTGTCGCAAATATTCCCTCATTTTCAATTTAATGCCCGCAACACAATCTAAAAAAGCTGGAACAAGGAAGGAAAAGGAACACTCCTGAACAGGAAAGATGGGGCAATCGACAATGTGAACATCAAATATTAGAAGAGTTTAAGAACGTACAACTGCAAGATCTTTAGGGATTTCATCATCTACAGTCAAACAAATCATCACAAGATTCTGAAGATCTGGGTTATATCTGCAGTGACAAAGCTGGAAACTAACATTGAATGCCTGTGACCTTCGAAATCCTCAGGCAAAGCATTAAAACAGCTGAAAAGAAAACTCCCGTATTACACAGTACCAGATAGTTGGATTGAAATATGGAGGTAGATAGATAGATAGATGGAAAGATGGACAAACGAATACTTTTTGTCCATCTATCCAACATACTTAAAAAATGACATCCACTGGTATTTTAAACATAAAACATGGTATAATGCTATCAGCAAAAAGTAATTACAAACAGAATCAATTATTCGACCTGTATTCTGTTGACGAGATCACAAAGACATCACTTAACAGACCACATGTTTAATATTCAGGCTAATGAACCTCGCTGTTTTTAAACCTCACTGGTATCAAGTCTCAAACAAAAAGAGCCGTGGAAGTAAAAATAAAATAAAAATAACCATCCTGGTTCAACCTAAGCCCATTAACTGATCATTAATTTGTCAACATCAATACCTCTCATTAAAATCCTGTTTCTCCTTTATTTCTCCAGCGCTGAGAGATAACCGCATCCAGCTGCACCGCTCCACCTCCACCGAGCTCTCCATCACCATCGGGGACGTGCAGCTGTCTGACGAGGGCGAGTACACCTGCTCCATCTTCACCATGCCGGTCCGCACCGCCCGTGCTACTGTTACCGTTCTGGGTAGGTCAAAAAGACGATACTCTGATTACTCATGGGCATCCCAAGCACCAGAAATCTGAATTAAAGATGGTTTGCTTGTGTCTACTGTGAGCCAACCTTGGAGTATTAAACCGATCACTTAGTTAGTGTCAGCAAAAACGCATGTTTACATTGGTGAAATATTTCTCAGGGATGACTGAATGAGTGTGCTTCCTGTTTGTGCCTTGAAGTTTGTTTTTGTGTAAGCTGGAGCAGAAATGTGCATACTCTCTTACTCATAGAGTGGAAACATGTTAAACATACATGAAGTTTGATTCTTCTCTTTAAATATGCAGCAATATTTGACTAACTTACCAGTCTGAGCGTGAAAATATCCATCCTGCTTTGCAGTTTGCCTGACATCTTTCATTTTCCTTTAACAATGAATTAAGAAAACTTTGTTGAAGGGCTTTATAGTGCCTCACAGCAATAAGGATTAGCTCCTTAAGCAGGGTACACACATTAGGATTTCCTAAATCTGATGAGATGTTTTATCTGTTGGAGACCCCCTGCATAAAGATAAAAAAACAGGCATTGAACACTTTGGATCATATTCATGTGGTGCTCCGATAAGCCTCTGTCAAACATTTTTGTGTACAAAATCTAAAACTAAATTAACTTGCCAATTCATTTGTTGACAAAAATGTCAATAAATTTAGTTTTTGATAACGTTCACTTGTTTTCTTAAATTACAGTCTAGTTTTTCATCTGGCAAGAAAGATTGTTGATGAAAACTGAGACCAAAATAATTAGTCGACAAAATGAACACTAAATGTCACATTCAGAGTGACCCAACTCACTGTTCTTCTGTGTTCTGAGGCTCGGTTTGAACGTCATGTCTACCTTCCTTATGTACACTGTAAAAAAAAGAAATTGTAAAAAAAACTGTAATTTTCCGGCAGCTGGGGCACCAAAAAAAAATACCGTGAAATAACAGAAAATTGCTTTTACTAAAAATACATTTTCTTTCTGTGATTAAAATAGTTTGTAGTTGTAATTTTAACAAGATTTTGCCTTAATTTAAGGTTCTTTAACATTTAATTACAAACATTTAACATTAAAAAACAATTAAATTACCCATAAAGTTGGTAAATCGACATTGTAATGCGCAGAATTATGCTTAAATTTACAGGAATGTGCTGCTAATCGTTGGTTTTGATGACATTTTTTAATGTATTTTTTGGGCATTTTGTGCCTTTATTGATAGGAGAGAGACAGTGGATAGGCTTGTGAAAGGGGGTGAGAGAGTAGGGGAAGACACTCTGCAAACTGGTCACAGGTGGGATTTGAACCTTGACCGGCAGAAGTAGGTACATGGGGTGCTAACCACTACGCCAAGCCAGCACCTCTTAATGACATTATTTTATAGAAAAAGGCTTTATTTAGAGTTGTAAAGTTGAATTTTACAGTTTATTCCCTTAAATAACAGAAAAGTATTTGTAAAATTACAATACACTTGTTAACGTATTTTAACAATAAATATTCGTATTTCTCATGGGGTTTCTTTGTAAAAGAACAGACATATTGTTTTTTTTCACAGTTACAGTACTTTCCTGATATATTACATTTGACATGTAAAATCACAGTTTATTTTTGTGAATTAATTGGCATTTTGAAAATACAGAAAAAAGCTGTAAAATAAACAGTAAATACTGTTATATTACTATTTTTTTTTACAGTGTAGCTGCATCATTTAACTGCCATATGATTGCCTTATCAGCTATATGAGTTAACCAGAAGTTGAACAGGTGTAGTTACTGAAATGTCTGGTGGGTGTATGATGTTTAATGGACTTCATTGAGGTAAAACTGATGGACAGAGCTGACAGAGGGAGATGCTCTAGCACTCTGCTGTTACATACTGATGGATGGAAAAGTTTACACTCATAAACAATATTATTTTACTCTACGACTTACAAACTTAACATATATGCCAACATTTCCGATGCTTTCTTTGCTCCAGCCTGTCCTTGGAAGAGGTTTCCTCTCTGTGAGGCCAATCCCAAGGTTGCTTCAGATTCTTCTTTCCTATGAAGACTCCTCTTGAATCTGTCTCTTCTCACTAAGGCTCAATGCTGCAGATTGACATTCATGCCTTCCTTGTGTTCATACTCAGCCGCGTCTCCTTTGAGACTGATTGACGGCTTTAAAAATCAGTTCGAGTGCAGTCTGTCTTCATTTTTCCCAAAACCCGTAGGATTTGACAAATATAAATTGATGTCTCGGAAGCTTTTGGCATCTTTTCTTATTTTCTCCTCACTTGTCGTGTTGTTTGGCACAATTTTACAACAATGTCTACCTCTATACTGCCTGACAGCCTGAGTCTACACACTGAAAGAGTGGGAAAAAAGTGGCTCAAAATCACCTTGAAACAGAGCTGTGGAATTGTGTGAGGATGACCGACCCCGCAGAGCAGAGCCTCTATCGGAGCAGAAGGAAGTTTGACCCTGTGGAAGTTTTGCTGGAAGTGTCACATTCAGGAGAGGCTGTGGGTTGGCAGGAGGCACAGGACTGGTCAATTTTGCAGTTTATAAAGTTAGAGGACGTATGAAGGACTGGTGTAGAAATAAAGGCTGCAATCAATGAAGCAAAGAATAAGGGAAAGTGATTTCTTGTCCTTGGTGTATGAAAGCAGGAAAACAGGATCTTACAGTACATTAACTTCAACCAGGCTTGATTATATCTTATTATTAGATCCTGTAGAGAGGAGCTGCCTCAAATACAACCTCTTTTCTTAGAGCCTGGGTAACAAAAGGTACAATGTGTTGGTGGTACTGGATTCTTTATGCCTGATATTTCAGCTCAGCCTCAGGGATAGTGTGAGGACCTTCAAGAGTAATTTTGAAGTAGACCTGCATCCAAAGGAGTCCGTAGAGGAGGTTCTTTAATCTGTTTAAGATGGTCGCCTCCGGGAGGTCTCACCAGGAGGAGACCCTGAGGGAGACCCAGAACACTCTGGAGGGATTATAGCAGTGGTTATGTTAACAGCACTTTTTAATTTAGTTTAAATATAGTCTTTAAGCTTTAGTCATAATGTAGTCATCTAAACTTTTTAAATTTAGTTTAGTCCAGATTTAGTTGATGACATTTCACAACATTTTAGTCGACAGAATCTGCTGTAAGTTTAGTTGACTAAACTATGAAATTTAAAGTGTAAGACATTTTTAGGGTTTCCTTGAATTTCTGAAGTAATGTTTTATAGTTGGATCAAATAAATCATCTAATAACCTTTCCTTGAATGCTAGGAAATTTCAATTAATAAATGAACAGAAACAAATCAAATTTTGTGTGAAATGCAGTCACCTTTATTTAGACTACCTGGCAGAGCATCTCAGTTACAACACCAGAACTGACAACAAACAGTGAACCTGCTCTACATGAATATATCAATTCATAAAGAGAGCAGCTCTGATTGGATCGCTCCACAATTTATTCCACCACCACCAAGCTAAGGCAGCTGTGATTGGATGTCCCCCTGAACTCATCCAACCTTTCCGCACAACCAAAGTAGCTGTGATAGGATATATTCCTAACTTGTCTCTACTTTCTACATGACCAAATTAGGTCTGATTGGATAAAGTCTGTAAAACATTACATGTCCATGTGCACTTGATTCTAAGAGTAAATATTTAATTTTCATCAAGGGGAAAAAGGTTGTTTATCAAAACTTTGACAAAAATAATTAGTCAACAAAATTAACACTGGATTATGTATCCTGTCTGGCCTGGGAAAGCCTTGAAATCCTGCTGAAGGGCCATTCTCGCCGAACATCCATCATTGCTAACCCAAGTCAGGTTGCATGTCCATGAGCTGCTCTTTTTGTCACTGCAGCATCATGTCACTCAGTAATGTTACACCCGCTGGAGAGAGCCCATGGAAAGTGTTTGGGAATTGACATAATCCTTTTAAAACATATCTGGCAGGTGATTGGACAATCATTCCATCAATCACATTCATTAAGGACCAATCAGAACATGAGCTGCTTTGTAAAACAAACTTGTTTAAATGTGTTGGAGGTGGAGTGAAAACATCCTTTGTAGGTTTAAGCTTTGTTTTTTTCAGTAGATAAAGAGATGCAGTCCAGATCAGTTTGAGCAGTGTCTTATCTGCTGTTGTCTCACTTATAGCTTCCATCTCTTTCTGCTCTAAATGTCTTAGGCTTATCCATCTGCACAGAAAGGTTTTGACTGTTGCCCCCTCTCCTCTCTCCCTGCTGGTCTGCTTCCGCATGAGCGACGTTGTTCTGAGCACTCGGTCTACCAAAAAGAAGAGGAAGACGTAGCAACTATGGCAGCCATACATTTATATTTTTTGTAGACATACACTCACTTGCCACTTTGCACCTTGCTAGCATCAGATTGGACCTCCTCTCACCTTCAAAATGGTGTTACGGTTTATCACACAGCAGCATCGCTAGAAATGTATCACTATAAGACATTATTTTCCTTTTTTTAAAGAAAGTTTTTGGTCAATATGGACATGATAGTATCACAGTTTCCAAGAAGCTAAATGTTACATCCCATCGCACCTCAAAGGGGCTCTGCTAGATTGAGATCTGGTTACTCTGGGGGCAACTGGAGTAGCAGTTAACTCAGTCATGTACAAGGGACCAGTTCAAGAAGATCTGAGCTTTGAGACGTGGAGCTGCTGGATGGGGATGAACATGGTCAGTAACAACACTCAGGTAGGCTGTGGTGTTTAAATGATGACCAGTTGGTACTAAAGGGCCCAAAGTGGGCCAGTAAAAAAACATCCCCCTGAACCAAGACAGCATGGATCCATGCTTTTGTGTTGTTTACCCCGAATTTTGACTGTAACATCAAAATGTTGCAGTAGATTTTTAGACTTCTCAGACTGGGCAACATTTTTTCAATCTTCTATTGTCCATTCTTGGTGGGACTGTTGCCTCAGTGTGCTGTTCTTTGCTGACACAAGTGGCACCTGGTGTGGTTTGGATCTGTTTAGGATAAAGAGCAGTTGAGTGGGTGTACTAAATAAAGTGGCTGGTGTGCATATCCTTTATTGCCCTTACTAGAAAGAACTCTGATGGCAGGGAGACGTGGCAACATGCAGCCCGCCTCGCCCTGCTGTGGTCAGTCAATAACCAGCAGGAACTCACTAGTACATGAGAGCTAATCATGAAAACAGATAACTCCGTTTAATCCAAAAATAATCCCTTTCATACACAGTACTCTCCCCCCCGTTGGCCATGATGCCTCCAGCCAGTTTGATCTGGATCTCTCCTTATAGAATTAACCTTTGTGTAAGGTTACGACCTCGTATAACTCTTGTGTGCTGATAAACCAGCTCCACTCATCTTCTCGGAGATGGATGTTATCACCTGCGTGTGTGACACTTCCCTGCAGGCTGCCATAAATTGCGGTCAGCCTCTCAGCGGTGAGCGAGGCCCGTGCATCGATCGGATATTGGGCTAATCGGCTTTTGGCCGCCACAAACCGTCTTTCAGGCATTGATTTTTATTAGTCGAGCTGTTATTGTTCCTGCATGTCGGTTTATTCTGGCTGTACCTCACGCTTTCACTTGAAGATGAGAACAAAGCAGTGAGCCTGGCAGTGCAGTAATGCACCGACTAATGGCAGCACAACCACAATAGAGCCTTACAGTACACACAGGAGAGACAGCTGGTCCGATTCCTGGGAGGTTGGGGCGGGCAGACTTACGGCCAACATTTCAGGGCCTCTGGTACCACTTTAAATTGCTGTGTAATGAAACTGAGTCATTCTTTGTGCTGATCAGGAAAACACACATTCATTTAGTCAAAAACAGGCCTCGCTCCTGCATACTTGTGATATTATTTGTGATATTTAGGAGGGTTTTTTAATCAGTTTCTGCTGCTTCCCTCAGCTTTTCTAAACCAATTCAACATCATTTGCCAAGAAACTGTTGGATGGAAACTGAGCTGAGCAGCATTTCAGCCCAATTTCATCTGAAAATGCTCTTAGTGGGAACAAGAGACCCTGAATTTTTAAATATAAGGTGGGGCAGAGTGATCGGTGTTTACAGCGTCTGCTTAGGAACTGACAGTCAGCAAGGCTGCTGGCCAAATCTGACTTTGACAGACATTTATCATCCGTCTGTCTGTCCTTCCACCTTTCTCTTTTCTATTCATCCATCAATCATCCATCCATCTTTCTTTCTATCCATCCAATTATCCGTTTACCTGTAATCATACATCCATCAATCAGTCATCAATTTATCAATCATCCCTATCATCTTTTTTCCATTCATCCACCCATCCATCCATCCATTTATCTATCTATCCATCAATCAACCATCCAGCCATCTAACCAACCACTCATCCCTTTTCTATCCATCCAATTTTGCATTTATCTATCATCATCCATCCATCCATCCCTTCACCCCGTCATACTCTCATCACTTCCTTCATTCATTTATCTATCTATCAATTCAACCATCCAATCATCCACCCATCACTTTTCTAGCCATCCATCATCCAAGTGAAGCAAGTGAAGCACAATTACAAACATCCATCCATCTTTTTGCCCTTCTATCCACCCATCCATCAATCAATCATCCATCTTCAAAACCAATCATAAATACAAACAAGCAGTACATTTTTCTATCCATAAATTCATTCATCCATCCGTTCATCCAGGCATCACTTTTCTATCTATACAGTTATCCATCCATCCATCCATCCATCTATCTATCACCCTATTTTGCACCTATTACTTTTCTCTCATCCGACAATCCATCCATCTCTCCATCTATGTTCTATGTTCCATTGGCACATAATGCTGTCCACTTAGTCCAACCACTCATTGATTGTCTCACTGATGTCAAAGCGTGGCTTTCACTTAACTTCTTGAGTCTTAATGAGAATAAGACTGAAGTAATGTTGTTTGGACCAAGTTGCTGTTCTCTCCCCAGCATTGACCTTGGCTCGCTTTCACCATATCTTAAGGACTGTGTCACTAATCTGGGGGTCAAATTTGACCCTGATTTTAAATTTGAAAAACAGATCAGCAGTGTAGTGCAAAAAAGCTTTTATCAGCTACGCCAAATAGCTAAGGTGAAGCCTATTCTTTCTAAACCCGACTTGGAGAAACTAATTCACGCTTTTATTACATCACGCCTTGATTACTGCAACTCCTTGTACATAGGAATTAGCCAGGCTTCCCTTGCCCGCCTCCAACTCGTGCAGAATTCCGCTGCACGTCTGCTAACCCAGACCCGTAGGCGTGAGCACATCACTCCCATCTTGGCGTCCCTACACTGGCTCCCTGTGCAATACAGAATTAACTTTAAAATTCTGTTACTTGTTTACAAATGCCTAAACGACCTTGCCCCTCCTTATCTTTCTGACTTGCTTCAGCCTTACTGTCCACCTCGATCCCTAAGATCAGCTGATCAGTTGCTGCTAGCGGTCCCTAAGACACGGCTAAAACTCAGAGGTGACAGAGCTTTCGCTGCCGCTGCCCCCAAGCTCTGGAACGAGCTACCTTTAAAGGTCAGACAGGCCTCCTCACTTCCTGTTTTCAAATGCCTCTTAAAAACACACCTTTACTCCGTGGCTTTTAATATCTTATAATTTATCATGTCGGTGGTCTTATTTAAAGGCACTTGTCATGAGCTTGTCTGCTTTTTATCTTGTATGTTTGTTTGCTTGCTTTGCTTTGTTTGCTGATATCTTATTTGTATATTTATACTGTGCAGCACTTTGGCTACCCCCGTGGTTCTTTTTAAATGTGCTATACAAATAAAGTTGTATTGTATTGTATTGTATCCATCTATTTTTCAACCTATTTTGCACCCATTACTTTTTTCTCATCCAGCAATCCATCCATCCATAAATCCATCCATTCACCCATCCATCTTTCCACTTATTATGCACCCATCACTTTCCTCTCATCCAACAATTCATCCATCCCCATCCATTGTATTTCTATGTCACCATCAATCAATCCATCCATGCCTTCATCCATCCATCCATCCAATTATCTGCCTGTCCCTACATAAATACCTACTTTCCACCCATTTTCCATTCATCCATCACCATCCATCCATCCATCCATCCATCCATCATTCGCCCATCTTACACAAATACATTTTTCAATTCATGCATCTAAATTATCTATTTTTCAAGCCATCCATTTTTCCCTCGCCCATCCATTGACTCATCAGATTTCTATCATCCCATTATTAATCCATCTGAAATCCATCTATCATCCATACACCATCTATTCATCCATTTTTCAAGTTTCCACCAATCCAACCACACATACATCTAATGTCTGTTCTTCTTTCAGACATCCTTTCATCCATGCATCCATCCATTTTTTCATCCATTCATCCATCCACCCATCTAATTTGTTGCGCATATCTCCACTCATTTGTTTATCGATCCAATTCAGCCTCCAATCTGTCTATCATCCATCAAATTTTCTACATATCCATATGTTCTTTACTCTTCATATTTCATTTTTCTGCTGGTGAGTCATAAAAATGTCTCTCTATAGATATATATTGGAACAAATTCATGTCAGTTTAATCAGTTTCTGCCATTTCCCCTCAGCTTTTCTAATCCAATTCAGCATCATTTGCTCAGAAATTGTTGGATGAAATCTGAGCGGTGCAACATTTTGGCCTAATTTAATCTGAAAGTGCTTTTAGTGGGAACAAGAGAGGCTGAATTTTTTTTAAATTTAAGAAGGAGCAGGTCGATCGGTGTTTACAGCGTCTGCTCAATAACTGAAAGTCAACAAGGCTGCTGCCCAAATCTGAGTTTTGTCAGTCGACAGCTGTGGAGGCATCCTTGAATAAACCATTTAGCTGATATTTATTCAAATGTTTTGGCAGCGCCGCAAGGTGTATTGAAAGGGATTCAATGTAGTCGCTGTGGACAACAGCCTGAGTGGAGCCTGCAATGTTAATGTGGTGTTTGTGTGTGAGGGGGGGAGGGAAAATGTGTCGGAGCATTGATGAAGGCGGGTCTGCTTCAGCTCTTTAAATTTAAATTAACATGAGAGTCACACCTCTGTTTTTGAGACCATTTATTAGCAGCAAAATGTGTTTCAAGCATTTTTCATGCTCTGTAATTGACAGCTGTGACACTGTATTCTGCGTTCCATAAATATTTCATGACCCCTGAGAGGGAGCCGGAGCATTAAAAATGTATGGTAAAATGTCTAAAATGCACAAGCCCCTATGGGGAAAAATCAGCCAAAGATATCCAGTTTTGGCACAGCGGTGTTCATGCATATGTTTTATTCCTGTTTGGACATGAGCAGCCTTTTGACAGACACGTACACAAACACAGAGAGGCGTAGAAGTGCTGAGTGTGGTCAGTTTGAACCTCCTGAGTGTCTGTTAAAGGAAAATGTGTGTCAAGCCTCCTTGCACCCTCCTCAGCTAAGCAGAGAATAATTTATAATGGCTTTATTCTCTTTTATTCTTCTTGTAGGAGAAGGGTCTCGACAGGGCTTCTCTGACCACCTCTATATGTGCAGTATTATTCCCTCATTAATATTCAATGCTGCTTTACAGCCAGAGAGCTTCTGCACACAGAGCACTACATCAAATAGTGCTACATTAAAAATTGACCAGGTTGTTATTTTTATGACATATACCTAAGTTAGTTCACTGCACTTTAATATCAATGTTACCCTGCATCTATCTATCTATCTATCTATCTATCTATCTATCTATCTATCTATCTATCTATCTATCTATCTATCTATCTATCTATCTATCTAGCCTTCATTCTCCTCTGAGTCACAAAACTGCCACTTTAAAATTACCAGCTGGTTTCTTGTCAGTTTCAATAAAAATAGTTTCCCCGTTCTTTCTGTCAAGATTCAGTTCCTCCTCTCTGACTCTTCTTCCCCACCTACCTCTCTGTGCCTCTTCTCTCTCTGCTCCATCTTTCTCTCTCTTTTCCTCTCTATATCTTTAATGAAGACGGTTAGTGGTAGAGAGAAAAACTGCAGAATGACAGCAAACTGGTCAGACCTTTCGAGAGAAGTATTACCCACAGTGGCTCCAGATGGAAAGTTTCATTTTCTCAGCTTTTGACTGCTATGAAGGGAATTTTGTGTCCATTTCACGTTGGGGCTTTATGCCCATTTACAGTTTTTCACAGTTCTTAACACACGTTTCTCAAAACACGGATTCCTTCCAATTGTACACACAAACCTGAAAACCTCACACACAAAATGCTAAACTTGACACTCCCTTTTCAAGATGGCTCTTTGCTATCAAATCTGTTAACTGTTCACAAAATGGAACTCGTGTTCTCATTTGGTACACACAGCCACATTCTCCAATGGCACACACATACCAGCCAATTGATACACACAGCTCAGCATTTGCTGCACACTACCAAGCATTCACAGCACAATGAAGTGCAAAACTGAAAACCCAATTATAAAAATGCAACACACAAGGTGAATGGCAATGATTCATGAGAATTACCCATTTTTCCTTTTGGAAAATGTCTGTGTATGCCCACTTCTTTAAATATAAAACATCACATAAGTATGCAGCAAATCATTGTTTTATTTACAGTGTTTCAGTGCACAGGCATTTCTAAAGAAAATGTACGTAAAAAAAGTCAAAAGGTCCTCTCCATCTTACCCCTCTCCTTCTCTGGTTGTCGTTGTCCATTATTCAATGCTCACCAAACAAAGCAGAGGCTCAAGGCCCTTTTATGCTGCAGTTCCCCTGACTGAAAATTGCTCACCAGACCTGGGTGTTTAGAGATTTGCAGTATTGTATGTTGTGGGTTGATGCTTTGAGATGTGTGCAACAACTGACCATTGTGTGTACAGCTTTGACAACAAGGTGATGTGTAATTGACATCAGAGTGTAGAGGAAAGTCAGAGTCTACATGTAATGCAGATAAGGGAGCGTTTAGATGTGGCAAATCGGGCCGAGCAATTGGTACTTGAAGTGAGGGTTTTGAAAACTGTGCCAAATTATCGATTGGTGTGTGTTAAGAACCGTGAAAAACTGTAACTATGTGCTCAAAATCAGACACAGTCTGAGCCAACCATGACCAGATTTCTTAATGACTGGAAGAAATTAGAACAATCTAGCTTATACTAGATTTATGTTTCATATTAAGTTACTTCAATGCTGTTATTGGTAAGAATGTGGAAAACTGTCCTGTCTCAGACTGAAAATAAATCTTAGATCCTGATTTGGATCACCCCCAAAAAATGGAATCACGTTTCCTTTGGGCCATAACCATCATTCCCTGAAAATGTCGTCCAAATCTGTTTATATATAATCCCCTGTGCACACATTGAGTTATTACTGAAAATATGGAAAACTGCCCTAAAAAGCAGTGTCAATAAATCATTAAAAAAATCCTGGATCCACATTTGACTTTGGAAATCTACCAAAAAATTAAATCACTTCTGCATTAACCAGCATTCCTTGAAAATGTCTTCTGAATAAATTGTGTACAGCTTGAGTTATTACTGAAATGTGGAAAACTGCCCCTTTCTCACAGTGTTAGCAATCAGTCTCTGAGTCACCACCAAAATAGAACCACCTTTCCCTTGAGCCATGACCAACATTCACTAAAAATGTCATTGACATACTTTTCACACTTTTTTAGTTATTACTGAAAATGTGGAAAAGTGCCCAATCTTGCAGTATTAACAAATTATTTTGAAAATCTTGGATCTGCATTTGTCATTGTCTGTCTACAAAAATTAAATAACTACTTTCTTTGCACCATGAACAACATTCCCTGAATATGTCTTCCTAATACATTGTGCACTTACATAGTTATTACTGAAAATGTGAAAAACTGCCTTATCTCGCCGTGAAAACTAATCATTTTAAGAATCCTGAATCTGTAGTAGTCTTTGGATCAACAACATAATAGAATAACTTTACTCCGTGCCATGACCAACATTCTCTGAAAATGTCATCCAAATACATTGTGCACTTGCTGAGCTATTACTGAAAATGTAGAATACTGTCCTGTCTTGCAGTGTTAACAATTTGTTACAAACAATCCTGGATCTGCATTTGTCTTGGATCACCACAAAAATTGAATCATTTTTCCTTTATGCTATCACCATCATTCACTGAAAACGCCATCCAAATATGCTGTGCACTCACTCAGTTATTACTGAAAATGAAGAAAACTGTCCTATCTCAACGTGTCAACTAATCACTAAAAAATTCTGGATGTGCATTTGTCTTTGGGTCTCTCCTGAAATTGGATCACTACTTCCTTGTGTCATGACCAACATTCTCTGACAATATCATTAATATACTTTTCACACTCTTTAAGTTATTACTGAAAATGTGGAAAAGTGCCCAATCTTGCAGTGTTGATTTTTTTTTTCTAAATCCTGGATCTGCATTTGTCATTGGATGTCTACAATAATTAAATCACTACTTCCTTTGTGCCATGAACAACATTCCCTGAAAATGTCAACCCACTACCTTATGCACTTATTTAGTTATTAATGAAAATGTGGAAAACTGTCCTGTCTCAACGTGTCAACTAATCTTTAAAAAAATTCTGGATATCTTTGGGTTTCTTCTAAAATTGAATCACTACTTCCTTGTGCCATGGCCAACATTCCCTGACGATGTTGTCCAAATCCATCTATAGCTTTTTGAGTAATCATTCCAACAAACTAACAAATGCCAGCAAAAACACAACCTGCTTGGCAGAGCTAATCACTCTTTTGCCTACAAGTTGTTTTTTTTTTGTAATTTATTCTCACAGGCTCATGTAAGCTGCAGGGGAGTGGGGAGACTTGAATATATTACAGCCCATTATACAGAAGCTTTGGTCCAAATGACCTGGGTCCGTTAAAACTGTAATCCTGTTGTTGCACTTACTTGATGTTAGAATAGCTTTTAAGCTGCAGTGTTTGTTCCGGCAAGAGGCCTGTCTGGATTCTTGATGAACACCTAAGACCAAGAGAAGATGCACCATGAAATTTTGGTTTGGCCAGAGGTCCCTCACTCAGCTGAAGTCGTTTTGAACCCAACCTCATTCCAGCTCCCGTCCCTCTCCGTTTTTCTCTCAAACCACCTCACCCGGCTCCAATAGCCTCCTAAAAAAGCCATTAAGGCTGACTGAGTCACTCTAACTCCCATCTTGGCTTTTAACTAATGAATTCTGGGAGTCTTATTTAATAAAGCGGGCAAAATTGAATTTCCTCGACATTCTGAACCGACCTGCAGTACAGAGAGTGAGCAGTCACATATTCTTATTTACCGGAGTGATTTGAAATGTAGAAATGACGAGCTGGGAGCTGGTGCAGGCCTCACGCTGCTGATTTTAAAGCAATGACACATTATGATGCGGCTCATTAAATTAACAGGATTTTACGTTCATTTCACCTATGTCAAGACAAAACACAGGCAGGTGTTCTACATGTACAACATTATTTCTTTATTCGTCTATAACAGTTAAAAAACAACAAAGTCAGTAAAGAAATACACCTACACCACACAGCTGTGCATTTCC
Organism: Scarus forsteni; assembly: GCA_036419115.1. NCBI lineage: Eukaryota > Metazoa > Chordata > Actinopteri > Labriformes > Labridae > Scarus > Scarus forsteni. Next base: position 3,390,432 of record JAZDUH010000157.1, on the reverse strand, counting down.
ATCAAATATGTGTACACATGTGAGAACATATTATACATATGTATCTCTACACAGTAATCAATTTGAGATGGAACAGAATGAAGCTGATCTGGTTCTGCCCTAGATCACAATAGTGGATTTAAATAAGAATACAGTACCAGCAGTCATTATGCATGGAATCATTACAAATACATGGGTAACAGCCTCATTCTACAAACTACAGTAAGACTTTGTAGAAAATTAAATCTGTCTAAGTACAACCCTACTCTTCATATAAACCTCCAAGAGAACTGACTAAATGCACTAGCAATAAGTAAACAAATCAGAAAATATAACTTATATATTAAATTAGCATTATATGCATAACATACAAATTTAAACACACGCTTCTTTATTCATAAACATTCATCCTGTAACTAGAAAAGCACTCGGAGAGCGCAGACCTTTGCCAGCGCCACAGTCCTCATCCATGTGGTGATTTTCACCATAAATATTAGTCCTACCTTTATTTTAATTAAATATTTAGATTCCTTGACCATGAAAACATAGCATTAGCAGTTGGATTCATGATATCTATTTTAGTTCAGTAGTTATTCATGAAAAATGCATTTTTCGTCATGGCGGTTTTCTTCTGGATCTAGCTCCAAAGTTTTTGAAGATACAACAAATCAGATTGAACACCTCAGATTCCACAGTATTTTGGCTATATTTTGGCATTTGTTTCAAGTCTCTGCCTTTATTTGTTCCCTTGTTATGATGAAAAATTCCAAGGACATCTAAATTGCCTGGATCCAGATCAGTCTTTCATATGTTGTAGAACCTGTTGGAAACTTGTCCTGTATTATTTTTCCAAATGCCCTGACTATTTTTGTTGGAGTGATATGCTCAAATGCTGAAAATGGTTCTATCTGGCAATGTTATAGAATTCTTTAAAACATTCCTGAATCCAGATGGTGATCACTGTCAAAATCTAATCATTTGTTCCTTGTCCCAATCCGGACCTTTCCTGATTTCATCGAAATCCGTCCACAACTTTTTGAGTTATGTTGCTAACAGAGAAACAAACAAACAAACAAACAGACGCTGGCAATAACATAACCTCCTTGGCGGAGGTTACCAAGTCTACACCTGGAATAAGTTTCGCCACAATATAAATGATCTAAACTACATTTAATTTACTTAATATGGTGTTCTTATGTTAAAAATAGTCTGTTTTATAACATACATAATCAATATTACTTATATGCGAAATTGTTTCGGTAAAGAAATCTGAATATTTCAATACTTGTCTGTAGTGTAAGTTAGATACTTTTACGTTATTGCACTTTTAAAGCGACATCCAAGCTGTTCCACAGTTTGACAGCACAAACAGAAAGAAACAAATGCATAAAATTAATGAAACATGAAATTAATGTAATTTTGCTCTTCTGTCGGGAAAACTTGTCTTTTTGTTCTGCCTCCCAGTGATGCAGTCATTCTTTTGAAATCTCACTTTTAACATGGTTAGCATTTCACTGATTTAAGTTTATCCTGAGGACTGTCGAGTAACAAAAAAGACAAGCCAACACAATTTCCAAAAGCCAAAATTACATATGGTTCAGGAAGGACTTGGGAGAGAGTGTGGTATGGCATGCAGGGAAGGAGCCACAGACCAGAATGAAATCTTTTAGGGTATTAAATGGGACTTGCAGAGCTGATCTTGAGCCTTTTAGACCAAAATTCATACGTGCTGCCTCAAAGTGGTTTGGGTCTCATTTCATGGAAGCACGAAGAAGCCTGTTCTTCAGGTGGCGAGGGTTGATGGCTGTCCTTTTATTGATGGCTTTCACACACTCATGGTGAGCAGGGATGACTTTTCTCTGAATTCTGTGCCTAAAATTTGCTTCTTTGGTCCAACCAACAGTCCAAAACCAAAGTCGTTTTATTGACTATTTTATAAAAAGCAGCGAATTTTCACTTTCCATGCTGTAACCAGAGGCTTTTTAACATTCCTGCTAGAATCATGAGTGAGACGATAAATGTTTTATCAAAGCAGAGGGAAAATGTTCATTTTTGCTGAACTAATCGATACAAGCTCTGATCGCTGCTGCTCTATCAGGACTCAAACACACATTAAAAGCCTGTATGTACTTTACTCAGACCTGGATAGAAGAGAAAATGTTTTACTGCCTGACTTTTGAGTACATTGGCAGAAAATTTTCTTTGACTTTTGATGTAAAATGTCATAATATTCTATAAAGACAAACAAAACTAAACATTAAAAAATAGCATGATAGAGGGCTGCATATCATTCATGGTAAGAATAGAATAGTGGTTCTCAAAGACCAGCAGAGATGTGGCTTGTGTGGGCAGGGGTGGAGCCAAGTTGAGGCCCGAGTCCCCTTATATTTTGATTGGCCACCCTAGATCCCAATCCAAAATTCTGCCTTGTGATTGGTATTTGCCATGTTAGACTGACCTATTTAGTGGATCTGGAATATCTTAATAATCTGGATCAGTCTTGTGTAGCATGGTGGTGCAGCAGGGAGTGCATGTGCCTCACAGCAAGGTGGTTGCTGATTTGATCCCAGGGCTTACCTGTGCAGAGTTTACATGGTCTCCCCATACATTCATACGTGGGGGCATCGGTGGCGCAGTAGGATAGTGCGCTTGGTCAGTGATTGGGAGGTTGCAGGTCCAAGCCCAGCTCGGGGCGACACATGGCGATGTGTCCTTGAGCAAGACACTTAACCCCAAGTTGCTCCCACTGCTGCGTCAGTGGTCTGTAAATGGGCATGAAAGGGTGTAGATGTGTCAGAGATACTGATGGATAACTAACATAGAAACTCTGAACCATCAGTTAGTAAATGTGAGAGCAAATGGGTGTGAATGGGTAGGTGTGACCAGCGCTATATAAGCAACTTTGAAAAGACTAGAAAAGCGCTATATAACCTCAAGTCCATTTACCATTACCATTTACATTCGTTGGTTCTCTCCAGGCACTCAGCTTCCTTCAACAGACCAAAAGGTCTATTGGTGACTCCAAATTGCAATTGAGTGTGAGTGTGAGTGTGAGTGGTTGTTGTCTCTCTTTGTGGCCATGCGATTGTCTGGTGGCTGGTCCAGGGTACCCAACTTGTGCCCGATGTCAGCTGGCTCCTGCCCCCTGTGACCCTTAAAGGTTAAGCAGCACAGATGATGGATAGATCAGTCTTTGTTGTGTGGTTGTCTTCAACTAATCCTGTATTTTCATTTCCAATCATTCCTATCATTATTTTAGGAGTTAGAATCAAAAATCTTAAAAATGGATTTAACCTGAAATGGTAGAAAATGCTTTTAAAGGAATGGATCCAGACAGTGATCCAGATCACCCCAAAAAACAAATGGATTGGTCTTGGTCTCATTCCTGACGCATCCTGAAAATGTCATTGAATTTCAGTTGTAGCTCTTTGAGTTATCTAGTTCCCAAACAAACCTCCTTGGTGGAGGTAATAAGTCTATTTACTGCCTTACTACAGTGACAGTTATGATCTGTAGAGCTCATGTTTGTGTTTGTGCTCATTTACTGTCCAGAGTTAAAAGTGTTTCAGGTATATTGAAGTGAACAGTTTTGGATTAGTGGTGGAGTCGATTGCTTCTAAACTGTAAGGTTGGGTCAATTTCTGCGTCCTTAAGTCATATGTGTTTGAGTCCTTTGGCAAGAAACTTAAACCTTAATCCAACCCTGGTGCTGCATTAGTGGAATAAAAATAAAAGACTGATCATTTTAAAGCTGCTCTCTACTTTTCCACATTACTGAGTTTCTCTGCTTCTACAGGTGGTATGGTGTAATAAGCTACCATGCTATCTGATGTCCTCTATGGACACCGGCAAGCGTGAAATTATCAATTTGCAGAAGACATCTCCTCATTGTCAGTTTCATAATAGACTATATGGTTCCTCTTTTTTAATTTGGAGGAACTCTGATTCACATAATCAGAAAGCTTTTTACTGCCTCACAGGCCTCTAAACTCATTCAGTCAGGAACCAATCAGACAGCTTTCAATCTGTTGTTTAGATTCTGTTAAATAGCCATTAAGGAAATGATTCACATAACTGTTTTATGATCTGCAACCACTCTGGTTAATGTGTGGTTAGTCAAAGCGCCCATAATACTTTCAAACACTTGAGGAAAAACTGTGGTCGGGGATTAAAAAGAACTTTTGGTTGAAGTGGGGTTCTCAAGTATTAAACCCACAGCCTAACATCCTCCTTTAAACATGTTCTGGTGCTTTAACAGCATTAAACTCAGCCTGTGAGTGCTTGTGAGACAGTCTAGTCATTATTTGGGCTTCTTTATGTGGTGTCCTGTCAGTGAAACAGATATTTGAGTGTACCTGCCCTGATGGACACTGATTAGCAGACAGCAGGGTTTGATACTGGAGGAAGGTCAGAAGATTTATGGACATTTCAGCAGCTGGGCAGCCACTCTGAAGCATTTTTAGGGCATATAATTGCAAGCCTCCATCATTATTTTTCTCACCAAGCTGCTCCCCATCACAGCTTTTAGAAATGGTCAAACAGATTCAAGATTTTCTGGGTTTTTATGAGGAAGCTTTCCAATGTGCCTGCTGCTTTGACTCACAAAATAACTTTGCACAAAGTGTTTGAGTCTGTTGGGGAGGGGGGTCTTAATTAAACTAGAAAGCCCTAAGAGAGCACAAACCTCCACCAAAGTAGCTGTTACATCTATAAGCAATAGTCCCATGATGGAGTTACGATCAAAATATGAATCCTTGACCCTGAAAACCAACAACTCAGAATGATGTTGATATCATTATTAGTTGGACAGTTATTAAATGAAAAATATCATTCCCTAATGGCGGTTATTAGGATCACCACCAAGATCTAATCATTTCGAAGTTAGGCCATTACCAACATCTCATGAAAATCTTAGCAAAATCTGTCCTGTTGTTTTTTTGTTAACTTGCTAATGAACTGACAAAGATACGCCGCCACAAACATGCCCTTGGCAGAGGTAAAAAGGGTAGCAGCTTCCTGATTATCATTAACATTCATTGGCCACTTAATTATTAGGTACAGCTTGCTGGTACTGGGTTGGACCCCATTTGCCTTCAGAGCTCCACTATATCTTGTGGTGTAGATTCAACAAGGTGGTGAAACTTTTTCGTGCACCATTCGTGCCTTATTCAAAGTCTCTTAATCACCTTCCTTCTCCTTTCTGATGCTCAGTTTGAACTTCAGTGGGATGTTTTGACTATGTCTCTATGTCTAAATGCTTTAAGGTGCTGACATGGAATTTCTGATCAACTATTTTACTTGAGCAGTCAAACGGGTGTACTTAATAATTCTGCCCATTTGGGGTTTATATTGAAGATGCTATTGCATTACACCCCCCATAATGGCAGCAGTTGTTCCAATTCCAATACCAGTATTGGAAATTGCTCCGATACTGCCGAAAAATGCTGGCATTGATATTATCGTACTGGAGTCCAGGCACCATCTTATACCAGGTAATTTATTAAATTAGTAATCTATTTACGGCTTAGCACCTATAAATTCTGGCACAGTTCTTCTTCACCACTCTTAAAACAGTAGCGTTGTGCTGCAGCCTGCAGGGACCTGGAGGAGTTGATCATGTGACACAGACCCAACAGACACACTTGTGTCAGAGCCAGTTGAGGCGAGGCTTGGAGCTAAGCTAACTAGCATGATCAGGCTGCACCATTGCTGTATTTATTCATGTTTTATAAAGAGTTTAACATGAGCCAGGCCTTACCACAATGATCATCATATCACAGTCATACAGGTGTAGCATGATTTTTTTTTAAATAACATACTGGTGGCAGATCGGTACTTGGTATTGGCCGATACCCACAGTACAAGTATCGGTATCAGTATCAAGAGGGAAAAAATGGTATCAGAACATCTTTATTAGCTCAGTCTAGAAGGACTTGGGTTAGGGACTGAAGAGGCTGGTTCAAGTCCCAACTGAACCATGTCTGGAAGCTGGTGTGGTAGCTGGAGAGGTGCCAGCTGACTTCCTTTTCACTGCTTAAGTTCCCTTAACCACAAAACTGGTCTTTAGTACTTCTTCAGGGAGAAGCTGCATGATCGTAGGACCTGTTTGTACATGTACATGTGTATTTCAGTGCATGTGTGTGTGGAATATCTCAACAACACGGTGTGACGAATTGAGTTTCCCCATGAGAGATTAAAAAGTATATATATATTTTTCTTCTTCTTCAATCTCTCACACAAGTTTGCAAAAAAAAAAAAAGAAAAAGCCGTAACTTGATTTAAGCCACAGCATCGGCCCTGACCTCTTCTGCTTTTTTACTCTACAAGGTGAGCCCTGCAGCTAAAAGTTTTCCCCCCTCTGACTCTCTCTCTTTTTCTCTCTCTTCTTTTTTTCTCCAGGTGTGCCGGGCAAGCCTCAGATCTCAGGCTTTGAGAATGCGGTGCCCGAGGGGGGCAAAGTCACCCTGACCTGCACCAGCACGGGCAGCAAACCCCCTGCCAAGCTGCGCTGGTACCGAGGAGACCAGGAGCTTGAAGGTGAGACACGCGGCGAGATTGTGTGTATGTGTTTGTGTGTATCTGAGAGAGAAAAAAATTTCGCTGGCCGTGTCTGTTGTTGTTGTACTCGAGCTGCAAATGTGTGCGGTGAGGAGAGCGCCTGGGTGTGGTTGTGTGAGTGTGAAGCTGCAGAGACACTCCACAGGAATGCATGGATGTGGTTCATGTTTCTTTGTGGGCTTGCATTGAGCGTGTGTGCGATCCCGCTGAAACCAGTGTGTGGATTCAAAGTGTGTCTGTTTTTGATTGTGTGTCCTTGCCACGTTGCCTGCTGTGTGTGTGTTTGTGCCCTTTTCTCCCATCACTCCTTCATGCCTTGATCCTCTAAATTAATTCCCATGCATGAATCCAGGAGCTGTGTGTGTTTGCTTTTATTGCTTCGTGTGTCGAGAGTTTATTCCTGCAAAAATGTGTGTGTCAAGCATTGAGCCGCTACATATCTGCAACCAAGAGAGCAGGAGATATATAGCGTGGGTCGGATCGTGCCGAGGATAACGGCAGAATCCGGCAATAAAAGGCCGGGCGGAGGAGAGGATGAAGGGATGAGGCCGAACAGAGAGGCAGAGATAGGGAGAGCTTTGCATGAGGTCAGACTGCCTGGTCTTTTGTTACTGATAAACAAGAGAAATGAGCCAGGAAGAGAGAGAGGCGGAGAGAAAGAGAGGAAGAAAGAGCGCATCGAGGTTGTCATGATAGGACAAATTAACCGGCTTTCTTCTTCCAGGGAAACTGGAAATCAAGGGGACAAGTGGCAGCTCCTGACTTACACAAGTGTTGAGAGTTCAGTGTGTTTATGGATGGTGTTAACATTTGGTAAAGGTAGGCCATTGGCTGTGGCTTTCTGCTATAAATAGGATTAAGATTTAGTCACCAAAAGTGAGGCTTACACAACAAGCTGGTCATGTTTTTTGATGTTGTTTTTGCTTTGTTTTATTACTTTATTTGGCATTTTGGGGCGGCAGTAGCTCAGTCCAGATGGACTTAGGTTGGGACTAAAGGAAGGGTGGCCAGAAGTCCCGACTGAATCATATTTGGCAGTTGGTTAAGTAGCTGCCAAAGTGCCCATGACCAAGGCACTTAACCCCATAACTAGTAGGTAGCACTTTTTCAGGAGCAACATGCCATCACTCTGACATTCCCCCACTAATGCATGATTCTAGAATCTGTTTGTACATGTATGTGTGTTTTTCAGCGTCGGTTTCTGTAGCATGACTTAATAAGTGAGTTTAAAATAGAGTATATTTTCTTATTCTTTCTTCTTCATCATCTTCTTCAAAATTGCTGTTGCCTCTGATGCTGTATTGTATTGCAACAGTGTTATTATGTATACGATATTATGTATTTGCGAGGTGGTGATGGGGTGGGTGGCGCAAGATGTGGTAGGACTGTGTGTTTGCTGTGTATTGTTGTATGTCTGTATTGTGTTATTCTTTGTTTTTGTGTTGGGACCACTTGAAAATTATATGCTGCCTCTCAGGGGGCTCTCCTAAATAAAATTAAAATTGAATTAAAGACTGTGTAAAATATTGAGCATATCCAGTTGTTGGGCATCAGCTGTTGAGAGCTTTGGAAACCAAGTTACACCTTGCTAGAACCTGGTTATACCCTTTTACCTTAAGACCTGCCTTCATCTTTATTGGCATAAATACGACTAAGTACTGGAAACATTCCTGAGAGATTTTGATCCATACTATCATGATCACATTTCTTGGTTGCTGCAGATTAGATTGATATCTGCTGACTGTGGAGCCCTTTGGAGTGCAGCAAAGTCATCATCATGCTTGTGAAACCAGTTTGAGATGATTTGATCTTTGTGATATGGAGCATTATCCTGCTGGAAGTAGCCATAGAAGGAATAGACATGGTTATCAACTATACTCGGGTAGCTTGTGGCGTGTAAACAGTGCTGAATTAAGGGGCCTAAGTGTGCAACAAAAACACCAACAGCAGCCTGAATGTTGATACCAGGCAGGATGGATCCATGTTTTCATGATGTTGATGCAATATTCTGACTCTACCATTTGAAAAAGCAGCAGAAATCAAGACTAATCAGAGCAGGCGGCATTTTTACAGTCTTCAAATGGGCAATTTCGTGATTTTTTCCTTCTTTTTGCTGATAGCAGTGCCACCAGCACTGTGCTGTGGTAAGCTATCTGCTTCTGGATTTCACATGCCTGCACGTACAACTTAAAACTCTCTATTCATTCTCACCTGGTCTTTGGCATCTATGAGGCATATTCAACCAGAGAACTGTCACTAAATAGACATTTTCTCTTTTTTGTACCATTCTCTATAAGCCTTAGAGATGATTGTGGGTGCAGACCGGTCTATCTGGTATCAACAACCTTGCCATATTACAAATCATGATAGTTATGTTTCTTCCCCTTTCTATTGCTTGGTTTGAATGTTTGCAGGTTGCCTTCACCTTGTAGACATTCTTCAGTGCAATTAGTTCTTGCTCTGTGATTGGCTGGTTAGCTGTCTATTTTGCAAAGAGCTGAAGAGGTTTACTCCAGCTTCAGTGGAAAAAGCATGTCTACAGTAAACAGAAGAGCACAGTGCTGGAAAGTTAAAGTCAAATGCACTGCATAATAAGGACATGGTTATATATATATATATATAAGTATAAAAAAACAAGAAAGGCTGTTCTGAGCAGGGCTGAAACAGAGGGGTTTATTGGCATTCAAAAATCCATTGGAGGAGTTTTTTTTGTTGTAAACCTTTAATATGTCCTGTTGATACCAGTGTTAGCTTGTTGAAAAGAATAAAATGAATGCCTTTAAATTTTGTGATCTGTGAAACCCCTTTAAAAGTCTATTTTGTTGTTTTTAACACTGTATTAGTGTTATCATTTAAATGGGGGAGGGGCCTGATATTGTCCTTTTCCCTCAGCCTATCTATCACTCAAACAGCCCCTGCTAGTCTCAGGAGGGGTCCTGTTTCTCCATCTCACTCCTGTTTTTCCCGTAACCCCTGTCTTCTCTGTCTCTTGTTTGCTTCATCAGTCAAAGGTGGTCTGTTTCGCTTTACCGAGCAGAACAAACATGTTGGGAGTGTTGTTACTGTCGCCCCTTTTGCTCCTTCCACCATCTGCCATCACCACAAGCCTTAAGCCGAGTTTGCTCAGACAGAACAGCGCCCTCTGCCTGTTTGTTAAGCTCTCTGGATGTCCCACAAAGTCTTAAAAAGCTTAAACTGCTACATCATCTTTGCACGAGCCCTTTCTGCACTCATTACACTAATATGATATGACGATGGAATATGAGTTGTTTATTGATGTAAAAATGCTACGCTCAGGCTTTGTAATGCAAAAAGGCCGTCCTGACGCCTTGGCAGCGTCGGTGTTTGCTGTAATTATGGATTGAAATGAATCGAAAGAATGGACTGATGCTACAAAGAGAGGAGTGAGAGATGGAAGAGCTGCCTGCCTGAGGACAGATTATCTGCTCTTTTTTGTTGCACACGAGCTGAGATCAGGAGGCAGAGGGGGAAGCAGAGTCCAGAGATTGTTGCTTCTTAAAGCGATCAGATTTTTGTTTAAAGGGTCAGCTCACCCGGAACACAAAGAGATGTATTTTTCCTCCTACCTGTTATAGCATCCGGCCACGCTCCCACTCTCCTGAGATTTCTGCCGATGATACAATATAATGGAGGTGAATGCAATTTTGCTTGCGGTGCCCACAACATTGAAAAGTTTCATTAAAAGAATTCCACTGCAGCTGGTTTCTCCAGAAACAATGTTTTGATCACTCTGGATAATACAAGTGTGGAGGGGAAACATCACTGCTGGAGAAAGAGGCTCTGAAAACATGTTTATATTTACCTAAACTCAATCAAAGATGGAGCCTTGAGCTACAAAGGGCCTCAAGATACACTCATTAAATGTGAGGCTCAAACATGAAAATACAGGGCAGCACGGTGGTGCAGCAGGTAGTATACATGCCTCGCAGAAAGAAGGGTGTTGGTTCGATCCCTGCCTGTGTGGTGTTCTCCCTGTGCATGGGTGGGCTCTCTTCAGGCACTCCGGCTTCCTCCTACAGACCAAAAACATTCACGTTAGGTTGATTGGTAACTCCAAACTGCCTTAAGTTGTGAATGTGAATGGTTGTCTGTCTCTCTATGTGGCCCTGTGATTGGCTGGTGACTGATTGAGGTGTACCCCTCCTCCCGCCCAATGACAGCTGGGATAGGCTCGAGCATTATTATTATATAATGGATGAATGCATGGATCAAATAGGGAAGTACAACGAAAACTGATTTGCAATACATTTTGTTTAAATAGCACATTTTTTATGAGAAAATGTACAAGAAATAGTCTAAATGGCTCAAATATGTAACCAATGTTTGAACAAATGGATGAAAGTTGAGACATCTATTTGTGGTGAGATTTTTTGCGTAAATAATGTTCTGTAATTAGGATTTTTGAAATTAAAGTTTTGTTCATACCACATTCTAATTGTACTTTAGTATAGTATAATAGTAGTTTATTTTGAGACATGCAAAAAAAGGAAATGGGAAAATGATCAGACAATAGTGAACAAACTTAAAAATACAAAACTGAGAAAATATGAAAAGGGAAACTATGATTTACATATCTGAAGAGGAGTGAGCAGAGGTAATACTTATCTAATCCCACCCTTTGTCCATAAAATATTATTTGGCTTCCTTATCATAATTACTTTATGCAATTATTTTACATACGTAAATACAGACGTACACATACCCCTACACTAAAAGTAACTCCCCTGAATTAACAAAAAGGGGAAAAAAGAGAAAGACACAACCAAATAAATAAATCAACAGTAAACATTCTGTGTCTATAAGGGGCAAAATTAGTCCGTACTTTTTCTTATCCATTTCACACATGCATTAAAACCTGGAAAATGTCCTGGAGTTATCCAGAGGGGTTGAAACAGCAGGATATTCACCCAAGCTTCGCTCTTAAATGATCCTCAAGGACCCTGCTGGTCATTTTCTCTCCCCCACCCCTCCACTGACCAACAACAAGGGAAACTTCCTGCTTTGAGAGACAAGTATGTTGGTGGTCAAGTACCTAATATGTAGGTTTTAGGGTTGCATGTTTGGAAAGGGGCTCACTTTGGACTGAAGAAAGACAGCTGTTCGAGTAAGTAAACTGTCAACAGCAAAGGTATTTAACCCAAACTTAACACTGCTGTCTACCTGTCATGTCTACTGACTGACAGCCCCAGGAAAACACCCTCCTGTGAGGGCCGAATGTGAACGATAAACCAGAGGGTCCTATCATGGCAGCATGTGGTGCACAGCGGTTTGGGTTGTATTGGTCCATATTTTGCTTTTTTGAGGACAAATGTTCTCAGTGCAAAGCCATATGCAGGGCACAGAGATGATGTATTATGTGCTGTGATTATACATGGGTGTGTTTTGGATTAATCAAACAAATCAGAAGTCCCTTTAAATCAGTGCACGCATGGCAGGTGGTGTTTCATATTCATATCCATTCAGGTGTTTGGTCCGAATTTCAACTGAATTATCTAATTGCTCTCCTTTTATTGCTCCATTACACTGGAAGAACACACACGCAACACTGTAGGATGTATGTTAATCAGATTAAAGTGTTTTTTATTGAAGCATCCACAGCAGAAGAAATGATCAAGAACACGAGTCAGAAAGTTCAGCAGAAAGGAACCTCCTTAACTGTTATAATTTCCTGACAAAACTAAAAGTTTAAGACTTGTATATGTTTATGATAGACCTGGTCACTAAATATCAGTCACCTTTTGGCTTTAGCAACTTATTTTCTTATTTTTGTCACTGAAATCCTTAACTCAGTTCTCAGTTTATTCAAAAAATGCTCCCTTTTTAATGGTACACATAAGCTACTGTGTGAATGAAACAAGCTCAATAAAGTGGAGTTTTAATTTCTTCATTTTCTGCCAATCTAGTATTCCTCCTCAAAATAGCAGAAACATTCAGACTTCAGATTTTATATCATGAGTGAGGAGGTCAATATCTACATCTTCAAGCTAGCAACACACCAGTTTGTGTCTGACCCCTCCTCATTTTTAGACAAACACACCCCAAACAGGAGTGCACATTGATTTGTTATTTAAACTGCTTGGTGTATCAATTGTACCTGCATCAGGAGTGTTACGCCCAAACACGTTGTGCCAGTTTTATGATAGGCTCTGGGACTTCCTGGCAAAGAATATATTTAATATGACTAAATATTTTATGGTCCTATAGATCCCTACAGATATGGGGAGGGGCCTTGTTTTTCCCGGGGCCTCTGGATTACTGAAGCTGCCTATGTGTTTCAAGATTTACATCCAGAGTTAATTAATTTACTGCCAGCACACAAAGTAACACCCTTTAAGTGTTTAGGTTAATAATGAAGGTGTCAGAGAGTGCAATCTGAGTGGGCATGTAGCACGTTCAGTTTTAATAAGTGATATCAATGCATCTATTTTCCATACATTAAAATGTGTTAAACTACAAGACTACTGGCTCTGTGTCTATTGGAAAATGTCAGTGTTGCAAATACTCTGTTAAAATTTGCATCGTCCTTGTTGGACTTCAGGTCAGTCCTTTAGACTTGATCAGTGCTCTGCTGGTCAATGATACACGTGCTATGGTCTTGTCCTTGGTTAACTAATATTAGATACAGATTCACGGCTTTATTGCTAATGTTGCTAAAGAATGATTTCTGCTCTGTCCTAAGTTATATCTATTTTTGGAGACTATAGTCTTGTCTGCCTTTCTAATAGTGTTGTGTTACTCGAGGCCGGTCTTGGTCTCGAGACCACACTTTGAAGGTCTCGGCCTTGTCTCAGACACAAGGGCATTTTTACTTTGTCCTGTCTTGGTGTCACATTTGCCGAACTTGGGATTTTCCGTCCAGACAGATCAAGATCAGCACTGATCTGCTGTTCTTCAACTTCATTAATGTGAATAAGGAGGAACACTTGGTAAAACAACAAAAAGCTCCAAGTCATGGGTTATATCCCCCTGTGATGACTGCAACCTTCCCGGTGTTGTGACTGAGGGACACCCCCCTTGTCATGGTTTTTAAAATTGATTTTGATTGTTTTGGTCTTGTCTCGGTCTTGGCATGTCTTGGTCTTGGTCTCGACCCGGTCTCAACTCCCAGAAGTCTTGGTCTTGTCTCGACCTTGGTCTCGACTCGGTCTCTTGTCTTGGTCTCAGTGCATTCTGGTCTTGGGCAAGTCTTGGTCTTGGATAGCGTGGTCTTGAGCACAACACTACTTTTTAAGACCTATGGATACCTATGACTGCTATCATGGCTAGATGACAGATCATTCTCAGGGGTCTCCTCAAATTGGGCTGTTTTTGGACTTTATTGACATGCCTGGTTGATCAAGAGGAAAAATTCTTTACGCTTTTGGAAGACATGCTCTCAGTTTGTGAACTGTGTGATCAGTTGTGAAGCCACAATGAAGGTATGATGACCCATGTTGTAGTCGGGGTGTAGGATGGGGAATGAGGGTAAGGTTTAAGAATTTTGTGAATTAATCAATTTAAAGATGCTATGAGGAGAATCTATTACCGGTGAAATAAAGACTCTGCTACCTATGAGCACGCTCGCCGACTGTCGTAATGCTGCGTTCCAGTAACCTCGGAACTGGGAGTGACATCATCTCCGACTTACTGGCGTTCCAGTTGAAGTCAGAAAAAAACATGCCAATCTACCAGGCTATTATTAGCTGTTGTTAGCACACCCTGCGTTGTTGTATGAAGAATGTGATTATCACTATGGCAGCATTTTTGTAAATATAAGTCTAGCAATACTATGTATACAGCTGATCTAGAGCGACACACCCCAGTCAGAAGTGCAAATAAATGGATTAGTACAGGAGCTAAATAACTGTTCACACTGGGGGCATCCATCTTCGATTGCCAACTTGGGGGTGGCGAGGTTTCACCGAGTTCCCAGTAGGAAATTCAGACTTCAGGGGACGTTCCAGTTGCAGTTTCCTACTCGGAACTCAGAAATTCCTACTTCTGACTACAACTGGAACGAACCAAAAGACGTGGCTGAAGCCGAAGCGTGTGCTTGTTGTGATAAATGCAGCTCGGACCTTCGTCAGAACTCTGCAGTACTTTACAACTTCTTTTTTCAACAACTTACAGGATGCAAAGCGACGAGATAATGTATCTCTTTCGAGTTACGTAGCGGTAGTTTTTGATGTGTGGCAACAAGCAATTTTTGGAAAACTTATTATCGTTGTTTTAGCCGGCTATATCTCACTACTTACAGCCCAGTGCTCTAAAACAGGTAGGCTAATATAGATAATAAAATAATATAAATTTGCTCTAGTTTTAATTGTCTTGTTCCCGAAGTTGAGTATCCAGGCCAGTCCAGCGCTGTCCGACCCGACCAGAAGCCTAAGGAATAGCATTTATAGATAACCTATTTTGATGCTATAAAACTCCTCTTAAAGTGTGTATTCCGATCAGGCATATATCTAAAAGGGAGACTTTTTTGGAATTACTTAGAAGCTCCTCACAGTCTCTTTAAAAAACATAGAAAGGTATAAATGGTAATGATGAAGTATGGCTTAATGGATAGATAGTTAGGTGACCAACTCCAGACTTTATGATTGTATTTGATGTCACAAATGTTAAAATAACCAAAGCACCATCATCTTTGACACAAGGTAATTTGAGTGGTTACGCTGTATTTAAGAGTTTGGTGTCCCAACAACCTCTCATGACAAAAGCAAAATCCACATAACAGCCTTAGATTTGACTCCAGCCCAGTAAGTCTGGTGTGAACATCTGTCTGCCAGAGAAAGATCCAAAAAGATTAACCGAGGGTGAGTGTGAAGCAAATGAACCAGCAGTTGGGTCAAAGTTACCCAACCAGCTGTTCAGCCAAGAATTAATCACTTCGAACCCCTGTGACCGAGCTTTACCAACCTAACAACCTCACAATATGTTAGTATAACCAACTCAGCATGTTTTAATGAATACTGCTTCTTAAAAATGTCAGCCTTGTCCTCACATCCTCGCTCATAGCTTACAGTCTGCCGGTAAAGCTTTGCTGTGGTATCATATTGTGTGACACAGAATCCCTGCCCATGGCCACTTTTACACAAAACCACTGCAAACTGGATATTTTTTTCCTTTTTTATAGCTGTTTTTGTGTCTTGTCTCACTCCTGAGTCCGTAACAAGAAGATAGACACTTTTCTTTCAACTGAGCTTCCACTAACAAGGAAGCAGCCAAGCTCGCCCACCACTTATTAACTTAGCTCAAACACTGGGAGTCAATGGGTAGTGTTAGCCTGCCTCTGCCTACAGTTATCAGATCAACTCTTCAGCAACTCCTAAAGGTGCTGTGTGCTTGTTGTAACTTGTTTTTTGACCTCTTTATGTTCAGTTTTTTTGTCTGTCTTCATATGATCGTCTTCTTCTCCTAAACAGAGGCTTTTGTTTTTTGACCAGATTACACAATGGTTTTTGTGAGAAATGCGACATTCACCAACGAGTTGAGTTTTTTGAACAGCTCTGTTAAATGAACAATGAGAACCTATTTGCAGTTGTGAGTGAGTAGTTTGTTTCTTAACCTGTTCAGCCCCAGCTCCTTTTTTAAGCCTTCTGCTCGAAAATGACATAATCTCAAAGAAAAGAGTTTATCTCTGCAACCACGAGGTCTATTTGAATAATTTTGATGTCATAACAAAAGTAACACTTGAGAGATTTGTCCAGATGTGGAATTATCAGTATATGTGTCACTGGGACAGAGTAAATGAAGATAGAAGTCAGAATAATTTGAAGATTTCATCCTCCTCTAAAAAAACAAGTGTTTACTGTGAATATCTCTTTTGAATGATGCAGTTGCAGCTTTAAATCTCTATAAATGAATGTCAAAATATGTGAACATTACTTCCGCCAAGTTTGAGTCTGATAAAGTGATGCAGAGCAAAGTTAGAGAGGTTTCACTACAGAGTGGTCAGACCCAATCTTGGCACAGTTTGGCACCATTAGTCCCTTTTAACATTTCTGACATACCAAACATTTTATTTCACTTTTATGTCACTTTTAATGTTAATTACTCCCAATTACAACAGTTTGTATCAATATCAGATTTTAACTGTTTTTGCTAAAAATTGTAAAAAAATTCGAAAAAATCAACCAGAACTCTCGACATTTTCCCATTCATAGAAATCCATACAAAGCAACCCAAGTTTGAATCAAAGTGAACAGATTTGGATATTTGATAATCATTTGTTTGTTGTTGATGTTGAGTATGGTTGTGTAGCAGAAAATTTCCTGAATGAATAGTTCACTTTTTCTTACGCTTTTGTTGGAGAGCATGCAAGTGCAAAACAGGGTACTTTGGGGCTGAACAGGTTAAACTTACTGGTAATTTGCTTTTAATAATGACTGGCAAATGAACAGCAACACTCAGAACTGTTCAAAAGACTCAACTCTTTCAGGAATGTGCAACTTGTGCAAAACCATCACAGAAGCAGGTGCAGGCTTCCTCCACAAACAGAGGTGAAGCATCATGTATGTTCATTTTTATGGCAATTTAGATTTTCTTTTTTTGGTTTAAAAGTTTCAGCTCCAAAGAATTTGAGGTTTTTGGCTATAATTTGTGTTTTTAGGCTTTCAAGGGTTACATCTTCTGCAGAAAATAGTTAAAATTAGCCGATTAAATCGAGGGGCGGCACGGTGGCGCAGCAGATACTGCACGTGCCTCTCAGCAAGAAGGACCCCGGTTTGATTCCCGAGTCGGGTAGGGCCTTTCTGTGTGAAGTTTGCATGTTCTTCCCGTGCATACATTGCTTCTCTCCAGGCACTCCAGCTTCCTCCCACAGACCAAAAACATGCTCATTAGGTTAAGTGGTGACTCTAAATTGCCCTTAGGTATGAGTATGAATGGTTGTCTGTCTCTCTATGTGGCCCTGCGATTAACTGGCGACCGGTTCAGGGTGTACCCTGCCTCTTGCCCAATGACAGCTGGGATAGGCTCAAGCACCCCCAGACCCCAAAAGAAATAAAGAAGTATAGAAAATGAATGAATCAGTGGCGATTGCTCTAAGACTGCAAGGGAAGCTCAGTTTCCCCTAAAATGTCCCCCAAAAAAGTGGTGATATGTCCTGCTGTGTGTACATTTCATCGACTAAATATGTGCTAGAATACCTTCATCTTTTGTTCAGAATCAGCTACTTATCACAGGTAACTGGTGCGACTTCCTTCTCATTCATCCCGTCTCAGCGCTTTAACACAGTCGGACGCTGAGCGTCTTCTGACTTTGATGGGGAAGCGTAGAGTGGGTTGTTCCACTGTGGAAACTGTACAGTCATTGGATAAACGCTGGGCTTTGTCCCGCCCATCAGACGCTCAGCGTCTCTGGGGGTCTATGAGACAGTGGGCTGGCCTGGACGCTCGGCTTCTGCAGGATGATCTGTCTGAGGCCGAATCTCTTTTTGATTGACAGTCAAATGAGCCAATCAGCAATCTTGAAGTATAACCCACCAGAGCATCTTCTAAGTTTTACATTCAGTTGTTCTGGAGAGGAGCTTCTCCTGTTTAAAGAGGCTCAAGTCTCAGACCCACAACACAATGGACCAAGGCAGTTTAAGCAGTCTAGCTCTGCTGGCCATTGATAGAACACTGGTAAAATCCCTGGAAAAGACACCTAGTTGGTACAACAGGGTCACAGATCATTTTCTTGAAAAAGAAAGGAGGGTAGAATTTACATTTAAATAAATAAACAAATTCATGATGTAGACCGTAAAAAAATGAGCTTCCCCTCCTTGACTGACCAGCAGCCGCCACTGGAATGAATGAATGATTTAATCGATTTATTTCCCAGACCTACCGTAGACTATAACATAGTGATTCACTGCTCTTATTTGATGCTGACTAAGCAAACAAAGTTACAGGAAACATCAGTTCAATTCTGTTTTGTTAAATCTAGACAAAATGCCCCTTTAAAAACAACCAGATGGAGGAATGGAGGAATAATAGAGTCAGCCAGAGAGCGATTTTGACGAAGATCAACTGGACGTGAATGATGGTGTGTTCAAGGCCTCGCCCAGCCGTCCTGACTGCAGACAACACCGATCAGTCATCGCCACACCAGCGACACAGACACACACAAACAAGCCATCCCTTTGACACACAAACACCGTTAATGGACAGATGATAATCAAACACTCGGTCACGCCGCACTCATCTCCGGTTTGATGGCAGGGGAGAAGCGCAGGTCAGCGTGCTATTATTACAGCCTCTCATTCATGCAGTCGTATTCTAGGTGTGTGAGCGCGGGTGTCGAAGAGGCTGATGTTCACCGCCGCCTCCCTGACAGCTTCGGTGACAGTAAAAGCAAAGAGGGAGAGGGGGGGGAGAGAGGAGTGAGGGCGACACAGACGCAGAGAGGGAGAAAGTGACAGCAAGGGTCTGCAGAGAAAAACAGAGAACAGAGGGGAAGAGTGAAAGAGTGTGTGCGGGAAAATAGTGAGAGAAGTTGCAAAAAATCTGATGGAAGAGAGAGCAGACAGGGAATTAAGAAAACCACAGAAGAAGAAGAAGGAGAAGTCGGCTTTGTGGCTGAATGAGAGCGCAGACTGGGGCAGAGGATGAAGCAGAGGGTGGTGGTGGTGGTGGTGGTGGGGGGACCAGTTTAAAAGAAACGGGGGAGACTGGTGAGAGCAACAGGAGAGATGGGGAGGAAGAAAGCGGGAGAGGATGACGAAACGGAGAGAGAAATCCGGAAAGAGGATTTAGATAGTAAGAGTGAGGGAAGGGGGAGGTGGAGGGGGGGGGTGTAGTGCGGGAAAGGGAGTGGTAATTGAGAAGAATGAAAGGCTAAGAGCTTTGAAGACTGTATTAGTTGTACTGTGTGAAAGGGCTATGGATCATTTAGTGACATCGATGTATTGGATTGGGGATAATGGGGATTTATGGTGGCAGTTAAGGCCATACCGGCCCAAATTGTCATAATGCGGGACGTGGGGCGGGCGGCGAGGGCTACATGGGCGTGTGTCCATATGGAGTGGAGAGCAATGTGGGAGAGCAGGGAGAAGGTTGGTCGGCCTGAAGAGGGTTTAGTGATCTGAAGACGCCTGTAAAGAAAAGCAGGGGATGAATAAAGTTGATCACAGACCTGAACTCTCAACTGAGGTCAAGTGCTGGTAACAGAGAGCCGCAATGATTATTAATTATTCAATTTTCTTTATACTGATCATTTATCATCCGTCCATCCATGTTTCTTACCTTCACATCACCTTCACTAGCTTCCGGTCAAGCATAAACCTGTCACCATTGCAACAGCACTTTGTTAAGTAAGTTTCAGCTTTTCTCCGAAAATTTCTTTCAGTTTTAGTCGTTATTTAGTCATCTAAAGTATTTTAAAGGTGTAGTCAGCAATGTGGGAGAAAACGAGGGGAGAGGTTGTTTATAAATGTATTTAGACCCGCCTGCTGACCAACGTAGCTAAGGTAACCCCGACTCATCTGACAACTCGCCTGCCATTATTGATAACATCACAACAGTACATTTTGGCAGATTAGACAATAAGATGAATGTCCAACAGCTGTTACTGTTATGTGAAGCACTACAAAGCTAATGTTGCTTACCTATCCAGCAGACAGACGGCGACATCTACGTCTGTTTTCAGGTCTTTCAATTTGCGGGGTTACCTCCACCGTCGGAAAGCAACACCAATGTTGACCCGGGTCTTCGCTCTTTCATGGTCATAGCCCTTCTTTTTCACTTTTCACTCCTCTGACCTTTTTCTTCTGGGCTGTTATTCAGCCATTGCTACTGCACCTATTGTATCTCTCTCTTACGCTAACTGCGCACGCTACGCAACCTACGACTTCCCCTCCCCCCTCTGTCTGATCTGCACATGAGTATGATCGCCCCCTGGATGTGGGGGGGTGTACCCTGTTTTGGTGACTCGGCCCAAACCACAGTATTTACCTGCTGAAATTCAGAGCCAAGGCTGTGTATTTAAACCGGACTTTTTTTTCAACATGCTGTCAGTGGTGACATCTTGTGGATGGGGAGGAGAAATAAGGTGAATTTGACAAATAGTGCATTAGATTAGAAGATTAGAAGATCGCTGACAACACCTTTAACTTTAGTTCGGTTTTACTATATCAACTAAAATATGAAGTGGAAAAGTGTAAGGCATGTTTCATATTTCCTTGAATTTCTGAAGTCATGTTGTACACTTGGATAAAATGAAACATCTTTTAACTCTTTATTGAATGCTAGTAAAGTTTGAATTGTCACAGAATGACCCAGGGTGTTTTAAGGTGGACCCAAAAGCTCAAAAACAGAGACTGAAGAAAGCAGTTTGAGATGATTTATTTGGTGACTCCAAAAACCAGGCAACAGTGAACAAAGGTGTATATACAGGTGAAGGCAGTGGCGATGGCTCGTGGAAGACCTGGGAAAAAGAGAGCAAAAGGTTCGAATTAGTTAAGATGGTACAAAAAAGCAGTTTTCCTAAAAGGCCAAGAAAAAGGCATGAACGCCCCTGGAAAGGAGCTAAAGCTTAAGGCCAGAGTAACTGCAGGTAAAACACAAAAAGAGACAATTTGGCAACAAACCAGGGTTTAGAGTGCAATCCACTTGTGCTTCCTTCTTCCAGGAGCCTCTTTAAATAGGGAGCGCTGATTAGGAGATGGGAAGCAGGTGTGGGAGCTGCAGAGCGTCTATGAACACGCCCCTGCAGAGTGAGTCCGTGAGGGAGGGGGAGAGCAGAGAGCTGAGGCTTGAAAACCCTCACATGAATGTCCAAATGAACAGAAACACATTGAACTTTTGTGAGAATTGCAGTCACCTTTATTTAGGCTACCTGGCAGAGCATCTCAGTGACAATACCAGAACTGACAACAAACAGTGAACCTGCTGTACATCAGTATTAGTACATTAAAGGAGCAGCTCTGATTTCCTCTTGTCCCTCTTAACTCATCCAACTTTTCCACAAAACCATAGTAGCTATTATCATTAGGTCTGATTGGATTAAGTCTCTGTCAAAAATTTTTGTCTAGTTTTCATTAGTTGCTGAAAATGTCAGTTAATTAGTTTTAGTTTTGGCCATGTGCACTTGTTTTTATTAGTTTCTTTCTAGTTTTCATCAGGGAAGAAAGGTTGTTGATGAAAACTATGACGAAAATATTTTGTCAACAAAATTAACCACTCCAGCCCGATATCCTCCCCCTCCATCCACCTCAGGCACCACAGGGAGCAGAGCCTTCAGTCGCTCAGCTCTGGAACTCTCTCCCACCACACATCCATAATTTCAGCACGTTTATATCCCTACACTTGTTTTGGCAGTTGTCTTTTGCAGATTTATTTTATTTTTTGTTGATTTTTAAGTTTCTCCTGTGTGTTCTCCAGTTCATACAAGTATTCCAAAGTATACAAAGTCATATTCACAGCTACAGTTATTCATTTATCCCAATTGTTTGTGGAACTGATGGCCGAAGGATACTGTCTGAAAATATTGGCAGCTTGGTGGTGGAAATTGTGTGAATGTAAACAAACTGTGTAGTCTGTGATGACCCCACCCTGTTTTATGGATGGTTTTGTCCTGCAGTTATTGTATCTAGGTGGAGAGTTGGGCACCATGTGCACTTATGTATAGCAGAGAGAGAAATGAGCTGTGATTCTGCTGAACATGTTCAGGGTCATGCCTTAGACCTCACACAACTCCATTTCAAACAACCAGAACTGTCCCTTTGAGTGATATTATTACTTTGAAAGGAGTTCTCAATAAAAGGCAAATTAAATTTTTTGGTCATTTGCCCAACACTGATGGAAACAGATAGAGGGTAGGATATAAATGCTTTATATGAAAGCAAAAACACGAAGCCAAAATGACCTTTATCTTGTAAAACTTCTCCAATTTGTGTTTTTATTTAAAGTTCAGAATCTACAACATCCGCTTGGACTAAAAAAAGGAGAAGTAAAAGCCCTCGTTTTGCATAGTGCTGCCTTAGAGACTATTTTGTAATTATGCATATTATATAATACCTTCCTTTTGCTGCTTTAATAACACCAGAGAGAAGCTTTGAGGAACAAAAATGTTCAGGCTAAATATGAGCTGGGAAGGTTTGAAAATCGAGTTGTAAACTGTGTAAATAGATTCCAGATAAGTTATTGCCTCAGTCAAGGAGGTTATGTTTTCATGAAGACATGTCTGCGTGTTTGTTTGTCTGTCTGTCTATTGGCAAGATAATGCAAACACTACAGGATGGATTAACATGAAAATTTTACCAGAGGTGTGGTTCAGTCCAATGAAGAAGTCGATTCATTTTGGTGGTGATCTGCACATTAGCAAAAAAATCCCATAATACATTGGGCTGTATTTGAAACAATCAAATCTCTGTCATCACTTGATGGATTTGCTTCAAAATGTACACGATAATGTATATAATATATCTCTATCAACAAGGTTAATTTCATCTGGGTCCAATCCAGATTAATGTCACAAAAATGGAAGTGTATAATAACAAATCCCATTCATTTCTTGGCTTCCCTGAGGGTTTTTGTTGTGTTCCAGTTGTAGTCAGAAGTCGGAATTTCCAAGTTGACAATCAAAGATGGCTGCCCTTAGTGTAAACAGTTATTAAGCTCCTGTAATGATCCATTTATTAGCACTTCTGACTAGTGTGTGTTGCACTAAATCCGCTGTATACACAGTATTGTTTGACTTGTATTTACAGAAATGCTGCCATAGTGATATTTACATTCTTTATTGGTATTTGTGAACTACAGCGCAGAGGAGGCTAACAATAACCTGGTAGATCAGCAAGTTTTTCCCAACTTTGTAACTGGAACACTGATAACTCGGAGATGACGTCACTCCCACTCCCCTCTTCGCAGTTTCGAGGTTAATGGAATGCAGTATCTTCCCCCTTCTCGTCACGTGGGAATTGTAGTTTATTTGCAAACTAGCATCATCGTTTTCAAGCCCATGTCACTACATTACCCAGCTTCCCTTGCAATGCTAGCAGATGACCTCTCCACATGGACAGACACGAGCAGAGATATTGGAGCTTGTGGTGATCCAGAATTGCATCTTGGCGGAGGTCTGGAGTAATCTTAGCTTTCTAAATATTACAGAACAATTCTCCAATCACCTGTGGATCATGCTTTTTAAAAGATGACTTTTTGGGGGTGTTTTAGGCCTTTATTGATAGAAGAGTAGAACAGTGGATTGACTTGTGAAGGGGGCGAGGGAGGACACTGTAAACTGGCCACAGGCTGGATTTGAACCCGGACCATCAGAAGCATGTATTTGGGTCATGCTTGGTTGCTTACCACCAAACCAGTACCCTCCTGATGTGCTTTTAAAAGGTTGGACGAGTGGTAGATATGCTAAATAGTATAACTGAATGGTTCATCTAGGGCAGGGGTGTCCAAACTTTTTGCCAAGAGGGCCAGATTTGGTAAGGAGAAAATGTGGGGGGGGGCCGACCATTCAGCTTTTGACTCTAATTGTCTCTTACTATCTTATGAAACATCTTCAATTCTATGTACCACAGTGTTACGAGTCTGGCTAACATTGGCAAAATCTTGTTTCTTCTCAGGACAAATTTTCTCAACTATTTTCAGCACACAGTCTTTAATAAATTCACCCTCAGTCAAAGGTTTGCAGTGCTTGGCAATCACCTCGTAGCTCGCCCTTGTGGCATTTCCATTTGACTTACGAGCTCTTGTGGAAAAGCGCTGATGTGCCGTTTAAAAAGCTTCCACTTGTTTCAATTTTTCCCCACGTTCATCCCCAGTTAGCTTGTCGTAGTTAGCATGTTTTGTCTGGTAGTGCCGTTTGACATTGAATTCCTTGAAAACAGCTGCAGTCTTGTGACAAATTAGGCAGACACAGTTGTTTTGTATTTCGGCGAAAAAATAATCCAATTTCCACTTTTTTTGGAATCGGCGGCACTCGCTGTCAAGTTTCCTCTTTTTAGCTACAGTCGCCATGTTTGAAATGGGATGGGCTGAATGATGACAAAAGGTCAGGTGTCACGTGCCACAAGGATGTGGCCACAGCGCTACTGCCATCTTCTGGTGAAATGTCAAATAGTTTTATTTGTACACGAGTATTTTATACAGCAGTCAACGGTGCAAGCGGGACACATACAATTGATTTTATAGCAGAGACTGCGGGCCAGTAAAAATTTGCGGGCCGCAATTTGCCCCCAGGCCAGACTTTGGACTTGCCTGATCTAGGGTGTCAGGTTAAGCTTTTTAAGTTCACAGGACTGCCGTGTTGCAACACTCCTGCTTTAGGTTTTGTTTCCTTCATCATGTTTCCGCTTGGTTAAAACCTGATGTATGAAAACAATGTGTAAAACTTTTTCCAATAACTTCTATACTGGCAGCAGTCTGGGTGATAGGGACTGATGTCACTTTTCACAGCTCAGAAATACATAAAATTATGAATTCCTTGGTTCTAAAAAGAATAAAGAAAACTTTATGACTAGCAATATGTTAATAAGACATTCCACAATCCACAATCTTCCACCATGACGTAAGTTGGGACAAAGCAGTCTCTTGGACAGATTTACTCGAGGACTTCAACTTTACAACTTCATCAAACTCCCTCATTTGGTTTTTTGATTGGAGGTCATCAAACTGAAGACACGGCCGACTGTTCCTTTGTTCCCTTAATACTTGAGCAGCAGTTCAATATTGTAGGCTGTAAAACTAAAGCCAACTTTTACAACTTGATATAACATTAAGAAGTCAAAGTTATAAGAGGGCATTTACTTAAAAGGCTGCACCTCTATTTCTTATTCATTGTAATCTATAAAGTTAATCATGGCTCTGACTCTGGGATAAATGGAGTGAAGTATATAGCAGTGTTTCAGTTAAATAAAGTGAAGGATATAGTAGAAAAATGTAAATGTTATGAGGAAATTGGAAATAGATATATCCAAGAGAGACAAACTAATACAAACAATGATTCGACCCAGGAGCTACACTTTTCTAAGATGAAGTGACCTTCCATAAACGCTCTTTCACCGCTCATAATCCGATTAAAGCTTCAAACTGATGACCGTTTTCGATTATTTTAAAACCTCCCTCTTATCCGGGCGGGCAGGACTTTTGCTGAGCGTGCAGCGATGTGTTTAATCACATTTAACTGTCCATTCGCAGTCGCACATTTTAACACCTCGCTCAAGCCAGAGAGAGGCACAGTCTTCTACCGCTGACGGCCGGGCAGCTTCACTGGAGTAGCCGGGGGTTAAGCGGCTTGTTCACTTGGCGAAGTTGTTGAATAATAATGAGTTTTACTCACTCATTTGCTTTGCATTCCCACAGTGGTCCAACCGAGCTCTTCTTTTACTCATATTCTTCACATTCAGATCTTGCGCTGAGGCATATTTCTCTAAATTGTGTTATTTTTCCAATTTGTCCATCAAATGTCAAAGAAAGGGAGATATCTCCATTACAGTCTAAGTGAGCTGAAAGTGACAGCTCAAATTTGCTGTTTTGTCCAGCTTTAAGTGTAAAAACCAGAGATACTTCAGGAAATGTCACTGTTTAAAGGTCTTCACTTTGATTTTTTCATCTCACAACAGCAATACCAAGCAAAAAGGAGACACAAATGCTATCTCTGTTGAGGAAGAGCTCTGCAAAATGATTTTTACTTAATAAATACCTTGAAATGATGCATTGATTAAATAAATCAATGAGGATAAAATGATGTGAAGCTGGATCAGAATGCAGAAAGTCCCGTTCTATCAATCTTTTTAACTGATCTCTGCAATGAATACATATTAGTTTGGTCTGTAAACAGAGATGTACACTCACCTGACATTTAATCAGGGATAAAACTCAGATGCTTGATAATGCAAATAGATTCTCAGCTTATCACATGGCAGCAACCCAATGCATTAAGGCATGTAGTCATGGTCAAGATGGCAGCTCAAATTGTGCATCAGGATGGAGAAGAATCCTGATTTTTTTCTTCACTTATTGTAATGGTAAGTTCAATGTTTGAGAATATATATAGTGCTGTCAGACGATTACAAAAAATTAATCTAATGAATTACTGGATTTATAATTAATTAATCTAATTAATCTCATTTTAATCTCTTATCTAAATAAAGAATTTGAATTCTAGGATGTTATAAAATTGTAGTGCATGATTAATCAAATGAATACACTAAGAAGTGAAGATTTGTAAATCCACATTTTTATTGGTGACTAAATAAAACCAAAGTCAGGGCAACTTGTCCAGAAAATTCTAAGCTCAATCAGGCAACTTAAATTACACTTTAAGTGTGTTTCATAAATCAAATTCAAAATAAGAAAAAGTTCGAGGGCATCCAGCAAAACAATTAGACCTGATGCATTATTCAAGAATGTAGTACAAATATAGATAAATAAATTCAAAATAAAATAAGACTAAGTCTTAAATATGCCATTCCTGTTGTCACCTGGGCTTTGTTTGGTTTGACTAGAGACGCATGTGTGAAGTGACGTGCCACTGCCATGTACGGGTCCTCCAGCTGGCCAAAATTAAAAAATGTTTGTGTGCTATGATTAACCTTGCGATTAATTTTTATAACGCATTAATTTGCAGTGTAATTAATTAATCCAATTAATGCACTAAAGTGACAGCCCTAATTATATATTTGGAAAATTTACATATTTCATGATGTTAGGCTCTGTCAGGTTTGAACAAGCACATAGTTAGGCTAATATTTGTTTTTTAAATGAGATTGAATATAGATCTGAGATGTTAATATGCTTTGACAAAAGCTCAGTCTTCAGTGTTTATGTAGACAAACTACATAATCAACATTTAATGTCATACACTTTAACTTTAAGACGGAAATTCTTAGAACAACATGAAGGAAAAACTTGATTTATTTCAATTTTGTGATGTAGGAGTTATTTTTCTTCTGAGGGAAAATGATTTAATATGTAAATCAAGTGTTGTGGGAAAATCATCAGGGATTTTATTTTTAGACCATATCGCCCAGCCCTATCTCTCGTGTTTACAGAATGGTCTGCAGAAGAGAAAATGCATGTGAGAGGATGTTCTCTGGGCTAAAAGTCCTTGTTCACGCTCGAGGTTGAAGTGGTTTGAGATGATAGAGAGGCAACAGTAACTCTAATGAACAAAGTTTGCTGAAGCAGATGGACTAAAGACACCAGATGCCACTCCTGTCAGCTAAGAACAGAAACTGAGGATATGATTCCCACAATCTCACCAAAACTGGATGATAGAAGGTTGGAAAAATATAACTTGGTTTAGCGCAGATGTAGGGTCAGAATGTGGCGTTAACATCATGAACGCCAGGATCCATCCTGCCTTGTATTGGTGGTCCAATGTGGAGAATATTTTCCCAGCATGCATTGAGCCCCAAAGGAACATCGATTTAAAACCAAGAGCCTGCGAGTATTCTCCATGTCCATCCATTACAATGCACCAAAGCTCAAATCATCCCAAACTGGTTTCTAATACCTAGTACCTAATAAAGTGGCCCCTGAGTGTACTGAAGACAAATGCATAAAGACAAAGTTCCAACAGCAAACTGCTGGTACAAGGTAGTAATTATAAAAAAAGGAAGTCAAAACCTTATACGTGAACCTTTTTTTGTGCTCCAATGTAAAATCTAAAAAGCAGAAGATGCTCCAGACTTACATTAAATGCTGATTTTTAAAAGTCTTCATGTTTGATGTCTTTATCTCAGAACAGCAACACCAAACAAAAGAAAGGACACAAAGAGTAACTTTTGAGAAGTGAGCCTAGCAAATGGTTTGTTGAGGATAAATGTCTCAGAATGAGGCATCGATTAAAGAAATCAATGAGGATAAAATGTTTGGGCCTGGATCAGCATGGAAAAGGTCTCACTGTTTTCAGCCCACAACAGCCAATGAGAGAAATTAAGATGGAATAACAAGTTGCCATAGTTTCCTGGCATATGTTGTATGCAGACACTTTGTCTATCAGTAAAGATCAATGAAATTAGAGATAAACAGCAAACTCAACCAACAAACCATCTCTTAAAGTTCTGAATCTTTCTGGTGTTTTAACTCGACCTTGTATGTAAGATGGTATAAACGTCATATTTTCATGATTTTTTCTTTAATTTCTGTGTCACACAACAACAAAATGACACATTTCATAGGTTAAAATATCATATTTTTAGAGCGAAGGCCAAGTCAATGATCTATAAATGCAACAAAATGGTGCATTGATTAAAGAAATCAATGAAGACAAAATGCTGCGTACCTGGATCGGGATGCACAATTTAATAAAACCAACAATCTTTTTGCTGTTTTTCCATCCTTTTGGCTCAATATTTTTCTTTATTTCCCTTGTATTTTGGCTCCTATTACATTTAGGCCCTTCTTTTATGTTTTCCTCTGAGATATCAATGTCATCACTTACTTTTAATTTTATGTAATCTATGCAGTATTGCGTTACTTTCTAGCTTACGATCATCATATGTTGAACTTTTAATCTCATTTATCGGTCAGTTTTTAGTCTCTTTTATTGTGTTACCTCTTATGTATATACTAGTTCTTTGTTTTAAGAATTTTAATCTCATTTCATTGGGGATGTGTACCTTTCACATTTGAACCAATACCATACCGATGCCCGGTACCTAGGAATCGGTATCGGTACTCAACGGTAGCAATTTTCGGTACTTTTGTGTGTGTTTATGGGGTAATAAATATTAATTTGTTTAATATTAAGATCTCAAATTTTTTCAATGTAAATTTATTTCTCAATATATACAATTTGACAGATATATATCAAAACAACATTCAACTGTTTGTATTGTAACATTGTAGTTGTTCCAGAAAATATCTTCAACATGAAAACCACTAACTAAAATGAACCACTACTTAAAGGTGTAGTCAGCGATGAGGGAGAAAACGAGTGGAGGGTTTGTTTATATTCAAATTTAGACCCGCCTCCCGAAAGCTGATTTACCTGCATCGTCATGGAAACGGCCGTAGAAACTGCGTAGCTGACGTAGCTAAGGAAACCCCGACTGGTCAGACAACTCGACTGCCAATATTGAAAAAGTCACAACAACAGTACATTTTGGCAGATTAGACAATAAGGTGAATGCACGACGGCTGCTACTGTTATGTGAAGCACCACGAAGCCAATGTTGCTTACCTGTCCAGCAGACGGGCAGCGACATCCGGGTCCATTTTCAGGTCTTTCAATTGGCGGTGTTCCCTCCACCGTCGGAAAGCAACACCAATACTGACCCTGGTCTTCGCTCTTTCATGGTCATAGCCCTTCTTTTCCACTTTTCACTCCTTTGTCCTCTTTCTTTTGGGCTGTTTTCAGCCATTGCTACGGCAGCTATTGTATCTCTCTCTTACGCTAACTGCGCACGCTACGCAAACTACGACTCCTCCTCCCCCTTCTGTCTGATCTGCGCATGAGTATGATCGCCCCCTGGACATGGGGGGGTTTACTTTGTTTTGGTAACTCGGGCCGAGCCACAGTATTTACCGGCTGAAATTCAGAGCCAAGGCTGTGTATTGAGACCAGATTTTTTTTCAACATGCTGTCAGTGGTGACATCTTGTGGATGGAGAGGAGAAATACGGTGATTTTGACAAATAGTGCATTAGATTAGAGGATTAGAAGATCGCTGAGTACACCTTTAATAAACTAACAGCAGCCCTCACTTTAACTTTAGGGCAGTTTAACAATGGGTCCGACAGAGCTGTAAATAAAAAAAGCATTTACATTAACGTTACAAAGTACGAGGAACCGACCTGATAATGATAACTGACGCACATTAAAATGCCAAGCTAATACCATCTTAAACACGAGGTTTATTCACCTGGACCAGGTATCCTCCTTGTCGCATTTGCTGCCATCACCAAATGTTACAGCCATTTCTTCTTCTTCTTCCTGTGTTTCTGGCTGCAGACGATTGGTTGCCATTGGACACAGGAGTGTTAACAGTGCTGAATGAAGCTTTTGTGGTTGTAGATCTGAATCTATCAAAAATTGTGCACTCTTCAGCTTTTAGGAAAATTTTGTGCATCACCAGGTGCTTCTTCCGCCGCTTTCTTCCCTTGCATGCGTGGCTTCCTCCCGCAGAAGTATGAATATTAAAAAGACATTAAAATAGAAGCTAGCATAAAAACATAAAAATAAGAAAGTAGGTTGCAACATGCAGAATCTATAAGCAACATCAACTTCCTTACAAAGAAAAATAAAGTAAAGTGAGGCTATAGACAAGGCCAAGGAATTAACACTATTAACATTACCAGTATTTACAATTTAATGGCAGTTAAACACAACAAATTTCCCAAGTTTTAACCAAATCAGTGTCATCTACACATGTAAAACATCTCCTAATTTCACATTCAAATCAATACATTTCAGAGGTTTTCCATCACATATCAGTCAAATTTGCATTTAAACCACATGAAGCTCTCTCCTCCCACTGGAAGATTCATCCCTGGATTATAAAACCCACATTTTACATCTCATTAGCTGCCTAAATGATTTCAGTTCCATCTCCTAATCGATTAATTGGCTAATTGTTCCAGCTCTAATGCAGAACCCATGTTCACCAGCACACTCCTCCAACCTTTAAGGCCCCATCACGCGGGTCGCAGTAATTGCTGCATCCAGTTGTTTGATTCTCCTAATATGATTTTTATGGCGGATTGTACACCCGGGGTTTGAAGCATCAGTGGCACCGGAACCTCATCCACTTCCCATCACTACCTGGGGGGAAGTTAGTCTCAAGGTTGTTCCAGCTGCCCACCTTTTTATTCCAGGAATTGGAGTTTTTAATGTAAAAGGAGTACGGGTGGATCATTAAAATTTAAGAAGGTGTCGAGGGATGTTGGAGCTTAAATATTAAAGAGGGAGAATGCTGCACACACCGGCTTTAACTGAATATTGATTTTATTTTAAATGATTTAAAAGTCATTAATAAACAGCTTTGATAACATGATATTTAATAATGATGTGGTGTTATCTTCATGAGTTTAAACTTGTGGCCTGTTTCTTTTTGAAATGAATCATAACACACACAAATGTTTGTTTGTGTGCGTTATAAACTGAAGTATGGTGGCCCTGAAGGGCAAAACATCAAAATTAACAAACAACAACAAGGAAGAAGTAACAAAAACAATTCTTTTTCATGTTTTTGCTGTGTTCTCATTAGTTTTTGTGTCATTCCATTTGTGGTTTTTATGTTTTTTTGCTGAGTGTTTTTTATTTGTGGTTGTTTTGTCATATATGTAGTGTTATTCTTGGTGCTCTGATTGTGTATCAGTATGTGTTGTTGTGCTTTTTAAAAAAAATCTGGATGTTTTTCCCATATATTTGGTTGAGTTGTTTGTGTTTTGAATGTGTATCTTGATAAGTGATTGTTGCCTGTGATTTGTTGTTGTGTTTATTTCTGTATATGTAGTTGCAATCTTTAATTTTTTGTTGCGCTACTTTTTTGTCTTTTTATTTGTGTTTTTTTTATACATGTGGTTGTGTTCTTGGTGCTCTCAATGTATATCCATATTTGTGTTTGTGGTCATTAAAGGTGCTATGAGGAGAATCTATTACCTGCGACATTAAGACTCTGCTACCCATGAGCACTTGCAGAGACTGTCGTAATGCTGCATTCCAGTAACCTCAGAACTGGGAGTGACATCATCTCCGACTTATCAGCGTTCCAGTTGAAGTCGGAAAAAAACATGCCGATCTACCAGGCTATTGTTAGCTGTTGTTAGCTCAGGGGTGGCGAGGTTTCACCGAGTTCCCAGTAGGAAATTCCGACTTCGGGGGACGTCCCAGTTGCAGTTTCCTACTCGGAACTCGGAAATTCCTACTTCTGACTACAACTGGAACGCACCAAAAGACCCAAGTCAAAGCGTTTGTTTGTTGTGATGCTAATAAAGCATGCAGCTCGGAACTTCTCAGAACTCTGCATTGCTTTACAACTTCTTTTTTCAACAACTTACAGGATGCAAAGTGACGAGGTAATGTATCTCTTTCTAGTTATGTAGTGGTAGTTTTTGATGTGTGACAACAAGCAGTTTTTGGAAAACTTAATATCGTAGTTGTAGCCGGCTATACATCGCTACTTACAGCCCGGTGCTCCAAGACGTGTCTGAATAATATAAATTTGCTCTAGTTTTAATTGTCTTGTTCCTGAAGTTCAGTATCCAGGCCAGTCCAGCCCTGTCCGACCCGACCGGAAGGCTAAGGATTAGCATTTATAGCTAACCTCTTTTGATGCTATAAACTCATCTTAAAGTGTGTATTTGATCAGGCATTTATCTAAAAGTGAGACTTTTTTGTAATTACTTAGAAACTCCTCATAGTCTCTTTAAGTTGATGTTTTGGTTGTACTTTTTTTTTTTTTAAAGTTGTGGTTGTTTGTTCCTTACATCTGGTTGTGCTTTTTGTGTTTTGGTTGTGTAGCCTTATTAGTGGTTGTCCCTTTTTATGTGTTTTTCTATACATAGTTGTGGCCTTGAATGTATTTATTTTTATATTTTCTTTTTTTTTAATAGGTGTGGATTTTATTATTGTGTGTTGGGTTTGGTGATTGCTGTCGTGTTTTCTTTGTTATCGTTGTTGATGTGTTTTGCACGGCCTCCTCAACTCAAACCCTGTTCCAAGCTGAACAAATGTGTGAAAGCTTTATGTCCACATTGTGGCCTCTTTTGGCAAAAATCTTGTTTTACACAAGTTTATTACAAAAAGCTAACGCACTGTAAAACCAAAGCTGTTGTGTCTTTTTGTAGAAGCTCCAGAAAAAGGCAGTGACTCAGTAATCAGTCACAGTCATGGCGAGGTTTTAATTGATGCTGACACATGTTTGATGCAGTGATCCACCATCACTTTTTTCATTTTCCCCGTAAACCTTGAGCTCCACACACAGAGAACAGCATTTTAACAAGCCTGAGCGTCCAACTTACGTTTTATACATATTAATAAAACCTGCACTAATTGATTTTTTGACCACTTGGGAGCAGCGGAAACAAGCTGTGAGCAACATTTACATATTATCACCTTATAAAGCGAATATGTTGAACACAGTGTGGTGATTATCATTCGCTTCCATATCCAGCTGATATGGAGCGGTGTAATGGATCATTTGGAGTCATGGTGGAGCCTGCAGGAAGAGTTATCGTCCAACGCTGGCTTCTTTTAACTGTTTGTATTTTATTTGTGTAGTTTATAGGTCCACTCCATTGAGAAATTAAACTAAATAGAAACAATAACAGAAAGGATGCAAAGCCTGGATATTAAAACAGCTGATAATCATGTAAAAAGTCTTTGGATTCACAGGACAAAAATAATCGATGAATCCATTGGATTTGTGTTGCACAAGAAATAGTTTTTCATTATGCAGTAAACGGCAAACTATCAAATCCAATATTTCCTATAGCGTGTAAGCTCTATGGGGCTGAAACTGTATCAATACATTGTTTATATGATTCAAAGATGACATAAGTTTCATAGCAGTAGCAAAAAGTGCGGCTTTGTTATAGTAACAAGTACAAAGCCAATTTTTGCCACACTGAAGCTGATTTAAAGGCAGTGTTTTAGCCCTGCGCTATGTTTGCAATAAAAAAAACAAGATCAGATTGTTTTCAAACCCTTATTCATTTATTTTAGTGTGAAATTCTAAGTAAAGAGGTTACCTTGATTTTTAGACAAGAGCTCCACATACAGACACTCGCATCAAGCATGCCCAAACATTTCTTTTAAGTGATTAACAAGAACGGAGGAGCTGCTCATTACTGAGTCCTACTGAGAAAAACTTTTGTTCTGGTTTGGAGAGTTTTTTGTAATTTTTTGAGCGATGGTCTTTAACTTTTGATCAGCTGATAAACAGCCTATTTCAGTTTACTTGTTGTTTTCAAAAAATTACTTTTTCAAAGTGCTTTTTGTCACACTCCTCCTTCTTGCTTTTGCATATTGTTGCCCTATTTAAAAACCTCATTAAGGTCCAAATGTGCAAAATGCATATTCTAGCAATTTTTCAACTGGTCTTAAGATTTTGATAAGGTCTGTTTATGCTTCTTCTCAAACCTTTAATTAAAGTTTTTTCCAACAAAGTGTAAAAAACAAGCTCTTCATGTCCTTATGGTGCAAACACTTCCCCCACATCTTAAATAAAAGACAACAAAAGTTCCTCTCCATACTCTAACAATGCATTTGAGCAGTGAAGGAACATGAAGTGATTTTGTTCTCGCTGCATCAGGGACGGGACGAGCCTCTGCTTTAGTTTTAGGCTATGGTGATTTTCTTTTCCAACAGTGAGCACATCACTGGTGTTTTATCACATCAAACAGATTTACAAATATGCCATATTTGTGTTTATAACACCGGCAGAGTTAATCCATCAAAGATTGGAGATGTTGCGATGTTTCTGCCTCCATGTCCTGTCAACATGTTGGAGAATAGACCTCCATCATTTTTGGTGCTCACGGCAATGAAAATAACATTTTTAAAAATTCAACAGCACCTAGTGTTTCCAGAAAAAACATTCTGGTTTGCTCAGAATAATCCACTAAAGGAGAAAAAATAGGGACACGTAGTTTTCAAGGGAACAAAGTTTCTGAAAGGGAAATATTATTCCTTGGTTTGAATTGGAAAACATGTGCACAGCTTGTTCTGTGGATTATACGGCGAAATCATGACCCTGTTTCTGCAGAGATGTTACCGTCGAGTATTTTTAAATCCATTTTCAATTCTGTGTGAAATGTTGCTTCATTCATGTGTGGATTACTGAGGAAAGTAGGGCTGGATAATGTGGGCCAAAAGCTACGTCTCAGTAGTTTTTAGATAATTGGTGATGCAGAAGAATTACACTTACAGGACAATTTATTAGGTACACTTTGCCTGCACTGGGTTGAACCCCCTGCTGTGTGTGGAACTGCAGCTCAGTCTGCTGCTTCTGCTTGATGTTAGGATGTTGACTTGGACCAAAATCTCACCAACCTTTTTTTATGGCGTGGTTTTATTTTCTATTGGAGCGGCATGATGGTGCAGCAGGTAGTGGTCATTAGTTCAATCACTCCAGCTTCCTCCCACAGACCAGAAAAAGGCTTATTAGGTTGATTGTTGAGTTCAAATTGCCCTGAGGTATGAGTGTGAGAATGAATGTCCGATGTTTTCTTTATGTGGCCCTGCGATCAGCTGGCAACCAGTTCAGGGAGTACATCAGCTGTTCGGTCAACATCAGCTGAGATCAGTTCAGCCTCCCGTGACCCCCATAAGTGGTTAAAGATAATAGATGAATGAATGTATAGTCTCAGACGAGCCTTTGTGAGGGCGAACAACACACATATTGTGCAAACCTACCTCAGGATCAGAGCGAGTCATGAGTTTGTCTCTAAACTAAGGCTGCGTTTACCAAAAACAGAAAGGCTTTCCTTTGCAAAAGCACTCCACGTTTACACAGTGACCAGAGGATGACTGAAAACTCTGTAGTTTGCATGCAAGGCCAGTAGATGGCGATGTAGGTTTGTAGAGAAATATTGGTGTTACAACATGCAAACTCCAGTGAAGCCAAACTTTTCATAAACGTCAATGGTGAGTGGAGAAGACGCAGGAGTTTCTTGTCTGGACAACAAATCTGTCTGGATATTTTTGTCTGGGACGATACACTTTTTTTCTGGTTTGATTTTTTTTATGATTTTTTAGGTGCTGACTCAATTGAATTGCAATTCTACAATATTGCCGAGTTTTGCAACCTTTAGTTAGCTTTTTTAACACGAGCAAAAAAAAAGATGAACATTGAAGATGCCTACAGACTATATCAGGAAAAAATACACATCACATGTGAGTCTGTTTTTAGGATTTATTCAGCAGTATATTTTAACCAGCTGTTTATACTCTCTCTTCAAAAGCCTGGACTGCATTTAAAAGTGGCTTATTAACACAGACTAAAATGAAGCATTTAAATTTTGAAAAAATATTGAATTTTGAACAAAAAAATTGATTTAAGAATCATCAAACAAAAAAATCCAGTTACTTATGTGAATCAATTTTTCCCCCTCCCCTAATAACAAATCGAGCTCAGTGAGCAGCACACATGCAGATGGCCAAAGCTGTCCTTGTTGTTGTTCCTTCATTTGAAAGAGTACTGCATTTCTGTTTACATGAATACTGATGTTCTACTTCAAATAGAACGTAAAAACACAATGAAAACACCCCAAATAAAGCTCTGTTTACACGACAATGAAAACGGCCACTCATGAAGACTCGTGAGGATTCTTTTTCTATTTAACTGATTAAAAATGACATTTAGGCACAACCCGCTGAAATCAGCAGATGACACTGCAACTCATCAAAGAGTCACAGCCTCTGAGATTGAAGGAAATGCTTCTGATCAGACATCCGTCTTAGCTGATATGAGGTTTCTATTGATTACTGATGGATGTTTAATTAGATCTGCGTTGAATTTTTCCACATCAGGAAGCTGAGTGCTCTCAAGTGCCTCATCTGTCCACCAGTAACACATCATGCAGAGTCAAGCAGTGTTAAATTTGTTGACTAATTATTATCTTCAACAACCTAAAACAGCCTAAAATGTTTTGAATGTTTAATCCAATCAGACCTAATTTGGTGTAAATTTATAGAAGATTTTGTCAACTAAAGTGTTGTGAGATTCCATCAACTAAAACTAGAGTAAAATAAAAACAATTTAGATGACTGAATTATGATTGAAACGACAACATATTTTAGGCACAAGATTATAACTAAAATGTAATTAAAAAGTTCTGTCAAAATGTACAGTGGAGTTAACCTGACAAGCCAGATGGACAGCTCCATATATCTGCCACAGAAATATTTCACTAGTCCATCTGGGTAGGAGCCCTTTAAATTAGTTTTCAGGGCCAGAACGTTAAAAAAAAACAAAAAACAAAAAACAAGCTTGTGACTGGACAATCGTTTTGCTCGTCACATTCATCACAGACCAATCCACATCAAGCAGGGTTGCCTCCTATAATGAAGCCATGTTTTCATTGAATTTGTCATTTTTTTTTCTTTCATATTTACATTTTATTTTATTATTTTGTTTATATTGGTTTGCTGATGGTGCTCAGTGATTTTTGAAGAATGTATGATGCAAAATGTGTTTGTTACTTGACATGGCTGAATAAAGAATTGAAAAAAAATGTAGCATACATAGCGGCTAACTAAGCCGCTAACAGCTAACAACAGTTAATGACTGTTAGCTGTTAGCTAACAGTCATTAGCTAACAGCCGTTAGCTGCTAACTTAGCTGCTAACAACTAACTCCCTTATACTATTGTTAGAATTATATACAAGCTAATGCTAACATTTGTCCAAAGATGTCATTTTATGCTAACAGTTATTCAAACATATGTTAGGGCAGATCAGTTCAAACATGTTTGTTCAGCAGGACAGATGTTTCACATGTCATATAGGTACAATTGCGGTTGGACAGAACCGTGGTTTCAGTTAAGGTCTGAGGGGGGCCAGCTTCCCCATTTCACATCTCGTAGTTGGTCCTGTGGTTTTGTGAAGCGG
This sequence comes from Scarus forsteni, assembly GCA_036419115.1. Classification (NCBI taxonomy): domain Eukaryota; kingdom Metazoa; phylum Chordata; class Actinopteri; order Labriformes; family Labridae; genus Scarus; species Scarus forsteni. The sequence continues at coordinate 3,352,399 of JAZDUH010000157.1, read as the reverse complement.
CGAGAACTTTCGCTGAACTCTTGGTTGAACTTCTGCCTCAAGTCTGACCTTTATCTAGACATTATGTTTATCTTCTTGACAGACATACGTAGCTTATGAAACCAGACATGATCTTAACACGTGACAAGTTGGTACTGCCCAAATCCTGATGTGTATAAGATCTTGTGTATGCTACCGTTCAATGCTCTTTGTCTGTACATCCCTAGTGAGGTGCAGAACTGAGTCCTCAGCAGCTGAGTATTTTTATTATTTATGTATGGTCTCACATATTGTCAATAAATGGTTGGCTAACCGATCTAATCTGGACTTGTGCCTTCTTCCAAACTGAACATGGACTTCCATCACTATCGTCTTACACTAAATTGTACCACACAGATGATTCATTTAACACTTATATGTGACATGAACCTCGTCAAAGACAATCCCTACAAGTAAACTTCTGAGGAGGGCAGATTTCGCCAAGTTTTACAAAGTATCTATGGGGACAATAGGCTAATCGGCATGTCTGTTCTCAACTTCCGGTTGTCGTCACTTCTGCATTCTACAGCTCCGGCCTCTCTTCCCTGATTGGGCCGTTAAGAATTCAGCCGAGTGAATTTGTTGGACAACGGAGGCTGTCAAGACAGAGCTGCAGGATTTTAGAATCAGGCAGGTCTGCTCTGCAAGGCTACAGTGGAGTCAAACATCTTTACAAATGTGGCCAAAGCCGAAGTGGAAAACTGGGATTATTCCTTTCACTATGTTCTGCATGCTTTGCAAATTAAGAATCTCACATTCTCGTCAGAGGCAGTCACCAGAAATTATTACAAAGAAGTCATTTTGGGCTTGTTTTATCCAGCTTATTTCAGGGGAAAAATCTGGCAACACTGCGCTGGCCCTTTAAGAGCGACTCAGCCTGTTGCTCCTGCCCTGAGCCATTTGCTTGTGTCTTCCCTTTTGCATGAAAATCCAGCCTTATCATCCGATAATAAACTGAGGGAATGTGAATCATGAATAAACGTGCATCGCTGCTATCTTGGGAGAAAAAGCTGCTTAAAGTGACAGCATCTTATTTTTTCGCTTAATGAACGCCGTGGCGTTGCTCCCACGACCCTTTGAGCCTGAAAAACTTATTAAAGCTCAAATGTATGAGGAGCTGGCGAGTAAACATGCAGCATTTCTCCATTCCCAGACCTGGTGTTGGAGATCTGTGCTCTTTAATAAAGGCTGAATACAGTCTGAGCGAGAGGGGAAGGGCGAGAGAGGCAGACAGTGACGGAGAGACTCCTCCGGATTATTGAAATGCACCTGGAAAGTAAACTCATTTTCTCTGCGGGTCAGAGGACTGGTTATGGTAATAAAAAGAGAGATGTCATTAGTTTTAGTGGTATTTGGAGAGTTCTCTGGAGAGGGGAGTGAGGAGAAGGGGGAGAGGATTGTCTATGGAGGGTGGGGGGGGGGGTGGTTGTTTGACAGTCTGCCCCCTCGCCTCTATCTCTGTCTCCTCCGTGTATATGTTATTCATGAGTTTGACCTACATGGTCCATGCATGTGTGTGTGCAGGTTCACGCAGGAGAAAGTGATAAGGTTCCGGTCCACTTTGCAAGATTCACCAACCACTTTCACGCTCTGACCAACCGGTTTGATGTTTTTTTCTTCTTGTGATCGGCGGATGACAGGGCTCAATGTTTTTCTCCTTTTATTCTGCGGCTCAGAGCTGAGAAATAGGCATTCAAGATGCACACGTTCAACTGCCAGTTAACAAAGCTGATCGGCCATCCAGTGTCAATTTTGACAGAAATTTTCAATTCAGTTTTATTCTTTTGGTTAAAATATGTTTTAGTTTTCTTTATTATTCAGTCACCTTAAAGGTGTAGTCAGCGATGTGGGAGAAAACGAGTGGAGAGGTTGTTTATAAATGAATTTAGACCCGCCTCTCCCTTCATACCTCACCCCTGGCTCCACCCCTGAAAGCTGATGGACGTGCATCATCATGAACACGGCTGTAGAAACTGCGTAGCTGATCAACGTAGCTAAGGTAACCCTGACTCGTCAGACAACTCGACTTCCATTATTGATAACATCACAACAACAGTACATTCAGGCAGATTAGACAATAAGATGAATGCCCGACGGCTGTTACTGTTATGTGAAGCACCACAAAGCTAATGTTGCTTACCTATCCAGCAGAAAGACGCTGACATCCGCGTCTGTTTTCAGGTCTTTTAATTTACGGAGTTCCCTCCACCGTCGAAAAGCAACACCAGTGTTGACCCAGGTCTTCTCTCTTTCATGGTCATAGCCCTTCTTTTTCACTTTTCACTCCTCTGACCTTTTTCTTTTGGGCTGTTTTTCAGCCATTGCTACTGCACATATTGTATCTCTCTCTTACGCTAACTGCATATGCTGCGCTACCTCCTACTCCCCCTCCCCCCTTAAAGTGTGATAGCCTCTGAGATTGAAGGAAATGCTCCTGATCAGACATCCGTCTTAGCTGATATGAGGTTTCTATTGATAACTGATGGATGTTTAATTAGATCTGAGTTTAATTTTTTCACATGTCTGATCTGCACATGAGTATGATCGCCCCCTGGATGTGGGGGGGTGTACCCTGTTTTGGTAACTCAGCCACAGTATTTACCTGCTGAAATTCAGAGCCAAGGCTGTGTATTGAAACCAGACTTTTTTTTCAACATGCTGTCAGTGGGGACATCTTGTAGATGGAGAGGAGAAATACGGTGTTTTTGACAAATAGTGCTTTAGATTAGAAGATTAGAAGATCGCTGACTACACCTTTAATAGTTTTAATTGTAGTCTAGTTTAAGTTGATGAAATTTCACTTTTCAGTCGATGAAATCTACTGCAGTGTAAAGTGTAGGTGAATTGCTGAAGTCATGTTTTGCACTTGGATAAAATTAAACATCTGATATTCCTTAATTGAATGCTCGTAAAGTTTGAATTTATAAACCAACAGAAACAAATTGAACTTTTGTGTGAAATGCAGCAACAAACAGTGAACCGGCTCTACATGAATATATCAGTTCATAAAGAGAGCAGCTCTGATTGGATCGCTCCACAACTTCTTCCACCACCGCCAACCAAAGTAGCTGTGATTGAATATATTCCTAACTTGTCTCTACTTTCTACATGACCAAATTAGGTCTGATTGGATTAAGTCTCTGCCAAACTCTTCAGTCTAGTTTTTATCTGTTGTCAAAAAAGTCAGTTTACTTTAGTTTTTTGTCCATTTGCACTTGTTTATATTAGTTACTGTCTTATTTCCATCGAAGGAAAAAAGATTGCTGATGAAAACTGAAAAAAATTATTAGTCGACAATTTTAGCACATCAAATTTCAGCAAGTCAAACCATTTATCAGCCAGTCAGTCTGCAGTTATAATGTTGCAGGTTTGGTATAAATTCCATTGCTGTGCAAAAGGAAACATTAACAGTACTCTTTTTCATAGATAGATAGATAGATAGATAGATAGATAGATAGATAGATAGATAGATAGATAGATAGATAGATAGATATGGAGTATGGTTAGATGATAGATGGGTTGATGGATCTATAGATAGGTGGATTGATAGATGGACAGATTGGGTGGATGGGATGACAGAGGGATAAATGGACAGATGGATGGACGGATTGATAGATCCATAGATGTGGATTGATTTATTGAAAGATTGTGTGAATAAAAGGATTGATAGATGGTTGGGTGTATCATAGAGGTATTAGTTGGTTTTATGTAACCTCACAGGCATTTCTTGTCATTTTGCTTCCATCTGTGACCACTTTATTTGAAAAAATATACAAAAATATCATGAATTGCCCCCCAGAAATAAAAGCCAGACCTTATTGTCCAAATTTCCCAGCCCTACTCGACCCAACTCTTGCATCCTGCAGCTGCAAACACACACACACACATGCACAAAGCCTCTGACTTCCTTTATTCCTCCCGGTTTTCTGCACAGACAGCTGCAGCTGCTGCCTCAGAATTGTAAAATAGTAAAAATAACAAAAAGGAAACAGCAGTAGACAGGAGAGTATCCGTTTGACGATTTAACATAAACCACAGAACAGACCTGTTTTATCACTCCAAATAACAAAATATGGCTGCAACAGATTGCTGTTAAGATGCTGTGGAGCCTTGGTGTTTGCGAGGATAAAGCTCCGTTCTTCCGTGGTTATTTTTTTTTTCCCTCTCCGTCCTCACTTCTTGCATTACATCATGTGAAATGCAAGCTGTCTCCTAAGCAACAGTGAGGCCGGAGAAAAGCTGGACGCAGCAGCAGCAGCATCAGATCTTTTGCCTCCCTGGTCTCTTTGGTGTCCTTCAGAATAAAACATCACAGACTGGCCTGGTTAGTAAACATGAGCGGGCGTGCTGTGCGCAGTTTACTTGTGTTACATTACAGCAGGATTGTGGGTACTGGCTTTTTCACTTCACTCTAACAGCAGCTCTGATATTGCTGCTGTGTGGATGTCATGATGCAGCTCTGGCGGTGGATTTCTCTCTCCCTGATTATGGATTAAGTTAGCATTATGTCATAGTTAGAACAACCTAACAGTCTTTATATAGATGAACGTAAAGCTGTGTTTTCCAAATGGGCAGTGATGTTCCGCACTCTTCTAAGTGTACAGTGCCATAAATATTTTGATTTATCACCTTGTGGCACACTATGACCCATTTTAGTAGAAATAATAGTCAGTATATGAAGTTTATGTATAAACCTGTTTTAAACAGTAATTTTTTTGTTTTCCAGAGTTAAAAACTAAACTTTTGAAGCATTATCACCAATAAAGAAAGCTAAAGTAAAGAACAGAGGTTCATTAATTTGGAATTCATATTATCATTTAACAAAAACATCAACATCTCCAATTTTTTAAATGTATATTTTTTGGGCATTTTGTGCCTTTATTGATAGGGGAGAGACAGTGGACAGGCCTGTGAAAGGGGGAGAGAGAGTAGGGGAAGACACTCTGCAAACCGGCCACAGGCGGGACCCGAACCCGGACCGGCAGAAGCAAGTACATGGGGTGCTAACCACTTCGCCAAACCAGCACCCCAACATCTCCAATTTTAAGCTCAGACTAAAGTCATATATAATACATCAAGATCCCAAAGCTTCTTTTTGTTCTCATTCATAATTCATTTGCTTGTTGTTTGTTTGTTGTTGAGTTATTTTGAGTTTATTTCATAATAACTCTATTTGGGGAGGTATCTTGGATAAGCCCACTTTGTTTTTTTTCACCTCTCTAGCACTGTCTTGCATTTTTTTATTTCTATGCCAATGTAACTGTTTCTAATTTATGGTGCAAATAAAAATAAAATAAAATAAAAAGTTACCGGATATGTAAAATAACAGCATTAAAACTCAAATATGACTGACCAAATTATAATCACAAACAGATTTATTAGTAATTACATTCCTGAACATAAAGTAATTTTTCCCTAAAGGATAGTGCTGTTTTATTTTCAGTGTGCATATTTTATATTAAATGTATTTTCCAAGTGTACAGTGCCATAAATATTTAGAATTTTCACCTTGAGCACACTTTTACCCATAGTAGAAATGAATAATCGTCACCACACTGATGCCCAAGCTTGCTGTTTGAGTCCATTGGAGTCAGAAGTGTTTTTGTTTCTTTATTTTTCTGTTTGTGACACATTGCTGGAGGACACTAGAGTTCTCCGATGGACCTCAGGCTGTACGAAACTATCTGTTGTGCTAAAATATAACAGCAAACATTGCTGTAAATTTGAGAGTAAAGGTGCAAAATGATCACTTGGAATGAATATCACCGTCAAATATTTGTTCATGTCGGATGAGGCACCTATCATGCTTCAGCCTCTGTGTAGTTAAAAGCATCTCCGGCCTTAAAATCAACTTTTTGACAGCCTGATTTGAAATACTCATTAAAATAAGTGTTGCTTTTCTGCTTTAGTGGGGATCCCCTCTATTATAACTAATTTGAGGGGCTGCAGCAGGTAGTGCTGGTACTTTTCAGCAGGAAGGTTGCTGGTTCAATCCTTTTTTGTGTGAAGTGTGCATGCTGACAGTTTCCTCTTGTTGATGAAAAATGCAAATGTTAGGTTCACTGAGGGCCAGGGCAAAAGGATTTATCGTTACAGATCGAAATTGCAATTTCAGACGATCACCAAAGCTGCAAGATCTGTTTTGTTGACTATTTTATACATAATATATTCCAAATTTAGTGCTGGTCAGCAGGTCAACAACACAAAGCTCTATTAAGGAGTAGAGGTTGGAGTATCCCTAAATAGTGAAACAGATTATTTACCATCAATATTGGATGATTAATGGTGCGCTATGTGCTTTTGAACATTTATTTCCTTGCTGTTGTCTGTACTGTAAACAGAAAATCAAATTGAAATAGCAACATCTGCCAGAAAAATTATAATTAGAGCTTTTCCTAACATCGTTCAGCCCTACAGGGGAGTCTAAGGCCCTCCTCACACGTGGACGGTCCCGTATTGTCTTGGCATCGGCATCAAAACATGTATCCCTGTTTACACATCGTATTGTACATAGGCTTGTGCATTTACATGACAACGCAAAATCCATGCTCGTTCACCCAGGTTCCACCCAAAACTGTCGTCGGGTTGCCCGTCTGGTTCTGCTCCGAGGTGGATTCCATGTCAACAAGTGGAATCCTCATGCTGCGTCTCTGCATGAGCACTTGTTGCTGTTTTTGCCGTAGCTGGTGTTGTTGGTGTTCTGTGAGCAAATGTTGGTATAAAAGTTGTTGTTATTGTTGTGTGTGACAACGTGGGTTGGGGGGCAGGGAGGAGGAGGGGTGCTATGAGGTCACCGTCTTTTCCGGACTTATCTGTTCATACCAACTATGGCATGAAGACGAATACCCAGATATCCACTTGTAGACCCGTTTTCAAAAACCAGAGTCTTACAAATTCGTACTCGTGTAAAGCCCACCTAAATTGCTTGTTGGTGAGCATATGTGAGTGGTTAACCGTCCCTCTATGTCAGCCCTGTGATTGGTTAGTGACCTATCCAGGGTGATCCCATAGTCAGCTAGGATAGGCACTTAAAGGTATGAGTGGTACAGATGGACGGATGATTCATCTAAAACTTTTCAGAATATGAAAGTTAGCGACTTAAAAACCTGCTTTAATGCAGCTCATCTAAAAAACCTCGCAGCTAAAGATAGTCTTGCAGATTTATTTGAGGCAAAGTTTTAGGGTCATCCTAAAATTCCCTTTAACTGGATGAAACATTCGAGTACACCCCAGAATGAGTCAGCAGAATAAATTGATTGTTTTATGTGCCGGAGAGGGAGCCTACAGTGCACTGTTAGTCTAACAGAGTATGTGGCATATAGTGATAGATAGCAGAACAATACACCCTGAGGTTCAAGGTAACCGCACAGAGATGACATTTTTCACTTAATGGGAACAAATGAGGGTCACAGCAGCTCTGCACAGTCCAACAACATGAGAGCAGCACAGCCTAATTACAGATAAAGACCTGTTTTAGGGCTTTAATTCACGTATGGTGTTTTTTTTTGTATCAGGATGCACACAGTCCCTTTGACCACCTTCTCCCGTCCCTCTGTTTCCCCTCAGGACGTCCAGACGTGGTGGAGTCCGTTCCAGACGATCCCACATACAACGTGAGCAGCGAGCTCGACCTGGAGGTGAGCCGCAGTGACGACAACGCCCTCATCACCTGCGCCGTCGACCATCCCTCTCTGGCCCCGGGGGACAAGAGGAGCGAGCAGGCTCTGCGGGTGCTGTGTGAGTCCGTGGGGAGATGGGGGTTCGGGAGGGGGATGTGGGCGCAGGGAGACAAATAGAGGACGGGGGTGTATGGAAAGTAAGACCTGAGTGCTCTGGTTTTTACCTCTGCCTCTTCACTCTCCTCTGTGAGACAGTTTCTCCCCATTTTTACAGTTTGATTTCTGCTCCAGTAGTTTCTCATTAGGAAACTGGAAAAATGACCACACAGGAGTTTAACCTTCCTCTGCTGCTGCGCTCACTCACACGAGTCACTGTGGATAAAGAAAGCAGGTTATCATCCAAAATGAAACTAGAAACAGGCCCGCGCCGGAGCCTGTGCCAGTGCTGCCACCCAGTGGGCGCAGCGGCAGCACTGCACGCTGGATGGAGAGTGATGTAGTTGTGCAAAGGGGGGGTTATGTCATTGTGGGAGGCAGAGAGAGGGTGACGCCTACAGGATGTAGATGGGACTAAATGGAGACAAGGATGAATGAGGCTGGAGCTGCTGCGTGCAGGCCTGTTCAGGTGTGATTTCTGTTATATAACTTTACTCTGTGTGTGTCTTTGTGTGTTTTTCTTCCACTTCCAGATTCCCCCAACGTGCAGATCGTGCCTGAGAGCGATTTACCCAGAGAGGGAGAGAAGTTTCATCTTCAGTGTTTGGGCAACGGAAACCCCGAGTAAGACACACACATACATAAACGCAGTGTTTGCCTGTGGTTCATCTGTGAGGGAGGGAGGCCTGCCAATTATAACAGAGTCACTGCAAAACAAAACATCCCCTTAAAGTTAGAAAAGATAGACTCAAAAAAATTGTTTTAACTCCCATTGAGGGAGCTGAAGATGCCCAAGAGTAATGACTCTTAACTCCTGGAATTACCAATAACTCCTTGATAAGAACACACAGCCCTAAACCCTGACATATCTCAACCTTTGAAATGCATTTAATGAAAAACTGGGAAGTTTGGGACTTTCTTAAACAAAACACGATTAAGCAATGAGGCTAACCTGAGGCTAAGCACATAAAAACAACATTAAAAGTTTAGAAACAAAGACAGTTATTAAAAATAAAGACAGAGGCCACACATTTCAAGCCCTTAAACTACTTTATCCTAAACTAAATGCAGACTTAAAGCGAGGGTTGGTAATCTGATTTAGACACTGTTTGTAATACTGGTTAAAATGATCTTTATGACCCAATGGCAATCAATTCATAACATGTTCTTAAAATAGAGTGAAAAATATCCACTATCTACAGCAGGAGTAAAACAGAGAAAACACCAACCAATCACATCTTTGGAGCACACATTTTTAAACCAATCAAATCCCGTCACCATTCTGCCCGCCTCCTGCTCGTGGAGAATGCTTACCTGTCAAGTTTTGACTTTGAAAATGAGGGGAGCCTGCTACAAGCCGTCCCACAACCCCGACCAAGCTCCAGTATCCCTCACATTTTAAGACAGATGAACAAGAAATCTAAAATAAACACTTTGTTTTTCTTGGTTTGTTCTGTTGGCTCTAATCTCACAATAGCTGCCACCCAGGCTACTGCAGGTGGACATTATCACGAGGCTTCCTTCTTCTGTGGTTTTACTGTGGTTGGCATCCATCATTTTGGAGCATTGCCGCCCCACTCAGGCTAGAGACACAGTTCAGTTTGGAGAGGTACAGGAATGTTTTTATTTTTATACTGTCACACGGGAGATTTATGGGAGGATACTAATACGAGAGGACATCAGGAAAGAGGATCAAATACATAAAATACGGTAGTTTCATGGCCAAAACGGGAGACGTGACAGCTATGTGGAGAATGGCAGAGGAACTACCTATACCCCAATCAACATCGGGTTGTGAGTACTATGTCTGTTTGTTTTTTTACTTTACTATGATAATGTTTTGGTGTTTTCTTACTGCTGACTGAGACATGACTTAGTTTAGTGTAAAACATAAACGTTGTGCTGAGGGTTTGGAGTTGAATCAGTCCTCTGGTTGTAAATCATGCCAGTTTTCTAAAATTACCGACCCTAGCTTTAAAGGGACAGTTCAGTATTTTTTAAAGTGGAGTTGTATGAGCTCCATATGGTCACTAAGGACAGTAGATACAGTAGAAAGTTCTCTCCTCTCCACCAGAAAGCCACAGCCTGTGACCATCGGTGACGAAGAAAAAGACGCTAATAGAAAAGTACCATACCGGAGTTAAAGGCTATTTTCTCCGCCTACAAGAACTCAAATCAAAAAGTAATACCACAGTTTAAGAGTACGCTACATAGACAATTTTTGAAGTGCATTAATCTTTCGGAAATATAAAGTTTATCCGGACCTAAGCAGACTCACGCCGTGTGTCCCTCCGCCAAATCACTCCGCCGTAGTTAACTAGCTGCTTTTAATGGCTGTTTTAGACTAATTAAAAGCACATTATAAGACAAATATTGCTGAGATGGGTTTTTGAGATGCTTCCCTTGATTCAGAAACAGATGTGCATCATGGAGAACTCAGCTTTCACCGTATTCCTCTGCGTAACAAGGGCTTTCGGTTACACAGTATAGTGAATGCATCTCTGTTACCTGTTAGCTGACAGATTGTTATGATCAACAAACAGCCTCCTCTACTCTGCTTATTTGTCTCTGACAGATCATTATTACTTACTTTGAGCAGAAAAAGTCATTAGGTCCTTCAGGTCTGGGACGTTTTTCCAGTTTATCTTCGGGAGGTGAAAGTATGTCCACAAAACTTCGGGAAAGGAAAGTCCATTTGCAAGTAATACTGCCGTCCATATCACATATTCCCAGGTCAAACACTGTTTATTTACGTCTCTATCTTGATGTCCAGGCTCCATATGTTTCCTCTATATTCCTCTTTAGCGACTCGTCCTCTGTAAAGTCCGGTTCAGGTATCCTCTTGACTCCAAACTGAATGAGACTTCATCTGCGCTGTCATAATAATCCCTTTTTTAATTTCCTGCATTGTCTCTTCCTCACGCCGCTGACAGTCAAAACAGAAGAGTTATGATACTTGATAAAAGTTATACGAAGCATCAGCAGCCGTTAGCGTGCTAATGTTTTGATCAGCTGAGAGGGGGGGACTGATTTAGCGGAGGGACACTCCGCTGTGACCATATGGAGCTCATACAACCCCACTTCAAAAATACTGAACTGTCCCTTTAAGGTAGTTTTGGCCACATTTGCCATAACAGTTATAGGGCATGCTAATTGCTAATTGTTATGGTCTAACAATTTCCTCATTTCTGTCTAAGTTTCAAAAAAGATTTCTGGTAATGCAGTCAAAAAGTGTTGATTAAGGCTGAAAAAGAGGCTCATTTTGGCATCTACAAGGTGGATTGTGGTATGTCTTCTCCATGGGTATCTTTTATTTTGAATATATGTATTATGGTGGGCTGCACTGAGAGAGTTAGGGGGCTTCATGCATCACCAGCCCACCAGATGCCCACCCCTGCCTTTGAATAGTTAATGTATCCTGGGAGATTCAGACTGCAGATTGGTAAATAAATGGCCCAAATTAAAATAAATGGAAGAAAAAAAACATGAAAATTTAATAATTTAGACTAAAAATACAGGAGCAGCAATCATGAATTTGTCCTTCCACATGATTCACCACCCTGGTGGAGAATAAATGAAACAAATTACCATTTTCAACCCCTTGAATATAATGAAAAGTGTTGTAAATTGGACCTGAGGCGGAACAAAACAAATCCCCGGACAATGACACCAGACAAAAAGAAAACAAAAATTGTAGAAAGAGGATCTTTACGAGAACTCTCCGAGGAAATACACACAGACTTTTCAGAAGAAACTTTTTTTATGTAAATACGCGAAAAGACAATTATTTCTGAAATGTTTTCAAGATTAGAACAGAAAAAAATTCAAACCAAGAGTCAAAATGATAAACAGTTCAAGCAGTGGTTCTCGAGTGGGAGGGTTTTGATATTTCGGGGGATCTGTTATGCTTGGAAAAAAAATGTGTTGTTGTGCACTGATAGCAGAGCATGAAAACTTTTGAAAGGGGAATCTGAAGTTAATGTTGAATATCAGATGTCATGACTATTTCAACTTTTACCACAAAACAACAAGCACACTGGACCAAGTTATTTGTTTGTTGATTTGTTGATTAGATTTGCACTATAAAAGATACATATGATCAAACTGGAAATATTCAGAAAACAAAGAAATGTGTCAGGAGAGGTCAAGAAGCCATCAGGCTTATGCAAAGGAGCTCACCTTTCTATAAGAAAAAGCAGAGAACAGTCCAGATTTCAGTAAGAACACAAAGTAATACATGCCTACATGTGTTCAACCATGTGTGAAGAAACAAAAAGAAAACAATAATCAACAATAAAACAAACATAAACAGATTTAACAAAGAAACAAAACATATAGAGACCATAAAAGAGTCGACAAAATTAGAATAACATTTTAAAACATGGGAGAAAAACAAAACAAAAAAGCAAAGTAAAATTGAACTTTGTGAATTAAATGTAAAGACAGTTTCCTTTTAAATACATGTAGTGATGATGAGCTCTCAGCTGTGTGTCTGTTATCATTCCATATTTTTACACCATGATATCTGATGGAGAACTGACCGTGTTTAGTTTTATAAAAGGGAAAGATGACTAACCTGTCTGCTATTAAATGAGTGAATGAAGAAATTTCTAAATGATGATGGTAAAGAGGAAGGTAAGAACATGTATGTATAAATAAACTAACATATCTGATGAGTATTTATATCATAAACTGAGAGAATATTCAGTTTTTTAAAGAGTGGGGCAGAAGTTTCTGTTGAATAAGAAAAAGTTGCCAGTCGTATAAAACGTTTTTGCAGGGAGTAAATTTTAAGAAGGTTGGACTGGGATGTGTTTTCCCAGACTATATTACCATAAATCAAATATGGATAAATCAAAGAATAATACAATGCCAATAAACAAGACTTATCAAGAAAATGCCTAAGTTTGCTGATGGTTCCTACTGACTTTGCAGTTTTTTATGAATAAAGTTAAAGCTGGGGTTGGCGACTTTGGAAAACTAGCATGAATTTGAAAGTAGCATCTCCTCAGGGCTCCGCCTAACCCTGCCCCCCCGCTCACATGCACGCGCGCAGCCGCTATATCCAGAAGACTGATCCAACTCCAAACCCTCAGCACAACATGTTTGTTTCACACTACACTAAGTCATGTCTCAGTCAGCGGTAATAAAACACCAAACAAACATGTAAAGTCAGTTAGTACTCACAGCCGATGTTGATCGGGGTATAGGTAGTTCCTCTGACATTCTCCACATAGCTGTCAAATCTCCTGTCTTGGCCATGAAACTACTGTATTTTCCGTATTTTCTCCTCTTTTCTCCCATCCTCCTGTATCAGTATTCCCCCGTAAATCTCCCGTGTGACGATATAATAATAAAAGCACTCCTCTGCCTCTCCAAACTGAGCTCTGTCTCTAGCCTGAAGGGGGCGGTAATGCTCCAAAATGATGGATGCCAACCACCGAAGAAGAAGAAGTCTCGCGAGAACTGCCACCTGCAGTAGCATGGATGGCAGTTCTCGCAAGATTAGAGCCAACAGCGGAACAAACTTAGAAAAACAAAGAGTTTATTTTAGATTTCTTGTACATCTGTCTGAAAATGTGAGGGATACTGGAGCTTGGTTGGTGTTGTAGTACAGCACACAGCGGACTTCCCTTATTTTCAAAGACAAAACCTGAAAGGTAAGCATTCTCCCGCGGAGTCTGTTCCCTACACGCTACATGCTACACGCACTGTCTGTGCATGCCGGGAAAATGCACGCACAGCAGGCATGCAGAATGGCGACGGGATTTGATTGGTGTAAAAAAAAGTATCCCTGCAAGATTATTGGTTGGTGTTTTTCCCTGTTTTACTCCTGCTGTAGATAGCGGATATTTTTCGCTCTGTTTTAAGAACACATTATGAGTTGATTACCATCGGGTCATAAAGACCATTTTAACCAGTATTATAAAAAGTGTATCTAAATCAGATCGCCAACCCCAGCTTTAATGTGTTGTTTCCAATTTAACTTCTCATCGATGATAATACCTAAAAATGTGACATGGCATACTTGAGAAATTTCATTACCCTCGATCAAAACTCTAGCATAGTCCTTGTTAGAACTCCTGCCTCTTCCTGCAAATACCATAAAACTTGACTTTTTAATATTTAATGCGAGTTTATTAAGTTTGAACCATTTTGCAACCCTTGCCATTTCTTCATTTGCATTTATTAAAGTATGTAAGTCAATATGAGATAAAGTCATGTTGGTATCATCAGCAAACAAGATAGGAGAAGAAGAGTTACAAGCTAATGGGAAATCATTCATGTAAATAAGAAATAACAAAGGCCCAAATACTGATCCTAGTGGCACTCCACATGATACACCAAGAGTGCTAGATGCACAACCATTGATAACAACATTCTGTTCTCTCTCCTTCATATAACTAATTAACCATTTTAATCTGTTACCATGAAAACCATAGTATTGTAATTTTTTAAACAAAATTTCATGATTTTCGTCATGATTTAAGTTGATGAAGACTCTCAAATTTTAGGCAGATACAAGCTAACGCTACCCATTTACCCTCAGTGTTTGGGCTATGCTAATTAACAATGGGTGATCTTTGCCTGTCTCTTCCTTGTTGCTGCACACACAGTCAAAAGAATGATGTTATCAGCCTGTCATGGACTAAGGAGTGAGGCAAGACGAGAAAACAAAAAAATGTTGGCGTATCCCTTTAAAGGAGACATATCATGCTTGTTTCTCCTTTTCACTATGCCAGACTAGGATGCCTGTAAAGCATTTCTGCCCTCAGTACGAGTCATTTAGTTCCTTCATTGCCCCACAATAGCGTTCTCATAATCCTCATTTTAGGCCATTATCAAGCTCTTGTTGAAACACTCAGATCTCAGGATGACCTACAGTTACCTCGCAACGTCACAGCGCTTTGTGCTCTGATAGGTCAGTTCTATCAGGGGTAGAGCCAGCCTGTCCTTCTTCTTCTACTGTATTTTCCGGCAGGCTCAAAGCAGCAACCGCGTATTAAGTCCCCCTACAGGCCAGAGCTGGTAATGAGTGAATGTCAGCTAGGGAGCTATATACCCCTGCTGGTGGATGTGTTCCTCGGTGACGGTTTTGTGGCTAACAGACATCACAGAGGAGGAAGTGTTTTATCAGATTACTCCAATAAAAAGAAAGGTACCTCGTGATGTCACGACAATTTAAATCTCGCGGACATCTCGCAATGACCTATTTTCAGAGGCATCAAATCTCGTTCTAGGATATCAGAAAAAATACAATATCTCATTTTTTGAAAATTAAGGGGGTGTAAGGTCTTGTTTTCAAATGTATTATATTATATGTAAGTATTAAATCATGCATCAGCATGATATGTCTCCTTTGATCCACAGGAAATGCAAAACCAAGAAGCTATTAAATATCTTAATGCCTTTCCCTGGTATATAAACAGTTTTCTTTCACTAGAGCTTCTCCAATCAAAGCTTTCAGTCTTCTAGAAGGTCTCCATTGATTTAAGTGGCACTTTAGATCAGCATATAAAGACGCTGATATGTGTAAACACACTCTAATTTAGCCACTGAAAAGGTGTCAAAGTTACACGCTAGGTACACAATCACAGTGCCAAAATGATCTTTTTAAAAATGTACACGCACACATACATACATGCCAGGAGCCGCACTGACAGTCTGCACACTCTTCAGCACGCTTGTGAGCACTCTGGCGTCTAACATGTTCAGACTCTGACGCCTCCTCATGCAAACAGTCACTTGTTTTAACAACACACGTTTACACACTCGGGTGTAGTAAGCAGAAAACACCTGTTTGTACACTGATACAGCGTGTGCACTAATGGACAGACACTTGTCTTGTTTTCAAAGTAAGCAGCGATATGTGGAAGTGGAAAAATGAAGTGAATGCAAAGGTGCAAAAAGTTGATTGCAGAAGAACAAGAGGCAAGGTATTTCCAACATATTAGGTGAGTGATTGTAAAAAATGTTGGAAACTGCCCAAAAAACCCATGAAAAAGTCCTTGAAAACATCCTGGACTCACACACTGCAAAAACTCAGATCTAGACAAGTGTCTATTTCCAAGTCAAAAATATCCAAAAACACTTTTTCCAATCCACATTCACCTAACCAGTTGAGATAAATGTCTTAAATTCCTTGTAATAGAGAGAAAATATCTGCCAATGAAACAAGCAAGTTTGACTCAGTGAGGGTCTTAAATTCAAGTTTAATATCTAATAAGATATTAAACCTTAATAATACCTTAGTACAGTAAGTTAAGTTTGTCTTGTCTTATTGGCAGATAATTTACTTATTATCTACAAGCAACTCTGGCTTTAAGATTGTAATGCAGACCTGTAAGTAAATTGTGGATTAGAATAAGTCTTGTGAGATTTTTTGCCTTAAAATTGGTCAGATATTCTTCCTTCAATCTGAATTTTTTCAGTTCATTCTAAGACATTTATACTCAGCAAAGACAAATATGAAGCAGACAGGTCTTTGATTGGTTCATGGATCTGTTACTAGCTTTAGTTTTTTGCTTTAGTCCACTTGTCTCTGCTTATCTCCACTCCTTCGCCTACACACCCAACATGGCATTGTGTGGATTTGCTGTTCATCATGAGACTGGGATCCACATTCAAGTTTCCTGCTGCTTTACAGAAGGTTTTTTCTTGCCGCCATGGTGAGGGATTCACAACTGGCTATATGGATTCTTGGGTTTTGGATATATGTATGTGTATATACACTGCCTGGTCGAAAAAAAGTCCCCAACTGGATTTTACTAAGCAAATAAGTATGAGCCTGCTATTGGATAATTACTGCATGGGTGATTACATTTCAGCTGGCAACAAGTTAATTAACTCCAGCTGATGCAATGAGTAGCTTCTCATTTCTTAAACAAGCATGCAAATATACATCCATGTGGTCGTGGAAAAGATGTTCGTCTGTTTAAGAAGGGTCAAATCATTGGCATCAAGCAGAGAAAACATCTAAGGAGAATGAAAAAAACTACTAAAATAAGGTTAAGACCTGTCCAATGGATTATTAGAAAGTGGATAGTGGGGAACCATCGTCTTTGAGGAAGAAATGTGGTTGGAAAAAATACTGAATGATGGTTATCGGTGAATCACTTAAACGTTGTGTACCCTTAGGAAAACCACTATTTAGTAAGGCTAACAAGAAAAAGGTTTCAGTTTGCTAGGGAGCATAAAGATTGGACTGTGGAGGACTGGAAGAAGGTCATGTGGTCTGATGAGTCCAGATTGACCTTGTTCCAGAGGGATGGGAGCATCAGAGTAAGAAGAGAGGCAGGTGAAGTGATGCACCCATCATGCCTAGTGCCTACTGTACAAGCCTGTGGGGGCAGTGCTGTGATCTGGGACAATATTGAGGGCTGGAGTCTGTCTCAGCTGATGTTGGACGAGAGGCAGGGTACTGCTCTCGGGTGCTCGTGCTCACACTCGTACCTAAGGGCAGTTTGGAGTCACCAATCCACCCAATGAGTGTGTATTTGGTAAGTGGAACAAAACCAGAGTGTCCACAGAGAACCCATGCATACACAGGGAGAACACTTTACACAGAAAGGCCCTGACAGACATGCAGTCGAACCAGCAACCTGAAAGTAAAACCGTTGTTTTGTTTTACCAATTTTAATTTTAGCTGGGTGTTTGTGTGTCCCAGATCTCATCAGTATTATCACAAATATAAATGTAACCATGGTCTTCACCAAACAATTCACAACAGTCATTTTTGTAGAAACTGATTCTTATTCAGGAAATGCTTCCACATTTAGGTTGTAGATGTCCAATTCCAATGTTTAACCCTACAGCCTGCCCTCAGCCCTCATAGACTGTAAGTGAGAGTGAAAATAATGAGTAATGGGACTCACTTGTCATCCCAACACCCCTGGAAAAGACAAAATAATGAGGCACAAAGCTCAATGGTTGTTTATTTGTGCTTCCTCCATTAAAATGCTTTCATATTCAAGCACAATATCAACAGTAAAGATCAGAGGGAGACAGAAAAATGCAGGTAACTCTTAATTTTTTCTTAAAACCAACCACAAAATCAGACAGACAAGGGATTTTAATATTTAAAGAACACTTTCCGATCACGTCCATGCTTGTGTTAATTATTAATATGATCATTTTAACAAAAATACTGCCTCAAAACATTACAAGTTTTGCACTTAACTCTGGGGACATCCACAGGAAAGTTGACAGATGTGTGGATTTCCTGAAAGTGCTTGGTGGTCAAGCTCAAAATCTGTGAGTCTGTAAAGCAGGGTACACACATGAAGATAAAAAGGCTGTTTTTGTCCCGACTTTCCTCCTTCCTGACCAAGGACGGCAAATGCCAGATTATTTTATGTTCTCAAAGACAATCCTATTAAGATTATTTTGTGGTCTGAGGTGTGTTAAGGGTGAATTTGTCTCGATAATCAGCGACAACAATCAGGAATATTAAACTATTTAAAACCAAAAATCTTCATGTAGGTGAGGAAAGCCGACAACTCCCGAGTCCTTACTCCCTGAATTGTGATGTGGAACTGAATGTAGCCAATCAAGAAGCGAGCTAAAGCCCCAGTCACACATTCCCGTTTCTCATGGCGATTGTGCACGATTGTCATAATCCTGATAAAACATGCTTTGGTCATGGTGCATGCGCTACTTGGTCTGGATCAGTGTTGTATAGTCGTGGATGAATGGCGGGGAATGTGGAAGGGTCCTGACAGTTTTGAACTGTTCAAAACTGTCGTGGAGAATCGCCGCTCTCAGTGTAGCGGGGTGGAAGCCTAATGTCGGGCTGATCGTGGCTCAATCCTGAAAGCTTTATGAGGACAACTGACAAGGATGTATCCGTTTGTGCCCTGACTGTGTCCCGTTCAAGACGGCGCAAGCAACGGGGCTCAGTCGGGGCTTACGTGAAGCGAACTGAGCTCGAGCGGGGCTGATGTCGTGTCAGCAGGATGGAAATTCATGGAATCCTCGTCATATCGCTGTATTAACCTAACTGGAGCGGGATAAACACTCCTGAAGTGCTGTAGAAGCGCTACCGACGGTGTATTTACGGGGTGTGTCCAAGGATGAGACAGTCATTTCATCCCGTATCATAGCGATCGCACCAGCCTCCTCAATCGTGTACAGTTGTGCACAATCACCATGAGAAACGGGAATGTGTGACTTAGGTATTACTGAGGAAAAAGTAGGCAGGTTTAAATAAAAACAAGCATGGCCGACTTGAAACATAAAGTTTGATCGATCTCAGAAATGAGGGACCAGCTCACGTGTTTACTCTGGCTGTGTATGAAATGACATACTAATGTACTACATACTACATACTCGTGTATTTACTGTATACTACCTACTATGAGTATGATTAGAATGCCAATCTTTCACACTGTAGTATACTACTAAGTTTCCCATGATGCATTTCAAACCTCTGATGACAAAAATCAGAAGGACACCAGACTATCAAATATCTCTGTTGATTCACCACATTTGAAAGTTCAGAGAGCATTTTAGGCGAGAAAGTCACCTCGTAGAATACCAAAATGTGGTCATTTGAGCCGTAAAATGCACAGATACAGATTTCATTTCGGCATTTTGGACATTCCATTATGCGCGCCAGTATGCTATCGAAGAAACTTTGTGTTGGCTCCAAAACAAGAGCCCAATTTACAAAAGCGCTTAAGAACTAAAAGGAGATAATAAAAGACGCTTTTATTTTGAAAATGGGAAGTTTGCTAGAGGCTGATTTCTAGCTGAATGCAGGGCTCGCAATGCATTATGGGGGCGTTTGACTGTGACTAGTATGCCCACCTTGCATGCTTAAAATTTTTTCGGATATAGTACATATCCGGGTATTTCTCACACACTCAATCTTTTCATACTATCTAATGTGAACGCACTAGATACTCATGTTGACGTCACACTTAGTAAGAATAGTACGTTAGTATGCCATTTCGGACACAGCCACTGTCTCCAGGATTTTTCTCACAGTCTTTTCTTCTCTTAGTTCAGGGCTTTTTCATCAAAAATAGTCCTAATGCTACGGCTACACTGCACGCGAATTCCAAAGACGTGCATTGAGATTACATACAAAGTCAATGCAAACATGCGTTTAGATGCAGATTTGCCCCGGGCAGCGTGTTGGACGCGTTTGGGGTGGCGCATATGGAGAGTCTGGTGCGCTTGGGGCATCAAACACCTCAAGTTGAAAATATTGAACTTTTGACGCAAATTCGTATGGCGCTGTGCCAGGGCAGCTAATCAGCGATGACCCCCCACCCCCCACCCCGACGTCATTGACTTGATGATGTGTGACGCTCTGGCCACCTGCTCCTGCTCAAACCCCGCTGAAACATGGAAGAGAGGTTGAGCTGCGCTGTTTGCCATCATCCGGAGCTAAACGATTCGACGTGTGCACTCCACAGAGACCGGAACAAAAAAGAGCAGGCTTGGGTAAAAGTCGCTTAGGAGACAGGTTTTGAAGTTCTGTAAATATTTGTTTCCAGCTGGAATTGCCTGCACGGGTCATTACTGAGTCCGACAAGCTCCGGCTCTCTATTGCGCCTGCGCAGTGACGCGCGTCGCCCCTCAGCTTGTCAAAATGGTCCTACGTCCAGCCTCAGGCACTACGCGCGTTTAAATACCCCAATTCGCGTCCGGTGTGGCCGTAGCATAAGACCACCATCATTTCCTCTTCTTGTACATCCTCTTCCATGTTTACTGGCTGTTGCTGTGTCTTCTTCTTCTTCGTTTTTGTTGGATCACATTTGATCTCACAAGATTTCTGGCTCAATTTTTCATCTTCATGTGCTGGTTCTCTAGCAGGTAAAAAATCTCTCCAGATTTAGAAAATCCTTATATGTGGACCCTGCTTAAGTGCACTCTTTGGAACTGAGACATAGACTTACAGGATGCTACTGCATTTCCTGATTTGGCACTGGCTTGGACATATTGCTGCCGCTGGCAAATAAGACTGAAATATGCTGATGTCTGTGCCACATGCAAGGCATCCATTTTAAATGTCTGTCTTTACAGGCCAAAAGGCCGACATTAATCTCAGCAGTGTATGGCACCATCAGATCTCTTTTACAACACAAAACAAAAGTGTCTTCATGTAGAACATTCTTCATTTAACGGAAGCTCTCCTCTACAGAGTCTAATTGCATCACAAATATATAGATTTCCAGCTGAGGTGGTCCCAGTGGGAGTTAAACCCCTGACCCCAGCACAGTGTTCGCCCCTCGTGCTTCTCCTGTTGACGCTTTATCGACTCCCTCGCCACCTGTAAACGCGCGCTCATACCATGACAGTCACCTCCTTCTCCCCCACCCCCTAATCTGTCCAACTGCCAATCAAATTAAGCAGCTGGTCTAAAACCAGGCGACTGTGGTGATGGGCTGACAGAGGATGGGAGGGAGTGGGGGTGGTGATAGGGAGTGGAGGGTTTGTAAGGAGGAAAAGGTGTGAGGAGAGATAGAGGAGTTATAAGTAAGGACAAGGGGGAGGGGGGGAGAACAAGGCGCTGCTGTGACAAGACGGAGAGGGGGGAGCGAGGCCTGAGTGACACAGCGGCCTAGAGATACCTGATGACTGGGGGGGGGGAGCGTAAGACAGAGGAGGTGGGGGGGTAGAGCGGATCAATAGCTCTGGTTGGCTGAAGGTTCATCTATAATGCAGAGAAGATGAGTGTTTGGGCAGTAAGGCAGGGCAATATGACAAGTTTCTTTTACATCTGTATATGATAGATCACTGAGATAGGGCTGGGAAATGTTTTTATCAGGGTAGCTCATGTATATTGGCTGCATGATAATCAGAAAAAGTAATAACATCCTTTAAAGTAGGGCTGGGGGATGTTATCTCTCAATATCGCAATTAATTGAAGGTCTTACCTCCATTATGATTAATGAATGATTATTTTTTGCTATGCTGGAACACATTGGTGGTGATACCGATGGTAATCGACACGCTCCTCCTGCAGTATTTACACTTAACTTCTTTCTGGATGTCCTCTGCACAGAATCCAAAATGTGCCCAAACAATGGAGACGGTATTTTTCTTGGCTTACTAAGTTGTCTGATAGATTGGCGCCTGTTTCCTCTTGGCATCCTCCCCTCTTGGCGAAAGTGAAAGTAGACTATATTGAGGGGGCGTGGTCATGTGACTTACACAGGGGAAATAATCAAAATAATCGTCATGAGAAAATTACTTCCATTACAGGGTCTAAGTGTCGATTTCGATAATTTCTCAATTAATTGCCCAGCCCTACTTTACAGTATGAACCTCTTCAGGTAACATGCTTTTATTTGACCAAAGTTCATTATTTCAGTCATTTAAGGTCAGTTAAAGACTTATTTTTGGCTGGTTGTACCAGGCACACGTCTTGTGTAAAGTGACTTGCCAGACAGGTTGGTTTGTGTGTTTCTGAAATTTGTGGGATTATTACGCGCAACCACCTTTAGGGTCTACAGAGAATGGTCTGAAAAAGAGACAGTACCAGTGAGTGGAATTTTTTCTGGGGGACAATGTAATGTTGGTGTCAGAAGTTGGAGGAGTTAATGTAAATTATTCTACTTTAATTAGCAGCATTTAAAAACAAACAAAAAAAACCCCAGCATCCTTACTGTACTTTTATGTACAGAATAATTATGGATTTATTCCTCAACTTCATTAATACAATTTAAATGAAAGTGAACTTGCTGTATTATAATCTGTTTTTATTATACCTTGTAATATTAAATATAATTATATAATAATTGATAATTAAGACCAATATATAGTTTTGTAAAAAAAGAGGCACATACATTGATTTTTATTGAATTAAGTAAATTTCTCAAGCATTTGTTTCAACAATGTAAAACATTTATTAGAATAACTCTTGCCTGCTATTGATCAGAAACGGAAATATTGGCAGTGACTAAATTTTTCTCTTAATTAATCAATCAACTACTACAAATCTATTTAAATGGTGCCAGTTCTTAACTGATGTTATTTCAAGACACTTAACACTACAGCAATCTGAAGCCATGGTCATCAGTGGCCCTTTTAGTAATTGACTGTGTAGACATTTTACAATGTTATAGGTAATATCATGGCAAAATATGTTTCTTTAACAAAAATCAATTTGCTTTCTCACAATCAGTTGCCATTCAGTTATTTACTGCATAGACCTTTCAAAGTAAATCAGTTAAAGTGTAGAGTTTAGAGTTGTTCCAATACCGATACCAGTATCAGAAATTGCTCAGATACGACCGAAAATGCTGGTATTGGTATCAATGAGTACTGGAGTCCAGGCACCATCGGATACCATGCTATTTATTTAATTAGTCATCTATTGACTGTTTAGCACCGTTAAACTCTGTATTGATCATGTGACACAGACGCACAGACACATGTGTGTCAGAGCCGGTTCACACAAGGCTTGGAGCTAAGCTAACTAGCATGATCATGCTGCATCATTGCTGTGTTTATTCATGTTTTACAAAGAGTTTAACCTGAGCCAGGCCTTACCACAATGATAATCATATTACAGTCATGCAGGCTTTGTATCATATTTTTTATAACATATTGGTGTCAGATCGGTACTCGGTATCAGCCGATACCAACAGTAAAAGTATTGGTATCAATATCGAGAGGGAAATATGGTATCGGAACACCTCGAGAAGAGTTAAAAAAACACTGGACATAAATAGGTTTCTCTGGAGTATACCTGTTCTAAACTGCATTTTATGTTATTTACTATAATTATTTGCATATTAAAGGAGACATATCATGCTGATGCATGATTTAATACTTACATATAATACAATAAATTTGAAAACAAGACCTTACACCCCCTTAATTTTCAAAAAATGAGATATTGTATTTTTTCTGATATCCTAGAACGAGATTTGATGCCTCTAAAAAGGGGCCTTGCGAGATGTCCGCGAGATTTCAAACGTCGTGACGACACGAGGTACCTTTCTTTTTATTGGAATAATCTGATAAAACACTTCCTCCTCTGTGATGTCCGTTAGCCACAAAACCGTCACCGAGGAACACATCCACCAGCAGCAGTATATAGATCCCTAGCTCACATCCACTCATTACCAGCTTTGGCCTGTAGGGGGACTCAATACACGGTCGCTGCTTTGAGCCTGCCGGAAAATACAGTAGAAGAATCTACTGTATTAGCTGGGGGTAGCTGGCTCTACCCCCGATAGAATTGACCAATCAGAGCACAAAGGGCTGTGACGTTGCGAGGTAACTTTAGGTCATCCTGAGATCCTCGTGTTTCAACGAGAGCTTGATAATGGCCTAAAATGAGGATTTTGAGAACGCTGTTGTGGGGCAATGAAGGAACTAAATGACTTGTACTGAGGGCAGAAATGCTTTACAGGCATCCTAGTCTGGCATAGTGAAAAGGAGAAACAAGCATGATATGTCCTCTTTAATCATAATCAGTGTTAATATACCAACATGCTAAAAAAAATTGTTTTGTATAAAACCATGTTTTCGTTAAATTGCTTGTAGGAATCTAAAAATACTTGTCTATCGTATATATTTTTTATTTGCATGTTATTGCCCATTTTTAAAGGCTGTTCCAGAGATTAACTCCACAAACAGAAATGTGCATACTTTTAAGAGCTGTTTGAACGATGGGACAAATGCAATTATGTTCACCTCTTAGATTATAGTCCCTGCTCTGGTTATGAACTTCTTTTATAAATTTCCAGATAGCTCATTTCGTATGTTCATCTACATTGACCTCATTTTACGTATACAACTACATACCATCTTCAAACAGTGGAAAGCTTGTTAAAATGCATACAGTATCAACCCCAAAGGCACAAAGCAGAGTTTGAAGAACCTTGGACCTGATACAGACCCCTGTGGAACACCATACTCAGCATTTGTACTGCATACTGTTAAATACGCTTTACTTACCCATTAATAAGCAATATAAAATAGTTAAAATGGCAAATTTATAGTCAATACTTCTCTTTAAATGAGGTGTTAAGGATGATTCACAGTGTGTAGTTTGAAGATGTCACCAAAGATTCTGTGTGATTCAAAAATTGCCCTGACAGAACAAGGGTTCAGGGTTCAGCTCCCACTGGGATCCCCTTTGCTAAAAATGTACTTAACTCGCAGCGAGGGGAGCGGCTGTGGATTAAAGCATCTGTTGAGTGGCAGAGGCTGTATGTAAAAAAGAAAGCGAGGGTATAGAGGAGGAGACGAACAGAAGAGAAGACTGACAAGGGAGAGGGAGAAGTAGGGAGGGGGGAAAAACAAACCGACAGGAGAGGGAGGGTTGGAGGGGAGCGGGGAAGAGCGTGGGCGGAGAGGAGACAGAAAGATTTGGTGACAAGCAGCGAATGACTAAGACAGAGACATGGAGAGCAAACAAGAGAGAGGAAGTGTGCCTGTCTGCCTGAGTGTGTGTGTGAGATAGAAAAACCACGCTCGGTTATGTGCACCGCCGCTTTTGGATGAGCCGGTGTCCGATCGAATCAGATACAGGTTGCCCCTCGCTGGCTGTCAGTCAAAACCCAATCACTGCAACGACACCTTTGCCGCGACTGAACGCAGCCACTCAGCTCCGTCCTCCTCTTTCTCTGCCTTCCACAATCAAACTGGATGAACGCCGTGCTCTCATCCATGGCACACACTTTCCTCGGCGTGGTCACATCCTGTCAGGTTCAAAAGAAAACTTACCGAATCAATTCTATACCGTGTTTCCTCGAAGCCCGGCGGCGGGAGCTTTCTAATAGACGAGAGGGGAATTTGTGCTCTACATTCTATTATATTTCCCATCTACTCCATCAGCTCGGCCCAGGAGTGCTCACAATTGCATCACATTTCAGAGTTTAAAGTTGTTTAACTGAGTTAACTGCCTAAGAACGATCACTTAGCACTTTAACAGCACAAAAGGCCTTGCATAACTTCAGCATTGTATTGCGTGCAGGCTTCTTTATTTGTGCAAGGTCATGACCGCGGTAAGAAAGCAGAAGGTGACATGTAACAGGATTACAGTAATCTGTAACCTGTTCAAGGATAAGGTCAGCCATGTTCTGAAGTTTATGTTTCTGCGTAACAAATCCCCTGAAAACACATAAACAAACATGCACTGATACTTCTAACAAGCATAAGCCTTGTTTTGAAGGGCAGATATTGTGTATTCTGCTTTGTTTGTGAGAAAAAATAAATAAATGCAGATTTAATTAAATTAGGATTTATGTAAATAGCTTTGAAGGTAGGCACTTTGGATATAAAAAGTATCTATCTATCTATCTATCTATCTATCTATCTATCTATCTATCTATCTATCTATCTATCTATCTATCTATCTATCTATCTATCTATCTATCCATCCATCCATCCATCCATCCATCCATCCATCCATCCATCCATCTATCTATCTATTTAAAATGACTGGAAGTAACTGTAAGACGAAAAAAGGAACAACCATCAATCTATCTTTCCATCCATTTATTTATCCAATCTTTCAATTAATTGATACAAGTGTCTATAGATCTGTCCAACCATCCATCCATTCATCCATTCATCCATCCATCCATCCATCCATCCATCCATCCATCCATCTATTGAAAAACATCAGGAAGTAACTGTAAGACGAAAAAAGGAACAACCGTCAAACTATCTTTCCATCCATTTATTTATCCAATCTTTCAATTAATCGATACAAGTGTCTATAGATCTGTCCAACCATCCATCCATTCATCCATTCATCCATCCATCCATCCATCCATCCATCCATCTATTGAAAAATGACAGGAAGTAACTGTAAGATAAAAAAAAGAAACAACCATCAAACTATCTATCCATCCATTTATTTATCCAATCTTTCAATTAATCGATACAAGTGTCTATAGGTCCGTCCGTCCATCCATCCATCCGTCCGTCCGTCCATCCATCCATCCATCCATCCGTCCATCCATCAATCTTGCTCGCACCAAATAATAATACTTAATAATTTACAATAGAGCAGATTGTAAAAGCCAGGCTCCTGATTATTTTATATATTTACGTACGTTATATCTGTATGTAGGCATATATGTATATAGATGTGTACATATCTATCCAAACCCAACATGAATCAATGATAACTACAGAAGCAGTGCACAACCCTGAGCCGCTTGAAACACGAGATCATAAGATTATAACTCGAATTGCTCAGAAAGCATCAGCCTCCATCAAGGCCTTTGGTAGCTGAGAGCACTAAGTTGTAAACAAAGCATTTGAGTTCTTTATAACCTTGTTAGGGATGGCATGGTGGCGCAGCAGGTAGTGCACATGCCTCACTGCAAGAAGGTTGCTGGTCTCAGTGGAGTTTCCATGTTCTCCCTGTGCATGTGTGGGCTCTCTCCAGGCACTCAAGCTTCCACCACCAGATGATAAACATGCTCTTTAGGTTGATTAGTGACTCTAAAATGTCCTTAGGTATGAATGAGAGCATGACTGGTTGTCTGCCCCTCTGAGTGACCCTGTGATTGGCTGACGGCCGGTTCAGGCTGAACCCTGCCTCTCGCCCAGTGTCAGCAGTGTAGATAAAGGATGGATGATGCTGTCAGCAAACAGCATCTTATTAACACATGTGGAAGACACATTGGCTTTAATTTGGAGTGTATGGAGGAGCAGTACTCACTTTGTTTTTAGCTTTGGTTTGTTTCCACTCACTCCTGAGGGACGTGATAATGCCAGGCCGTCTCCGCCAGCTGATCACTGCTGATTGTGTCCACATATTGTTAACCTGGAGGGAAGGCCAGTTAATCAGAGCTTCTTAAGCTGTAAACAGCTGTTGTGTCTTAAAACTACACTCTGTCTAATTGATTCCAAAGCCTCCAAACCAGCACAGTGAACTCAGAGGAGCTCTGTCCCTCATAAGGGAATTCCTGTCTTCAATGATATTTAAAAAGTGATTAGAGCTGGTTTAAGTTTGTCCTTTTCTCGCTGAAATCACTGCCAAAATACTTCAAACTGATCCTTTAAAAGCTGTAGAAGCACTTACATGATGACAGATACTTTTGTAGTATTAAGCGTTGGATTACAAAGATCGAAGACATTAACATAACTTAGCAAATCTTGTTTTAATAATTAAGGACAGAAACAACCCTTTGGCATATATTTCACAGCAGTAATGATTATAGATGTAAAGGGAATCAAATCCAGCACCAGAGTATCCATAATTACAATAAAATTATGTCTTCAAGCATATTATGACTTCTGTGCTCTGTTTATCAATTAATACATGCTAAGCTCATAAGAATAAAATCAGATTGTAGACATGCATGACTGGATTATTCGGCTTCATGCAGCCAATCACACACCAGAGATTGACTATAAAGCCTTATTTGATGTGATGAAGTGACACCAGTTAGAGCACATAAAATTCAAGTTATTAGTTCAGTTAATTACACATAATCCCATGTAATGTAGCCCAACAGCTAATTACTTTATATTTAAGGTAACTAACAATGAAGTCAAACATGGTGGAGAAAAAAGGTGAGAAATTAAGCCTAAAAATCTGCAAGAAACCCCAATCCCGATGAAGTTTACAGTTTTGTGTAATGTTAAAAGACAGGATATCATAATTTGATCATCCTTTTCCACTTATGCTCAGTCCAATCCACTGTATAGCAGTGTTGTGTTACTCAAGACCAGTCTTGCTCTCGAGACAACAATTTGAAGGTCTTGGTCTTGTCTTGGGCTAAAGAGCTTTTTTACTCTGTCTTGTCTTGGTCTCAGACTGACCAGACTCAGGATTTTCCGTCAAGGCTGATCAGGTGATCTGCTGAATAAGGAGGGGCCCTTGTTATTTCCCCCTGTGATGACTGCAGCCTTCCAAGTGTTGTGACTGAGGAACTCCCCCCTTAAAGAGGACATATCATGCTTGTTTCTCCTTTTCACTATGCCAGACTAGGATGCCTGTAAAGCATTTCTGCCCTCAGTACAAGTCATTTAGTTCCTTCATTGCCCCACAATAGTGTTCTCAAAATCCTCATTTTGGGCCATTATCAAGCGCTTGTTGAAACGCTTGGTCTCAAGGATGACCTAAAGTTACCTCGCAATGTCACAGCCCTTTGTGCTCTGATTGGTCAGTTCTATCGGGGCTAGAGCCAGCCTGTCCTTCTTCTTCTACTGTATTTTCCGGCAGGCTCAAAGCAGCGACCGCGTATTGAGTCCCCCTACAGGCCAGAGCTGGTAATGAGGGAATGTGAGTGAGGGAGTTTTATACCCCTGCTGGTGGATGTGTTCCTCGGTGATGGTTTTGTGGCTAACGGACATCACAGAGGAGGAAGTGTTTTATCAGATTACTCCAATAAAAAGAAATGTATCTCGTGACGTCATGACGTTTGAAATCTCGCGGACATCTCTCAATGACCTATTTTCAGAGGCAGCAAATCTCGTTCTAGGATATCTGAAAAAATACAATATCTCATTTTTTGAAAATTAAGGGGGTGTAAGGTCTTGTTTTCAAATTTATCATATTATATGTAAGTATTAAAACATGCATCAGCATGATATGTCTCCTTTAACTGTTCCACCTTATCATGGTTTTTAATTTGATTTGATGGTCTTGGTCTTGTCTCAGTCTTGGCTTGAGTCAGTCTTGCCCTCGTCTCCCAATAGTCTTGGTCTTGTGTTGGTCTCAGTGCATAGTGTGGCCTTGTGCACAACACTACTGCAAAGACACGATAGATAATGTTCTAACTTATAAGCCGTGTTGTTTTTTCTACAAATATTCACTCACTTTTAATTTGTATTGTTACAACATGTTCCAAAAAAGCTGGGACGGGGGCATGTTACTATACGTTGCATCACATTTTCTTTTGACTCAATGGGTGTTTGTGAACTGAGGACACAAATTCCTGAAGCTTTGTAGGTCAGTTCTTTCTCATTCTTGCTTCATGTACAGCTTCAGTTGCTTCACAGTCTGGGGTCTCCTTATCTTGCACATGCAGGTCAGTCCACTTACTTCATTCTTTTTCTACGAAGCCACACTGTTATGACATGAGAAGAATGTATCTAAAATGCTTCTGAAATATGGAGAGAAGCTCTTAAAGCTTGGATGGCAGCATATGTTGCCCCAAAGCTGGTATTGCATGCAAGAGTTTGCCCTTGACCTTGTAGATGTAGAGAACTGTGTTAACTGACGATGGTTTTCTGAAGTGTTCCTGAGCCCACCCACGCTGTGTCATACTTTACCGAGTGTTGCTGCTTCATAATGCAGTGCTGCCTGAGGGATAAAAGGTCATGGGCATTCAGTGTAGGTTCAGCCTTGCTACTGACGTGCAGAAATTTCTCCAGATTCTCTGAATCCTTTTGATGATTTAATGGCCTTTAGGTTTTGACACCCTTAAATTATTTGCAATTGTCCGTGGAGAAATGAAATCAAACAGGTAAGGGGTGAACCTGTTCTTCTTTGTTAACAACTGAGCCTTGGGATGTTCTTTTTGTATTCAATCATGACACTCACCTGTAGCCAATTCACCTGTTCACCTGTGTAATGTACCAAACAGGTGTTTTTTGAGCATCCTTCACCTGTCCCAGTCTTTTTTTTTCTTTCTGTGCCAGATTTTTTTGGGACATGTTAAAGGCATCAAATTCAAAATGAGTGAATATCTGCAAAAATACAATGACGTTCATCACTTTGATTATTAAATATTGTGTCTTTGCAGTGTGTTCAGTTGAAAATACAGTGGGTGGAAAACAATTTACAAGTCATTGTGTGATCTTTTTATTTACGTTTCACACAACATCTAAACTTGGTTGGAATTAGGGGTTTGTATGATCAACATTTCCACCAAAAAGTCAAAAGTGTCTTTATCGTCTCCCTTGGGAGAAATTTGTCATGGAAAAGGGGTCGGCTTCACGGTCAACACATTCAACACATGCTTCTGGGGCTAGTAAATGAACACACAATAACAATAAGTAAACTAGAAAAGCACTTGGAGAGCACAGACCTCTGCCAAGCAGCACAGTTCCCAGACAGTGATCCGGATCAACACCAAAATTGAATCAATTCTTCCTTCTCCCATCCTTTCCTGAAAATTTCATCAAAATCCAACCATAACTTTTTGAGTTATTTTGTTCACAGACGGACAGACGGACAAACTCTCCCGAAAACATAACCTCCTTGGCGGAGGTAATAAATAAATAAAAGTCATCAGGTAAAAAGTGCAAGGTACCATCTTAGAGTAAATTCAGCTCCTCGATACAAACTTTGAGTAACTCGACTCTTGGTGGCTCGACATTACAAACTTAAAAAATTCATCTCCATACAAAATTGCTTTTGTAATCTTTAAAGGTTTTAAAGTGAAGTTGACACTGTCACAAAGAAATGTTAGATAAACCTGGTGTAAAAAATAGAATAATTAAATCTGAATCTGGCTCTTTAAATAACTATATCAAACACAAACAAAATGTTAAACTTTTCAATACAAACAGTGAGCCGTGCAAATGCGAAACATCATAACATACTTCACTGTTTATCAGATTTATTGATATTTAGCATTATGTTGTTCATTTACTGTAAGAGCTATATGCACAGCACACCTCACTATAAACTTGGTTAAAACCTGAATTTGCTTATAATGTTTCTATACTTCATTATAAAGAGCTTCATAGAGAGTGTTACTTATTTAACATCAGTAATATTAATGACTATTACTGACACTTAAAGATGCTATGTAGAGTTTCAAAGTAATTACAAAAATGTCTCACTTTTAGATACATGCCTGATCAAAATGGACACTTTAAGATTAGTTTTATAGCATCAAAATAGGTTATCTATAAATGCTATTCCTTAGCTAAGTGGTCGGGTTGGACAGCCGGCTACAAAACTACGATACAAAGTTTTCAAAAATTGCTTGTTGTCACACATCAAAAACTACCGCTACGTAACTAAAAAGAGACACATTACCTCGTCGCTTTGCATCCTGTAAGTTGTTGAAAAAAGAAGTTGTAAAGCCATGCAGAGTTCTGAGGAAGGTCCGGGCTGCATTTATTAGCATCACAACAAACACAAACTTTGGCTTGGGTCACGTCTTTTGGTGCGTTCCAGTTGTTGACAGAAGTAGAAATTTTGAAGGTTCCCTGAAGTTGGAATTTCCTACTGGGAACTTGCTGAAACCTCGCCACCCCCGAGTTGACAATCGAAGATGGATGCCCCCAGTGTGAACAGTTATTTAGCTCCTGTAATAATCAATTTATTGTCACTTCTGACTGGAGTGTGTCGCTCTACATCAGCTGTATACATAGTATTGTTAGACTTGTATTTACAAAAATGCTGCCATAGTGATAATCACATTCTTCATGTGATATTTGTGAACAACAACGCAGGCGTGCTAACAACAGCTAACAATAGCCTGGTAGATCGGCATGTCTTTTTCTGACTTCAACTGAAACGCTGATAAGTCGGAGATGATGTCACTCCCAGTTCAGAGGTTACTGGAACACAGCATTACGTCAGTCGCCGCGCGTGCTCATGGGTAGCAGAGTCTTCATGTCGCCGGAAATAGATTCTCCTCATAGCACCTTTAAAACAACAGACGTGTGTTTCTATCCAACATCTCTTTCTGTTTCCTGTTGTGCCTGCAGCAGTGAAGGGAGGGGAGATATGAGCCTCTCTCAGATGGCATTATTCAGATTTAAAGAAACATCAGTGGGGTAAAAGTGCTCCAGCCTTCGTTTGTGTATTACTGGTGTTGTGATATAAGGCTTTTTTATCACACAGAAAGTAAAACAGTTATGGATGGAGTGATCTGGTGGGAGACATGCCTTCAAAATGCTCTGTGGTGAAGTATTCATTGGTAGATCAGCCTCAGAGGAACACCAGAGCGCCTCTTAATTTGACATTTTAAGAGTTTATATTCCTCAAATGGCACATCCAGAACTTTGAACCTCCGCAGTTTCCCTCGTGTTTGCACAGCAGTAGGTGTCAGGGGAGCAAACCATGGTCCTCATTAGCTTTCATTCCCAATTTTGCCCCAAGGCAGTAGCAGATAGAGTCGTTGTAGGTTTTGCCTCCCTGAGACATCAAACTAAATTATGATCCAGCTCTCTGAGCGAGGCGTGCCCATCAGATAGACTGTTCCTCAGCCTCCGAACAGCCACAAATAACCACCTGGCCTCCACAGTGAATTTACAGATGGATCCTTTAGGTGTCACAGAGAATTTTTCACTTTTTTGAGGAGCGATTTATCAGTCCGGCCCGTTCAGGTCTGTCCCCGATTCAGAGTCTTCGCCATTGTAATTACTGTACAGCGCTTAAGGACCCGCACATTTACATAATTGATTCTTTTATCAGGGCAGTCTCGCTATCTCTCTCATACACAATCTGTTATGCAGAATGGATTTTTTAACGCAGCCTGATTTGAAATGCTGATCTCTGTGCTGTTGTCTTCGTCTCTTTTAATCTCCTCTTTTTTTTAATCTGCGACACTTCTCTGAACCCAGTCCTTCTTTCTGTCTTTTTTTTACATCCTTTGTGTGTCATTTTTACTGCCACAAAAAACATTCAAAGCTCCTTCTCTCCCGCTCAGACGGTCATATGAAGGGTCAGAGAGCCCCTGATTCAGGGCCTCACGTCACATTTTTTCGACAATCAATCAATCATACAAAGTAAGACCACAAATGAAACAAATAGAAAAATATCGTAATAACAGGAAATGTAGAACAGGATGTTTGTGTTTTTTTTATTTTTGTTATTATGATATTTAACCCTTTCATGCATGGTGTCTATTACAGAAGACCGATATTTAGGATAAGTGTTACACCCTTTAGGTCACAGAACCATGTCCAACTATCAGGTGGTAAATTCCTAAACCCTTGTCTTAAAGATGCTATGAAGAGTTTCTAAGTAATTACCAAAAAGTCTCACTTTTAGATATATGCCTGATCAAAATGGACACTTTCAGATGAGTTTTATAGCATCAAAATAGGTTATCTATAAATGCTATTCCTTAGCTTCGCGGTCAAATCGGACAGGGCTGGACTGGCTTGGATACTCAACTTCGGGAACAAGACAATTAAAACTCGAGCAAATTTATATTATTCTGACACATCTTAGGGCACCGGGCTGTAAGTAGTGATATATAGCTGGCTATAAAACTACGACACTAAGTTTTCCAAAAATTGCTTGTTGTCACACATCAAAAACTACCGCTACGTAACTAGAGAAAGATACATTACCTCGTCGCTTTGCATCCTGTAAGTCGTTGAAAAAAGAAGTTGTAAAGCAATGCAGAGTTCTGAGGAAGGTCCGAGCTGCATTCATTAGCATCACAACAAACACACGCTTTGGCTTGGGTCACATCTTTTGGTGTGTTCCAGTTGTAGTCAGAAGTCGGAATTTCCGGGTTCCGAGTAGGAAACTGCAACTTGGACCCCTCCAAAGTCAGAATTTCCTACTGGAAACTCGCTGAAACCTCGCCACCCCTGAGTTGACAATGGAAGATGGATGCCCCCAGTGTGAACAGT
The DNA here is from genome assembly GCA_036419115.1 of Scarus forsteni. Classification (NCBI taxonomy): domain Eukaryota; kingdom Metazoa; phylum Chordata; class Actinopteri; order Labriformes; family Labridae; genus Scarus; species Scarus forsteni. The sequence goes on along the minus strand of JAZDUH010000157.1, from coordinate 3,318,128 downwards.
TATTTAGCTCCTGTAATAATCCATTTATTTGCACTTCTGACTGGGGTGTGTCGCTCTAGATCAGCTGTATACATAGTATTGTTAGACTTATATTTACAAAAATGCTGCCATAGTGATAATCACATTCTTCATGTGATATTTGTGAACAACAACGCAGGCGTGCTAACAACAGCTAACAATAGCCTGGTAGATCGGCATGTTTTTTTCTGACTTCAACTGGAACGCGGATAAGTCGGAGATGATGTCACTCCCATTTCCGAGGTTACTGGAACGCAGCATTATGACAGCCACCGCGCGTGCTCCTGGATAGCAGAGTCTTAATGTCGCCACAAATAGATTCTCCTCATAGCACCTTTAAGTTTATACAATTTATGTCTGAATTTATGGATATCTACATTTATATAGGTGTATATATACAGTATGTGTGGTGTTTAAGTATATATGGATGTGAGTAGGTAATCAGGAAGGTAGAGAGGTATTTATATGTGTATAAAAATAGGTAGGTGAATGTTTAAATATATTTCATAAGTCCATATAATTTGCCTTCATGATAAGTCTGTTGGAGTACATATGTGGAACATAAGTTAAATATGTAACAGGGAATAAGGGGTAGGACCAGATAAGTTTTACTTCTTCCTGCTCCTTTTCAAGCATGTACGTTGTAGCTTTCAATGAATATTATACATTAGTTATCTGCTTTCTTATTATTTCCTCCCATTTTTTGTTTTGCATGTATTTTTGTTGTTAATATGTTCAAAATACAGAAAAGCTTCATGAACATATTTTTTGCACATTTTTCCTACATCTAGATATTGCATCACAATCCAAAATAGCTGACAAACAGCCAATTGGGTATTACGTCTGAACTCTGATTTTACATAATGTTGTATTGTTGTTTTAAATTTTGGTGTAATTTACAAGCAAACAGTTTGGTTAAACAGCAATAATACATATACTCCAGATTTGACTATTCCTTTTATTTACTCTCAATAAATGTATGCCATGTTTGGGGATCTTTATAAAATTCCAATAAATTAGTATTCAAACTGTTGATGCATGGTGCCCACTGTAGTGAACAGATGCATAACGCCCTCAAATTATAACACTGAAAAAAATGACTATGATTTTTGAAAGTAAAGCAAACATTTTACAATTTATGCATGAAAGAACTAAAGGAAACAGAAAAAAGTCCGTTAGTTTAACACTCAAAGAGGTCCAATGAAAGAAATCCAGTCCATCCAAGGCATCTACAAACCTCGGTTTCAGTGTTGCAGGGCCGTTGTGTTAAACATGAATAAAAAACAATGATTTGCAGCTCCTTTTCAACCAATTTCAACTGATTTCACTGAACTCATGAATCTTTTTGTTCAGTTTTTTTGCAAATATTCACTCATTTTGAATTTGATTCCTGCAAGATGTTCCAAAAAGCTCAGACAGGGGCAGAAAAAGGTTAAGAAAATTGAAAAATGGTCAAAAAGCTCTTGTTTGAAACATTCTACAGGTGAACAGGTTAACTGCAAACAGGTGAGAGTCATGGGGCTCTAAACTTTGCAAGTTTCTTGCAGTGTGCAGAGAGGCACACTCCAGGCGCAGAGAGGCGCACCCACGCTTCCAGGCTAAAGAGGAAAAAGGACCATCCAGACTGTAATCAGAGCAATGGTCAAAAGACAGCATCTGTGATGGTGTGGGAGGATGTTCGTGCCCATGGCATGGGCAACTTGCCCAAGGCTACCATACAGTTTAATTTGAGCCACATAATATGTCGGTCTGTACAGTAAGTCTGACAGTTCTTATTTGTCGATGGTTTCCGTTCATTATTTAGTCATCTGTGTGTGAATTGAGATTATTGCTGAAAACTTGAGAGGATTATTTTTAAACATCTTCCCTACTAAAATACAAGCAACATTTTAAAAGTGAAAGCTAACAGAAAAGTTGCTGGAATAAGAAAGAAACAGCTTAAAGAGAAAACACTGAAGAAAGTCAACAAACAAAAAAGCAACAACAAAAAGTGAAAGAAACAACTACAAAGATTTCCAAACAAGCTCAAGAATGAACAAACTGTCAACAGAAAGAGGAAAAGAGCCTCTGATAAAAAAGCACCCGTGTCTCTCTGATGTAGGAGTGCTTTTTGGTGCTTTTTACACACCCGTGCCCAGAGGCCAATTGTCTCATAATCCACCCAAAGTTGTTAATTCTCCCTCAGCGACGTCTCCATTCTCTTGCTTTTACATCCATCTCTTTCTCTTATTTGCTCCCCCTTGCTCTCCTCTTTTTGCTTTTATCTTCCGTTTTTTCATCATCGTCCCTCCCAGCCTCTCCTCTCCTTTTTCTCCTCTCTCCATTTCTACTTTCCCCTTGATCATTTTTTTTATACTCTCTGTCTCCCGCAGCACTTGTCACAGCTCCCCTTCTCCTCTCATCACTTCGCCCCTCTTTTGATTTTGACTTTAACTCACGTTAGCAGAGCTCGTACAGTTCACCTCAGGTCTGTCATTCTCTCCCTTTTCTGTCTCTGTTCTTTCTCAAAAAGGCCGTCCTCGTACGGGTGGGAGAAGAAGGATGGAGAGCTCCCCCCGCTGGCCAAGGCGGACGGTGCATTCCTGCGCTTCGAGATGCTCAACAAATCAGATAACGGCGTCTACCTCTGCAACGCTGACAACGGCATCGGGAGCAGCCTAGGGGAGTACACACTCCTGGTGCAAGGTAAGGAGGAGGAGAAGGACGGGTGCGGGGGGGTAGGAAAAGTCTTCTCTTACGTTTCTTCATCACCTTTTTTATTTCTGTTGTGGCTTTTGCTTGTTCTTCCATCTTTTTTCTCTTCTGATTTTCTTTCGTTTCTTTCCTCCTTCTTTATTTTTTTCTTATCCAACCGCGCCACCATAACCACAACCATCCAACCGCTTTCGCTCGCACTTGCGCTTCTTTCCCCTTCGCTTTGATGTGTCGTTGAATCTTTGGGCCATTTTTTCACTTGGCTTGCTCACACCCACGCCCCCTACCCTGCACCCTCAAAAGACCCTGAGGACCCGGACTCTCTTGACTCTCTCACCTCCCCTGCTGACCCTTCCTCCGCCCCCACCTTCTCCCCCTCCTCCCCTTTTACTGAAGTCATGTCCGGCTCCGGCTCCGACCCCACCACCTCCCCTCCCCCCGACCTCGACTCCCCCACTTCCACCTCTGACGAGTTGACGACCATCTCCACCACCACCCTCTCCAACGTCCTCTTCCCCGACCTGACGTTCCCCCCCGACTCCGCCCTTCCTTCCTCCGCGAGCATCTCCCCCTCCGCTGCCTCTGGCTCCCCCCTCGCCTCCTCCCTCACCCCCTCAGTTTCCGTCCAGCTGAATGGAGTTTACACTTTCACAGGTAAAAACATCCGAGCTACACTCTCGCACTCACACACTTGGTAACAGAGGTGGCTCAAAAGGGCTGATCCCACATCTTAATCATAAGGCGGCCATTTTTCTCAAACATTACATCAAATGTGGCGGCTCAAGTGCTGGTGTGACAATACAGAGACAGCAGAGCTTTCCCACTTTGAATTAGCTTAGCGCAAACACTGGAAGTCAATGGGAAGTATTAGCCTGACTCTGCCTACAGTCCTCAGATAAACTCTTCAGCAACTCTTAACGGTTCCGTGAGCTTGTTGTCGCTTTTATTTTTACCACATTATGTTACAGTATCTAAGTTTAACATGAAGATCCAACTCATAAACAGAGACTATTTTGTTAGACATGTCAACAAGCACAAATGCAGATGTACAAGCATGTCTGCAGTGGTTTGTGCATGCACCCTGTGGTTTAGTTTTGTATTTATTTATTTTGAAAATTACTGTTACTCTAAGTCTAATGATAGGTAATTTAACATAACACATTAAAAAAATCAGAAGCAAAAAGCACACAGGACTATTTAGAGTTGCTGAAGAGTTTATCTGGTGACTGTAGACATAGGCAGGCTAACGATACCCATTGACTCACAGTGATTGAGCTAAGCTAATTCACAGTGGGTGAGCTTTGCTTGTCTCTTACTTGTTACTGCACAGTTAAAGAATGGTGTCTATCTGCTTGTCATGGACTCAGGAGTGAGCAAAGTCATGAAAATGTCAGAGATCACAAAACAAACCTCCATCGAGGAGTTTCTAGGGTTAGGTTATTTACATATATATAAATATGTATATATATTTCATACTTAATTGAATGTTGGAACAGTCACTGTCACATCTCAGTCTGCAAACCACCTGGTCTTTTTTTTTTACATTTTAACATAATTTAAAAAAGGTATTGATAATACCAAGAAAATATAAATAATGATAATAATGATAATAATGATAAAAAATAAAAAATTAAGAGATAATCAACATTTATATAGATATATTCACCCAGACACATGTATTAAACACAAATCTTAACATCTCCCCAAAGAATATTAAAATTGAAAATAATAATAAATACATCTGATTATAATGAAAAAAGATTAAAAAGAAATAGGTTATTAGCAAAACATGCCACCAGTTAAATGACATATTTCAGACACTTGTCACAGTTTGACTGAATGCACTCTGCACATTAGAGCGAGAACAAGAAATCTCACATTCTGCTGTGAGCGACGGAGACGTGACAGACACAAGAGGGGTCAACAGAATGTGAGATTTCTTGTGTTCTTGTTTCTTGTTCTACGCTCCTAGTTGTTGCAGTCTCCCGATTCGTTTGTTTTGGTCAGCCCGAGCTCCCGTAGGCACCTGTAAGTGTATCATAGAAATGCCAAGTAGTACTGTTTAGGCTATAAACATGTGCTAAATGATGTCGTTTCGAGTAAATGGTGGACGCTACCCGCTCAGGACACTTGGATTACAGCGCACAAGCAGTATGGAGAAATATTGCCGACTTTTAAGGACACTGTTCGTTCGGGCTCCTATTTAAGTCATGATATCAATGTCAGTGGACAGCGAGGATCCCCCCAGATCTCCAGCTGCATCCTAGATGCTCCAAAACTACTCCACAGTGTTGTTCAGCATGAGGGTGAGTAGAAAATGAGGCCAAATCATTGTTTGGGTGTAGTGTTCCTTTAACTGAATCTGTTGAGAATTTTTTGAGTTATCCAAAAATCAGAAAGCCAAAGCTGCAAGTCCCTTCAGTTCATTTTCAGATATATATTTTTTTCTTTCTAACTTCCTTTTGATTTTTTTCCACACATTCAGTGCACATTATCTTGAAAAATTAAAGATAACAGCTTGTCCGGTTTTATTCTTTTCTCCATGATCGTTAGCACTGCAGCACAGCATTCAGAAAATAATGTGACCCTCCAGTCCTGACATCAGAGAAAATGGCTGCTGCATGAATATGATGGATGGTATGGGAGGCCAAACACCTTTCAAGTTTCTACCTTGATATTTCCTCATAACACAGGGGAAATATGGAGCACAGCAGCATAACACTCGCTCCCTCATTGACATGCACTCACACAAAGAGCAGGCTTGAGGAAACAGTGAAGAGAAAAAATGGCTTTCGTGTGGCCGTGTCACTTCTGTTGATGTTCTTTTTTTTCTTGTTTTCCACTTTCTTCTTTTTACAAAACCCCACCCCCCACCCAACACACACCCTACCACTCATCCAACCAATCGACCACCCCTCTGTCCCTCCATTCATCCATCCATCCAACCATCCAAACATCACCAACTATCAATCATCTACTCATCCACTTGAGAAGATGCTGCAGACAACATTCCAGGTATTACTTTTTCCACCAATCACCTCTCGTTCTGACTTCTTCGTCTGTCTGTAGTGTTGTCAGTCTATCTGTCTGTAGGTCTGACTGTCTGTAGTTCTGTCTGTTTGTGTCTGTAACTCTGGATTAAGATGAAGAAATCAGGGGACAATTCAAACTCCAGAGTAGAGGGAAGACTTTTCCACAGTCATGCAGCTATTAAGTAAGAGGATGGTCTAGGACAGGGATTCTCAAAGTGGGTCGTGACCCAAAATTGGAACGTGATGTGCTTTTGCCTGAGCATAAAAAAAAAAAAGAAGAAAGGCATAGGAAAAAAATCCTGTGCTTTTATTTTGAAGGGAATTTTTATGCAGAGGAGTGCCATCAATCTACACGCTTTAACAGTAGGTGGCGATAATAACTTGTAATGCTAATTGTGACCGTTTTATTAATACAGTATTTAATACATAATTAATGAGTCAGTTAAAAGCTTCCCATTTTTGGGCCTTTTTGGAACTTCTCAGCAGCAGGACTTTTTTCACGTGTGCACAAAAGCACAAAGTGCACTTACATGAGAAAAGAATGAAATGAGTTACAGATGTACTGGTATCAGCCATATAGACATATTAAAGCAATAAACAAGGCGGTAAGCAGCACAGTGTAAATAAATAAAATTTTTAAAAAATATACAAAATAAGACTTTTGCAACATTATCATAATCTAAGGCTTATAAAATCTGAAAAAATAGGATAATTCTTTACAGCACTGACAAAAAGCTGAAATCTTATTAGAAATAGGGATAATATTTTTACACAGTTTATCGTATATGAGGCCGCCATCTTGGGTTGTGTAACAGCTTCGTTGCCAATGGCTTATTTAGTGCCACTGATTGATTATTATTACAGGGCTGTTCTTTTTGATCTTAATTCTTAATCCACTAGTTCAAGGTTATAACAGATCCGGTTACATTTAAATTCTTGAAACCTTTAAAATGCATGTTTAGGATGTGTTTAAAACGCAGTTAATTAAATGAAAATGGCAATATTACCCTCTCCAACATCCCCACCTGCTGGTCATTTTGGTTTCCTTTTAAACTTGTGTTTTGTGTTGACATGCTGAAATATTCTGTACTATCTCAGGTTCAAACTGCAGCATTTTCTTATTTTAAAAAAATGGAGAAAGTGAAAATGATTCTTGATTTGGGTCTCAGCTCATCAGTAACGGATGATAGCAGGGATCATCCTCTACATTTGTACAAGGGCCATTTATCTGCTTTATAACATGGGAGCTAAATGAAAGGTAAAATGCTTATCTTATTAATATACTGTAATTTTTATATATTTATTTTTTCTAATTTAATATGTCTTATTACAGCTGCCAGCCAAATGATTTAGCCTTTCTACTTCACACTGTGGCTGTATTGTCCTCCATCACAGGGTTTTACTTTAAAACATTCATAACCCTGCCTGATTATTGTTTGACAGATGGTTTCTGTTAAACAGATCAATCATGAAGTCATTACTGATCAAGTCGTTTCAATTCTAATAAAGTTGGAATGTTGTGAAAAATCTTAAAACAGCGTACAGTTCATACAAGTCCTTTTTGAAGACAAAATATTTAATGTTCAAACTCATAAACTTAACAATATTTTTGCAAATATTTATTCATTTTTAATTTGATTCATGCAACACATTCCAAAAAAGCTGGAACAGGGGCAAGTTCACCTGTGTGTTACATCACCTTTCCTTTTAACTTCTCTCACTAAGCATTTGTGAGCTGAGGACACTAAATGTTGAAGCTTAAAGGTGGAATTAACTTACTTGAAGTTCGACTTTAGATGCTCAAAAGTCCGGGGTCTCTGTTGTAGTATTTTAGGCTTTATAATGAGTCACACATTTCCAATGGGAGACAGGAGTGGACTGCAGCAGGTCAGTGTAGTACCTGCACTCCTTCACCACGAAGTCATGCTGCTGTAACACGAGCAGACTGCGTCTTCATTGTCTCTGAAATAAGCAGAGACGCCCCTAAAAAAGATGGATGGTAGCATATGTTGCTCCTCGTCAATAATGGAGCCTTCACAGTTGTGCCGGTTACCCATGCCATGGGCACTAACACCCCCCCCATACCATCACAGATGCTGTCTTTTGACCTTTGCTCTGTTAACAGTCTGGATGGTCCTTTTCCTCTTTAGCCTGAAGGATACCACGTCCATGATGTCCAAAAAGTCTTTATACCGCTTTCATGCTAAAATTAGCAGGTCAATGCTGCTTTTTTCAAAGTGGGTTAACCCGCTTACAGTCTGTATTGATTCCTTGCTAATAAGCAGCAGATGAGCTGTGTGGCTGTTTTTTTTCCTCTGGTGTGTCAAGCCGAACATGATCATGTAAACTATGGAAAGGAGCATAGAGGCTGTGGACATGTTGGTCAGAGGTTTTCTGTACTTTGTAGTTTTGTCCCTCTTTAAAAAATACAAATTCATCACAGACTGAACAACATTCGAGTGCTGATGATTGGAGGACGGATGGAATTTGTTGCTGAGACAGCAAAGAGTCATTTAGGTTACAGACAAAGGGGACGGACCCGATATTTATGCCATGGGCACGTTACGGCGACGTCATGGTGTAAATTAGCAGGTTTGATGTTCACACTGAAGCTGATTGGAGGCGAGACAATTAAAACCTGTGTCACTTGCAGGGTCAGAAATGCCAATCAAACCCTTTCAGACAGGGGTCAATTGTTAACAGGTTAAACAGGTTTCCTGGAATGAAATGTGGACTCGGACCACAGCAGACTTTTCCACTTTACCTCAGTCCATCTCAGATGAGCTCGGACCAGAGAAGCTGGGGGTGTTTCTGGGTGTTGTTGATATTTTTCTTTGTCTTTGCATGGCAGAGTTTATCTTGACTTCCTGAGCCCACGTGCTGATATCCTTTACAGAGTGATGCTGCTTTATAAAGCAGTGCTGCCTGAGAAATCAAAGGTCACAGGCATTCAGTGTTTGTTTTCTAACTTGCTGCTTACATGCAGATATTCGTCCTGATTTTCTGAATCTCTTGCTAATATTATGGACTGTAGATGATGAAATCCCTACATTCATTGCAATCAAATGTTGAGAAATGTGCTTAAATTTTGGACTTTTTACTGATGTAGTTGTTCAGAAAGTGGTGAACCTTGCCCCTTTCTCGCTTGTGAATGACTTTTGTTGCAGACATCAAATTCAAAATGAGTAAATATTTCCAATAACAATGAAGTAAATCAGTCTGAACATTAATTATCTTGTACTTTGTTGTGCATATAGCCGGCAAAGTAGCATTGTATTCTGTGTTTTGATTTATTTTTCACACAAAATCCAGACTTCATTGGAATTTGTAGCAAAAATGCAGTCTGGGGGCAGAGGTGCAGGTCTTGGTCTAGCCTTTTAAAGAGCCACATGTGGAGAAAGAGCTGCAGGTATCACAGCACCAAAAAAACACAGCCACACTCTTGACCCCTTAAGTGGTACACGTCCTCTTACACAGTGTTCCTCTTCCTCTGTGTGTGTTCATATATATATATATGTGTGTGTGTGTAACGTGTTGGTGGGGGGTGGGTCAGGCTCTGAGGTGTTCTGGGGTCTCGTCCACTCTCCTGTGATGCTGACAGCAGGATTTATGGGCTCATTCTCAGTCTCGCCCCGTCAGCATGCCCCTCTCACCTCCATGCCGGCCAGCCCAAGTGTGTGCTCGACTCTGTGTGTGTGTATGTGTCATTCTGGCTGGTGCTAGGAGTGTCTCCCCCTCCTCACCCCCCTCTCTCTGTCAGGCTGTTGTCGTGCACTTTCGCTCGCCCCCTGATATGTGACTTTTTCCATATAAAAAATGGCCAAACAACTCAGGATTGACGGTCCCAGCTGGTTGTGATGTGTCCTTTCTTTTCCCTTGGTGTGTAAATACTTTCTCCGTCCATGTTTCTGTTGTCTTAATGAGTCCAGCAAATTCAATATCCTTGGTTTGACACCTCATTTGCTCTCAATACATCAGAAAATATGAGAGCCTGTCTTTTTATTTCCTCCTCTTTCTTATTCTGCCACTCCATTATCTGTTTTTGTGCTCCTGAAATGCAAGAGGAGTTGCATTTGAGTTTTGCTTATCTCAGTGGCTTTTAAATCGACACACAGCGTTGGATCCGTTTAAAAAAGTCTGGCAAAGTAAATGATGTATTAAATTATTTCTGAATAGGTTGATTTCTTCTCTAAGAGGCAGAGAGCTAAAGTGGGCAAAAAACAGATCTCTGCTGTTGGGTGAAAATTTTGCATTTACAAAAACCCTCCAAGGATTATAACTGTATCCTTAAGCCTCCTTGGTGTCCAATAAAACTGGTTAGGCACTTCGATCATGATAAAATGGCGAATTAAAGTTGGAGACCACTTGGTGAGGCTAAACGTGGAAGACGGTCCACGAGACTTTGACCAAACCAAAGTTGTTGGAGCAGGACAGGCTGGTGTCAGTATTTCAGAAGCTGCTGATTCACTGGATTCTCATGCAAAACTATCACTAAGGTCTACAGAAAAACAAAAAGGAGAAAATATCCAGTGAGCATCAGTCCTTTGGGTTAACCCTGTAACTCCTTTGAGGTCAATAAATTCAGGAATATTTAATGTGTCAAAATGAACACATTGTTTTTGTTAATTTTTTTAGGATACAGAAAAAAACTGCAGGCAAACCAAAAGAACTGATATTTCCTTTTTGTGGGATTTAAAGGATCAAAAGCTTAGAGGAGACATATCATGCTTGTTTCTCCTTTTCACTATGCCAGACTAGGATGCCTGTAAAGCATTTCTGCCCTCAGTACAAGTCATTTAGTTCCTTCATTGCCCCACAATAGCGTTCTCAAAATCCTCATTTTAGGCCATTAACAAGCTTTCATTGAAACACAAGGATCTCAGGCTGACCTAAAGTTACCTCGCAACGTCACAGCCCTTTGTGCTCTGATTGGTCAGTTGGTCAGGGGTAGTGCCAGCCTGTCCTTCTTCTTCTACTGTATTTTCCGGCAGGCTCAAAGCAGTGACTGCATATTGAGTCCCCCTACAGGCCAGAGCTGGTGATGAATGAGTGGATGTGAGCTAGGGACCTATATACCCCTGCTGGTGGATGTGTTCCTCGGTGACGGTTTTGTGGCTAACGGACATCACAGAGGAGGAAGTATTTTATCAGATTACTCCAATAAAAAGAAATGTACCTCGTGTCGTCACGACGATTTAAATCTCGCGGACATCTCGCAATGACCTATTTTCAGAGGCATCAAATCTCGTTCTAGGATATCAGAAAAAATACAATATCTCATTTTTTGAAAATTAAGGGGTTGTAAGGGCTTGTTTTCAAATTTATTCTATTATATGTAAGTATTAAAACATTAATCAGCATGATATGTCTCCTTTAAAGTTGTTTTTATAAGTTTCATCATTATTATTTTAAACACTTAACTTAAGCACTTACTGACATGATGATTTATATTTATAAAATCTGTTTTTCATCATAAACATTTTCATTTGTCAAACTCAGTATCATCTATCTTAAGTTATTATTTAGCTATTTTATTTACAAGCATTCCTACTTTTTCCAAATATGTGTGCATTTTGTGTCAGCATGCATCAACTATTAGCTGTTTAAACCTTTAAATCCCACACCAAGAAAATGTTTTTTGTCTGTTTGTAGTTTTCTCTGTTCCCTGAAATTTTAAAGGAATCAAACAATGATTTGATTGTTTTTTGTTTTTTACTTTTGACATCCTTGAATTTGTTGGTGATTTCTGCCTAATAAGTCGCGCTGGTAGTTAAAGGGTTAAAACGCCCTGTTTATGCCAGAGGTGAAAGGAAAGTGGCCACATTGGTTCAAGGTGATGATGTGAGCAACAGACCCAGCCACTTTAATCTTTCCCTTCAAGCCAGCTGCCTGCCAACTTCCAGCCAATTACCAGCTAACTTCCAGCCACTGGAAATACCTCCAGCTCCCTGGGGTTGTACGTTTGCAGGGGGTGTGTCTTTTAGCAGCAGAAGACTATGATGATCAGCACTCTTATGAGCTAAGAGCAGGAAACAAAGGCTACAGGTGCAGCCACTTAGAACTTCTCCTAATTCCCTGACAGGGTCTTAGCTGATCTGTTGCAAGTCCATGATGGGACCTTCCTACCCTTACAGTTATGAAGTGTAAACTTTAGGCCATGCTAGTATGAATTTGTGGAATCAGGTTTGCGCTCTGTTCGTGGAAGCCACTTTTTTAACAGGGAAAAGATTCAGTGGAATTTAGGCAGGACTCCAGACAGGTGTGGCGATGGCGAGCGGACGCACAAAGACATAAGATTTACTTGTCTAGACAACAGTCCATCTCAATAACAAACCAAGTACAGTAAGCAACACGCATGTTGGTTGGTAGAAGCTATTGTTAATTTTTTTTGTAAATGTTAAATAGTAAATAGTAAAGTGAGCTTCAGCTTATGTAGTGCTTTTCTGGTCTTTGACTACTCAAAGCTGCTTTACACTGTAGGTCACACTACCCATTCTCACGCATTCATTCACTGATGGTTCTGAGTTTCGGTGTTAGTTATCAGTATCAATTCACGCCCTTTCATGCCCATTTAAACGTCACTGACGCATCAGTGGAAGCAACTTGGGGTTAAGTGTCTTTCCCAAGGACACATCGCCATGTCACCGGAAGCTGGACCAAGCGCACTGCCCAACAGCGCCAGCGACGCCCCTTAGTTTCTAGGTGCGCGTGCCACCTTCATCTGAAAGAGTACTGCCTGAAAATGCAGATTCCTGTTTACACGGCGACAGATACCTTTACATCAAGACTTTACACTCTAGACCCTGGTTTCAAAAGCTTGTGGATTTAGCCACTCTGAGCACCGTTTCTGAGTAAATGTAAGACGTAAACTCAACGAAAACTCTCAAATTTTAGCTGTTTTTGTAGTTGTGTAAATGGGGCCTGGGAGGAGAAACTTGAAGTGATCCACAAAACTGCACAACAAAAGACTAGACAGTTGTCACCTGGTCTGATGAGTCCCGATTCGTGCCACTAACACTCAAGCATAAATCCATCCTGCCTTGTATAATTAGTTCAGGCAGCTGCTGGTGGTCTAATGACGTAGGGGATATTTCTGGCACACTGAGCAAAGTTTAAATACCTTCCTGACCATGCTCATCTCTCGGCTACAAAGCTCAGATAATCTCAGACTGTTTTTTTGAAGGTGACAATAAGCTCACTGTACTCAAGCTGCCACTAGATATTGATAGAAAAGAGCACTTCTTGATGTGGTGGAGTGGAAGACTCGCGTCATGGATGGGCAGATGATGGCAGTTTTTAAGATTTGCCATCTCCACACCTTGAGCGATGCTGTGTCCTGAAATATCCCTGCAAGGTCTTTGCCTGACAGAGAATCACACACCCTGATTTATACAATACAATGAGATGTGTCTCCTGTAATGAAGATTAAGTTAAAGATGTACCAATACATGAATTTATGAACCAGCTTTTGTTTGTATTGAGCAGATGGGCTGTGTCCAGATGAGCTGAGACGGATCTTTATTTTATGTTTGATTTCACCAGTCTGAAATCTCTGATGTTATATTTTTGCTTGTTACTCTTCTCCCCATTTCAGTCTTTGATCAGAGTATTTAGGATGCATTTACAGGCAGGCCTATTTCAGCAGATCAAAGTGGACAGATTGAATGTGGTCTGAAGAGCTTCCTTTGATATACAGACCAACATTTACATCGGTTCATGGAGACACGAACTATAGTCTCAATCATCTGTGCAGGACAAAGAAAAAGCATCCAAATTCTCAAAGAAAATGTTATTACACTCGCCGGCCACTTTATTGGGTACACCTTGCCAATGCCAGGTTGGACTAAGGACTGTATAACTCTTGGGGCCACTGATTCATAAAGGTGCTGATGATACACTCGGAGATTTTGGTTTATATCTCTATGATGGCATCACTGTGACTTAGAGGTGTTCAGGTTTTATCTCACAGATATTAGTTTTGCAGCATCGGCCCATCAACCAGCAGTTCTTCTTATGCTAAGTATGGATCACTTTTTAACTCGAAAGCACTCTGACGGCGCAAACCTCAACCAAAGTAGCTCACATATTGCTGTAACATCTATAATAGTTCTATGATGAAGTTGCCTTCATTATATGGATCATTGATCCTAAAAATCCACGCTTAGTACTCCGAATCATGTTGGTATCATAATTAGTTAGACAGCTATTGAGCAAAAATGATCGTCCATTAATGGCGGTGATCTGGATCACCACCAAAATCTAATAATTTTTAAGCTGAGCCATTACCAACTTCTGAAAATTACAGCAAAATCTGCCTTGTAGTTTTTGTTCAATCTTGCTAACAAACAAACAAACATGCAGGCAAAAACGTAACCTTCTTAGCCGAGGTAACAACACATAATCAGCAGGGTAAAGCTAAGCTGGTCTGTTTGGCCTCACTTTGATAGATTGGACTATAGAGAGTCTGAAACTGTGGAGAGAGGGAGGGGAATGACAGGCAGCAAAGGAGCCACAGGCTAGATTTCAACAAGGTTAGAGTAGAGTAAAGGTTTGAGGTGTGATGGTTGGACTACTGGGTCAGAGCATTTCCAGGTCTGCAGCTCTTGCGGGGCGGTCATGGTCAGCAGTGGGAACAAAAGTCCACAGAAGGTGAACCGGTGAAGGCTCAGTGATGCACATGGGGAACAAGGGCTGGCCCACGTTATCCAATCAAACAGACAAACTGACGAAGCTAATTCCGGTTCCGATAGAAAGGCGAAATATCACTCTGTTAGGCCTGGCCTAAATCCTTTGTAGGCCTAACCTCTTTGGCCAAAGGGAGAGCAAACCAGCGTGTGGATCAGTCAGTTCTCATAAGCTGTGTTTCCATTACCCCTCGAATTGTGCAAAACCAGAATATCGCAACAAAAAACTGGTAATGGAAACACCTAAATTTCGAAAAAACTCTCAAATATCGCAAAAAGGTTTTTACGCTCTCAAGAGGAGGTTTTTCAGACGTGTCGATAAAGAGAAATATCGCAAAAGCGCTATGGAAACACTTTTTCTGCAATTATACGGAAAAGGATGTGACGTACCTGGTCACATGATCACTTCTCTCGGAGTAAACATGGCGAGGGAAGTTTGGACAGAGGGGGAGACTGAGACTTTTCTTGCCATTATTCTCGAGAAAAACACACGTGCCATAATAATCATCAAACAACAGAGGAACACAGAGTGTTTTAAGGAGATAGAAATGGAAATAAAGGAGAAAGGGTTCGCATCCATCTTCCTGCAGTGAAATCTCGCGGGATGATATTTGACGAGAGTTCCGGCGGTACTGCCGAGAACAACCCTCAATGGAAACACATTCAAAGCGCAAATATACTATGTCAAAATGTTAGGAATATCGCTTTCATTTTGCGAAAAACTGTAATGGAAACACAGCTATAGTTCATTTGAGGATGACAAAAACTTTTTATAGTGTTACAGTTATGTGTTACAGAATTTTACGCCATGACGTATGGAACAACTAGAGCTTGGTTTCTTCAAACATCTAATGATTTTCTCAGAGCTCCACATGGGGCAAGTCAGGCAAGTTTAAATTACCTCACTTGAGAGCAGGATTGATCTTGATTTTTTAAAATTTTCCTTGTACCTAAAGGTGTCAGGATACACAATACTGAGCAGATTGTTGCATAGAGGGCAGGTGGCCCGAATGTGACCACCTAAACCTTACCATGCAGATGGATCTGCCCACTTCAATGTCTATAATCAGGCGGATCCATCTTGCCAAACTCCAATATGCAACAATGTAAAGCAGGAAGAGGTGAAACTACGAACTAGACTACAACAAGGTGACTCCTGCAGAGATTAGCATATCAGATGTTGACCACATTTCTTTATTAAATGAAAAACAACCCTACAAACTTCCTTAAAAAAGTATATTTTTTACTCAACTACCTGCATATTTTGGCAAGAGTTTGTTCTTGAAGTGGTTCACGTTTGTTTCTTTACACCAGAGATCATCAGCTACATCGGAACAAGGGCCTGTTTTTGTCTTGTGTCTTGGGGGTGGGTTGAAAAAATAAAAATGGTTATAAATAATCATTTATTTTAGAATAATTAACATGTAAAGCATTTTAGCCTTTAAAAGTGAGATCAGTCCCAATCACCCATCCTGCAGCAGCAACATCAAGTTCTTTTATATAGTTCTTATTTATATTTATTCTTAGTGGTTGATCGTGCACTTGGGGGGCGCGATGCTCTAGAACACCTGAATTTGATTGACAGAGTGACCGACCAATCACCTGCCGGATGTGATTGTCAAAGGTTCTTTTCATTCCCAAACACTTTCTATGAGCTCTTTCTGGTCCACCTGGTGTGCCATGTTAGTATCTCATCTCGAGTGTGTCCATGTTTACGGTTGATCATGACTGTGGTTGGTAAACAGCACAGTCCTGCTGCATGTTGGTCGTTTCGGGTCATTAATGGAGGGTGACGCAGTGGTCCCTGCTCTTCCTGCTGTCTTCATCTCCTTGTCTTTGTCTTGTGAAGGTTTGTGACTGTGCCCTGGTATTACATATTGACAGGTCCTCTCCTCTCTCTTGTTCTTCTCGTCTCTTTCTGTCTTCTTTCTGTCACTCTCCCCATTATTCTCCCTCTATTTCTGCTTTCTTTCATCATCCATCTTCTGCTACGTTCACCCCCGCCCCTCCGTCTCTGCTCTCAATCTCTGTCCCCTTACTTTTTTTACTGCCTCATTTTCTGTCACTCTTTGTCTCTTTCTTTCCCATCGATTCTCCCCTCTCTCTCTCTCTTTTTTTCACATCATGACTCCTGCTTTCTCCACTTCATCACCTCTTTTTCTCCTCTCGCTCTCTTTTTTTAAGACCCCACAGCCATGTCGACCTCCTCAGGTGTGGACCACGCCGTGATCGGAGGAGTGGTGGCCGTAATCGTCTTCATCCTGCTCTGCCTGCTCATCGTCCTCGGCAGATACCTCATCAGACACAAAGGTCAACTGCACATACGTGAACACACTCATGCATGCATTCATGACCGTACGCGGCGGTACACTTACATAAATATGGATACACGCTTCTTGTGATCTCACACGTACAAACATACATATGCATGTGAATGCAGCAGACATGGCTGCTCTTATGTATGCCGAGCTTAAAGTGCACTTACTTCACTCTCAGAGCTCAATAGGAAAATGAATGAATGACAAAAGGTGAATGTTTATTCATTACCTTTTAATACATTTTCACATTACTGACTATGAAAATAGATTCCCAGGCATCAACAGCGCATTTCAATTTTATGCTTAAATATGGATTTAAATTAAAGCAGCCGGGGCATAATTGCCTTCTGCCCTTGATGTTTGTTAGTTTGTTATTAATGTGATTTTTAAGTGGAAAATAACTGTATTATGTTAGAGTTTATTTATTTCTACTCTAATTCAAGTCTTAATAAAACCTTTTCAACAAATCAACAGAAAACAGACTGCCTCAGCTGCAGCTCTTGGGGAAGAGGTGTGGAACATAAAAATCAGGTGTTGATTGTCAATGAGTTTTTATTATTAAAAAATAACATGAATTATCGTGATTAAAAATAAAAAGTTGAAGGAAATGGAAGGGCAGATGAGTGCTTTTCAGTGCTGTTTCCATGAGTAAGATGCTGGCGCAGATGTGTTAAAAAAATGAATATAAAGAATTATAACATGTGCCATACGTCCTCAGAAAGCTGAAGTCCTCATGATTCTAACCAGTGTTCATGCTGCAGCCGAGCTAAAGAACAGGAGGAGGAAATAGACGAAATTATCCAGAAAACAGACTCATATTAAAGGAGACATATCATGCTGATGCATGATTTAATTCTTACATATAATATAATAAATTTGAAAACAAGACCTTACACCCCCTTAATTTTCAAAAAATGAGATATTGTATTTTTTCTGATATCCTAGAACGAGATTTGATGGCTCTGAAAATAGGTCATTGTGAGATGTCCACGAGATTTCAAACGTCGTGACATCACGAGGTACCTTTCTTTTTATTGGAGTAATCTGATAAAACACTTCCTCCTCTGTGATGGCCATTAGCCACAAAACTGTCACCGAGGAACACATCCGTCCAGCAGGAGTATAAAACTCCCTCACTCACATTCCCTCATTACCAGCTCTGGCCTGTAGGGGGACTCAATACGTGGTCGCTGCTTTGAGCCTGCCGGAAAATACAGTAGAAGAAGAAGGACAGGCTGACTCAGCCCCCGATAGAACTGACCAATCAGAGCACAAAGGGCTGTGACATTGCGAGGTAACTTTAGGTCTTCCTTGAGACCAAGCGTTTCAACAAGCGCTCGATAATGGCCTAAAATGAGGATTTTGAGAACGCTATTGTGGGGCAATGAAGGAACTAAATGACTTGTACTGAGGGCAGAAATGCTTTACAGACATCCTAGTCTGGCATAGTGAAAAGGAGAAACAAGCATGATATGTCCTCTTTAAGTTTACCATCACCAGAGAAAAGAGGAGAAAAGATGAGCAAACTCAGAAGGGACGTCAGATTAGGGGAGACAGGGCCAAGATGAACCAGTGATGTAAGATAAGAAGATACATGTTTTATAGTCAACTTTATGAGCTTTTTTTGTGTTTATGTAACAGTGCAAAGACTGTTTATCCACAAAACATGATTTCAGCCAGTAGAGACCTTATTAAGTGACAGACATATTAAATTGTATGACTTGTGACAATGATTTTATGATTTATGACAATTAAGCAGTTAAATTACATCCATCATATGGAAGATGATTTTTGTATCTGATTGAAAATATTTTTACCTCCGCCAAGGAGGTTATGTATTCGGGAGAGTTTGTCTGTCTGTGAACAAAATAACTCAAAAAGTTATGGATGGATTTTGATGAAATTTTTAGGAAATGTTCAGCATGGGAAAAGGAAGAACTGATTCAACTTTGGTGTTGATCTGGATCACCGTCTGGATCCGCCATGATGAAAAATACAATTTTTGTGAATAACTACTGAACTAAAATAGATATCATTATGAAACCAGTTGCTAATGGTATGTTTTCATGGTCAAGGAATCTAAATATTTACATGAAATAAAGGTAGGACTAATATTTATGGTAAAAATCACAATATGGGAGAGGACTGTGGTGCTGGCAGAGGTCTGCGCTCTCCGAGTGCTTTTCTAGTTCAATGGATTTAAGTGAATAAATTATTAAAAAATGTTTGGTAAAACAGAAGCTTACAGAAAAAAAATGAACAGTGAGAGCAGATATATAAAGGCAAAACAAACAGACCTGTCCAACAAATATGCAGAAAAATGCTGATTTCGTGTGTAATAATGGTACAAAAATAATAACAGTGATAAAAACAGTAATTATAGAAATAATAATGGTGATGATATCTACAAAATAGATGGATATAGCTTGGATAAAGTAACACAGATTTGTTTACTAAGAGATGATTTTACACTACGTGTGAGGTTTAGTTGTGCACTCGTGCACCGAAAAGTGTAAAGTAAAACAAACTTTTTTTGTTTACTAGTAGGCCTACTACTTGTAAACTTTAAATGTCTCACTAGAAGTAATAGTAGACTTTATTTAGTCTACTAGTCAGACTAGTAAAGCCAAAATATTCACTAGTAGTACTAGTAGACCAACTGCAAATGATGCAGGAGGGATTATGTCCAAATCCAGCACCCTGATTGGTTTAATAGTTTTGAAAGTCAATGGGAAGCCTGTGTTTGCTCTTCCCCGCCACATAATTAGCATATAAAGCTAACTAGCAGCGCTAGTGAACATGTTAAAGTCTACTAGTTGTCCTAGTGACACTTTTTGCCTCACTGGAAAAGTCTACTCGAACAATAGCTGACCACATTGTCGTCCATATTTGAGTACTGATTTCATCCATATTAACTTCCCCAAACAGCTTTCTGAACTTCATGACAAGCCGGAAACAACAAGCTCATTCCTTCTCTTTCCTTTCTTTCTCTCTTGCTCCTTTTACAGGCACGTATCTGACCCACGAGGCCAAGGGCTCAGACGATGCTCCCGACGCGGACACGGCCATCATCAACGCAGAGGGAGGCCACTCCGGAGCAGAGGACAAGAAGGAGTACTTCATCTAGACAGAGGACGGAGCAGCGGAGGAATACAAGGAGGAGAGGAAAGGCGGAGGACGTGGAGTGGAGTTGAGGGGAGGAGGGAGGGCGAAGGAGCAAAGGGGAATTTAAAAAAACCTCCATTTGTTTTCACGACGCTTCAGTTCTTCACTTGGTTGGGAAGGGACGGGGAGGGAAGGAACTGTGGGCAGGATCGAGCGACGAGTCGAGCTTCTACTGGTACTACCCTCTTTGCTTTGATACAGGGACGTGAGATTTGCACTGACACACGGACGAACTGAAGTCAAACACACAAACATGCATACACATCATCTGGGGGAAATCTTCTCATACAGACTTGAACAAACACGAGCCTCCTACTAACACGTCTGAATGAATCATTAACACATTTCCTCACAAGCATCTGATCCCATTTCTGACTGTCAGCGCCTTGAAAAAGCAAAATTGTAACTCACATTCTGCTTCCCCCCCCACCCGAGCTGATATTTCACTTTTCACGCCACCTCCTCTACATCCAAATCCCGAGCCAGCTCTGTCTTTCCACATTTGTGTACCCATTCCCTCCATCTAACAAGGCAGCATCCCTCCGTAAACATCCCAGTGGCAGAAAGATCCATCCAAAGCATATTATGACTGACAAACATAATCTCCCTCCTTCTCGCGGTTTAATCTTTTTATACCATCAAACCTCCTTTCCCGCGTCCTCGCAAACCCCTCGCCGGATTTCCCACAGCGCAGCAACCATTCAACATGCAACACGAAAATAGCATTCCCGCCTTGCGCTACCAAGCTGAGGGGCTCCAGTATACATATATAAATATATATATATAGAATTATATAGCGTTCTTTTTACTTGACAGAAAATGTTTGGTGTGCTGTAAATACACAATCTTTCTCTCTCTCTCTATCTCTCTCTTTCTCTCTCCTCTATCTCTCACAGTCTGTTACTGCATTACAGTAACATATATAGTCAAAAAAGAAAAAAAAAATTAAGCCTGCCTGTTTTTATTACATGCGTGGAAATGCAGAGTCAAAATTATCAATATCTGGGGTAAAAATATTAAATACCATCAATGATGTTGCGATGAAAACTAACCTTAACTGCAAATATTTGTATGAGGAATTTTTTCTTTTTTGTTTCTCTACCTTTTAAGGTTATTTTGGGACTTATGTGTCTCAGTGTGTTACTGTCAGTGTTAGAAGTTTACAGTGTCCGTCTCTTTGTCAGTCTAGGAGTCCATTAAACTAACTTGAATTATTCCAACATTTCAATTGGTTTGGTTCTTTAGTGCAACCTTTAGTGCCGTCATTTCTTCCCAAACACTAAACTGTAGCAAAAGCCTCGCTCGAACATGGTTTTCGAAGGGGTGTCACGAGTGTTTGTTGGAGGTTTCATCGCCCCGAACGCGTGGACTGCTTTAGTTGATTTACTTTTACTTGGTGGTGATGGGAATTCAGGCTCATTTTAGTGATCTGAACTATTTGGCTCAGAAGTGTAGGCTCCATTGGCTCTGATAAACATTTTCTTTTGGTGAATAGGGAATGGACTGGCACCTTTTTGTTGTCACACTTACCCATTCAGGCTGACTGATCACCACTTGTATGACATTTATTCACATTTACACACCAGTGAAACAGCAGTGGCAGCAATTCAGGATTAAGTATCTTGCACAAGGATTCATGCAGGACTCAGTGGCCGGGAATGAATCCCCTAAACTTGAAAGAATCCAGATTCCACCACTGATACACAGCCACCCAATGTATTGTGACTGAGTTAGCAAAATTTAGCAGTTTAATGGTTAATGGACAAGAGCTTGGAAAGCATTTAACAGTGCAGGCCAAGCCTCATCCTAAACGGAGTTGCCAGGTCTGCTTATTCTAAGCAACTTTGGGTTTCTTTTTTCATTAAAGTTGCTTGTAAATATTGACAGGTTGGTTTTTTTTGAGCTTGTTGTGCCCCCAAACCCAGGAGAGATCTGATGCTAGCTATACTGCCAATATGTACTCCAATCACAAATGTAATTTTTACTTAAAAAAGAAGCAAAAATGAAGTTTCCACCAAAGTTTACTTTAGTTCTAATGTAGCTGTTACTGTTTTCACTATAATAGAGATGTAGAGGATCAACATAGAACTTCGATAAAAGCCTGACAATGTCTGTTTGGTTACAAAAATTAAGGATAGACAGACTGTTTAGAGATAACAGAGTTATAAATAACAGCAGCCCTTCTTTTTACTTCTGTATAAAGAAAAGGATGTTCCACCTCCAAACAGAAGGATGATGAAAAATTAATTAAGAGACAAATAAGTAAAAATGTCACAGCAAAATTGAAATGTGATTAAAAATGAAAATAGTCTTTAGGTGGATTTCCCTTTAAAAAATTAAATGTATCATATTATTTTAGCTTTATTTTACCAACCTGGTTATTTATTTCAGTTGAAAAATCTGGCAACACTGGTCCTGAACACACATTCACTCACAGATGGTCACGGCAGCAATGTTTAGTGTCCAAATTTCCAATATTCAACCATTTTGAGTCATCGAAAAGGCTATAGCAGTGTTGATTATGTGCAACACTTTGTTAGACTGCAAAGAAAATAAAAAAGCCTGATCAGAACATTCATGCAAAAAGAGCCGACTCGTTCGTGAACAGCACATCACTTTCTCCAACTGAATGTCGGCCCAGCCATTTTCCTCCCCCATGGCAGACCGTCTGTCTTGGCGAGGCCACCTGGCGCTAACTCCACCGAGCAGTGACATCATGACTTCCTCTAAAAGGCTGGCACGGTCGCTGCTTCAGGAGGTTGGGAATGCTAACTTGCTTTCAGCATCAGAGCCAAACCAGAAAACCATCTTCCATCACCACCAAACAAACTCCCCTGGCAAAAACGTTTAAAAAAAATCCCTTCCTTTTTTTGTTTCTTTCACACTAAGCAGGGATCATTCTCCGGCTTAGAGAAGGGCTCCCATGAAGAAAGGCCGGTTTATTAAGGGTGGGAGTTCGCTTTGGCACCGGTGAGCGCCGCTTGGCCCGGTCGTGGAAATTGATTGCAATCTAACTAAGAGGATCTGGGCTCCAGGCTGCACACATGCCAGCGTTTGGCTCGGTGGGCAGGGAGCCGAGCAGCCGGAGTCTGGGCCGCACTCATACTGAACAAAGTCATTTAGCAACTTCAGCGTCCTCTTCCCTCTCTTTTTTTATTTCTCTCCCTCCCTCCGCCGCTCCACTCGTCCACTTCCCCTCATTCTTTAATCAATCATCCCGTCTGCGTCCTGATCCACCTTCACCTTGCCTCATCACTTCCCCCTACCCCTCCTCGTCTCGCTCCCTCCGTCTCTGATCGATGTCTGATTCTCATGCTGGTCTCGCTCCCATTCAGGAGTAAACGTACAGTAGACGTAGAGCCTGTAGGATTGTTTGCCCTCTGTGGCACTTCCTCAAAGTGCACTGAGGGGATTTCCATTTGCTGTTGTCAGTCAACCCGTAGACAGTTACGTCTGTGATAGTTTTTGTACCTTTTTTTCTTGGGAATGTTCAGGGATTGTGCTTTTCCGTACCTTTCCCCGTATTTGCTAACCTAGCTGGCTAGCTGCTTTGGAAACAAGCAGGCTAGCTAGTGTTTCTATAAGCTAGCTATATTTCAAAGGGTAAGATGACCTGAAGCTAGGTCTGCTGTTGTGTTTTTTTTTTTCTTTGTTGTGGAGAAAATGAGTTGGCTGTGTGTACGGGTGAAGCCCCACTACACTTTCTCTGGCTACACTGCTCCACCGCCCACCTCTGATGCTAACTTCCTGATCTTTTGAGCCAAAACTCCACAATGTAGCCTATTTGAAAAAACTTTGCCGACCCTCTTTTTAATGAATTTCAATTAACTTAAGCGAAAGTGCTGCCACTCTCAAGGAAGAGATGTTTTCGCCCTCAGAACACTTTCCTCCAATTTAATTATAAAACAAAAATTTTGCCGATTAGTGGATATTTATGTAGTGCAAGTTTCATTTGGGAAATTTCGAAAGAGAAAGTTAGCATCGGGGTGGAAGGGCATGTGTCGCAGTGTTACCAGAAAGGAGGGAAACGGGGCTTGAGCGAAGCTAACACTGGTTAGCTAACGCTGGCTGCACACTAGATTTTCAGATTTTAAAGACGTGGAAGGAGGCAGGCTTGAGGTCAGCTTCAACCAAATTTTCATTTTAACGCACACACTGGATCAAGTGTTCAATAAAAACAACAACTAGGACCCCCAAAAGAACAGTATGAGGGGCTGGGGACCACCAAGGTCCCTGGAAGGGGTTAAGCAGCTGAATCACGTTAATACATTTACTTCTACAACCACATAACTCTCTCTTAAGGGTTGACTATATTGTTAACCTGTTCAGCCCCTTTATTAAGCCTTCAGCTCAAAAATGACATCCTGATAAAGAAAAGAGTGTATCTCTGCAACCACAAGGTCTACTTGAATTATTTTTTGTGTCATAATAAATGTAACACTTCAGAGATTTGTCCAGATTTGTAATTATTAGTATATGTGCTACCGGTATAGAGTAAATGAAGACAGAAGTCAGAATAATTTGAAAAAAATTGAACAATGTATCATGAATATCTCTTGGCAACGTTGCTGGAGTGGCTGGAAATAATTTAAAATGAATAATAAAATATTGTTACATCATCTCTTTGTTATAAAGTGATGCAGGGCAAATTAGAGAAGTTTTATAACAATATAGTCAGGTAAGAAGAAAAACAGTTCACTTTTTCGTTTCTTTTTTTTTTGTCGGAGAGCGTGCAAGCATTCCCAAAATCGGATCCTTTGGGGCTGAACAGGTTGAAGTGATGGAGAAAGAGCTGTAATGAGATCATCAGTGAAATTTCAACACCATTTAAAGTATCACATCAGCACTGTACTTCCTCTGTTTGCTAATCCTGCTTTTTAAACGTTGCTTATGGACATTATTTTAAATTACAGTACCTCTGTGGCCCACCAGAGGGCCCCGACCCACAGTTTGGGAAACACTGATCTAGTGTGTAGCCAGCTCAAAAACAGTGTTTTAATTGTGCTTGAAGCGTTTTAGACGTGAACTTGACAGCTTTAAGCGAACTGAAATGAATACATGAACAAAATCGAGCGGTGCTTACTCGCAGCTTTAACAAGCATACGTGTCTGCAGACCAGGGGACGGGCTTCGTCTCACAGGGCTCCTCGTCCTGTTTGAAGAGAACATCCGATTTGTATTTAACCCCCGTCTAATCCTGCGAATGGAGAGAAAGGTTTTACCTGCCTCATACTCAACGAAGTGTAGTGTCTTTTTAAAAACTAATGGACCTGTATTTGCCTGTAACTTATCGTCCTGTCCTTTGTCTTAGTTAATGTGCTAGCATGTAGCTTGCATGAGAAACGGTTGGAAGTGTAGATAGTGTCGGAGGAAGAGAAGCGCCGACGGGCTCCCTCTCCTGAGACGAAGGTGGCGGCTGGCATGGCCGACCTTCCCCCGCTGTTCTCTGATCTGCAAACACTAGGGCCGTGACCCAGTTTAGACCGGCGTGTTGGACACTCAGAGGAAAGTGGCATGAAGTAGGACTCACTCTGCTTTTTTTTTACCTTCTCCTACCCCGGCTGCTGCTACATTAAAGCTAAAGCGGCGTTAAATTGGGACATGCAGTCAGTCTAATTCATATTTCATTGCATCAGTGCAGTATTGACGAGCTGTCACCAGACGCCATGGTTTTTTTTCTCCCATAATTCAGTCAGTCCGAGCTGTCCTGCCCCGACACTTCACTTTCACCACCTCCTCTTCAGGCGGTCGCACACCACCTGCCACTCATCTCTTCTTTTTTTTTTGTAGAAACGAATTGATTTTAAATTATTTTTTTAAGGTGTGCATAATCTTTTCAGTTCAATTGATAGTCTTTTTGTTTGGTTTTGTTTAATTAGATTTCCCAAAACTTGAAGTTAGCAAATTCATTTTGGCGTGTTGTCTCCACGGCCATTTTTATATAATTTCATGTATATAGTGTTGCCTTTACTATTACACCCGTACACACTTTGTACACACACACTTAGGGTACATACACATTCACACACATATCTGATATGCACGCAGGCATGACGTCTGTAACATGGTGTATTTGTACATATGTGTGTGTATGTGTGTTTGTGTATGAGTGTGAGGTGTGTATTAATTGACCCAAACAGACTCTGGAGACACTCTTTACACGTGTTACATTCACAAAAATGGTTTTATTTGGACGACTAAAACAGTGTTTTTGTTTTTGGGATGATGATTTTGGATGAAGTCTTCCTTTTGAATAAATATCCATATCACATGAGAACAGTGCTGTCATACATGTTAATTTGTACTATGGCTGATGATGTCATCAGGGCGAGACTCGACCGCATGCTGTGGTGGGTTCATCGTCTGTTGGCTGTTATGTTCATACAGAATTTGTTTGATTTTGTTTTGTTTTTTGTTCAAATTCCAGTTCAGTTGACTTCAATAAAACATGCATTTGGGTTAAATTCACTGGTGTTGTTGGTTCTTCCTGTTTGGAAACTTTTAGAATCAGATCTGAGATGAAATACAGGTCTTCTTTAAAGAGACTGTGAAGAGTTTCGAAGTAATTACAAAAAAGTCTCACTTTTAGATATATGCCTGATGGAAATTCACACTTTAAGATGAGTTTTATAGCATCAAAATAGGTTATCTATAAATGTTATCTATTTCTTTGCCTTCCGGTTGGGTTGGACAGGGCTGGACTGGCCTGGATACTCAACTTCAGGAACAAGACAATTAAAACTAGAGCAAATTTATATTATTCAGACACGTCTTAGAGCACCAGGCTGTAAGTAGTGATATATAGCCGGCTACAACTACGATACTAAGTTTTCCAAAAATTTCTTGTTGTCACACATTAATCTACCACTACATAACTAGAAAGAGATACATTACCTCGTTGCTTTGCATCCTGTAAGTTGTTGAAAAAAGAAGTTGAAAAGCAATGCAGAGTTCTGAGGAAGGTCCGAGCTGCATTTATTAGCATCACAACAAACACACGCTTTGGCTTCACGTCTTTTGGTGCGTTCCAGTTGTAGTGAGAAGTTGGAATTTCCGGGTTTCGAGTAGGAAACTGCAACTGGAACGTCCCCCGAAGTCGGAATTTCCTACTGGGAGCCCAGTGAAACCTCGCCACCACCGAGTTGACAATCAAAGATGGATGCCCCCAGTGTGAACAGTTATTTAGCTCCTCTAATAATCCATTTATTTGCACTTCTGACTGGGGTGTGTCGCTCTAGATCAGCTGTATACATAGTATTGTTAGACTTATATTTACAAAAATGCTGCCATAGTGATAATCACATTCTTCATCTGATTTTTGTGAACAACAACACAGGGCGTGCTAACAACAGCTAACAATAGCCTGGTAGATCAGCATGTTTTTTTCCGACTTCAACTGAAACACCGATAAGTCAGAGATGATGTCACTCCCAGTTCCGAGGTTACTGGAACGCAGCATTATGACAGTCGCCGTGCGTGCTCATGGGTAGCAGAGTCTTTATTTCGCCGGTAATAGATTCTCCTCACAGCACATTTAAGATGGGAGTTTTGACAAATGTAGCGGTGCAGAAATAAGTCCAAAAAGCTTTGGTTCTGTTAACATTTTAGCACTAGCTGCTATCACAGATAACAGTCAAATGAAATAAAAAATGACCCCTGCACTGCTGCAGAGAAGCTTTGTCATATTTCATCATATTAAATAAGTACAATGGTTTGTGTCTATATTTTTAACCATTATTTTTAAACAGGACTTTTCTTTTGCCTTGTGTCTGCTTTTCTTTCCTCCTCACACACAAAAAAATACAATGCGTTCTTGTTCTTCACAGACAAAAACCACACCAGCTAACATTCTTCAGCTAACATTAATAAAATAGATTTGAGATTAAAGAAGAGGCCCTGTTGAACATTTATGAGGGCAGAAATTTATTAATGCTTTTGTTTGAAAAAAATGATGTCATAAAACTCTGGTCTTTTAAAAAAGGCTTATTTTTGGGGGGCAATTCTGAAAAAAATCTGTCTTAAAATGGTCTAAATGCCAGTTGAGGAGTGTTATACACTGGTTGAAGCTCATTTTTGTCTTTTTTTAAATTTGTTTCTTTAAACAGTGTAACTGGGGTTTAATAACTATACTTGGTCCATTAAAAAAAATCATTCCAAAGCGCTCATGTTGAGAAATTACCCAGTGCTAGATGGATGGTGCCCAAATTTATATCTTAATAAGGGGCCCCCAAATTTCTAGGAGCGCCCTTGTATATATTATTCTTTCTCTCTCAGTGTCTCAGCGTAGGCTGTGAATACTTGTGTCATGTTATTTCCTCTTTTAAAATGTATAAGTTTGTTCTTCAATAAGCTTTTATTCCACTGTTTGGAGAATATTTGAGGCTGCTCAGGTGGTTCGTGATCACCTGCCGTCATTTCTCGGCCCTTTAATTAAGCATTTTGTTTCCTTTTTTGCAAAATATTTGTTTGACTCCTTCATGAGCTTCTACCATCAGCTGTTTCTCATCAGGACTGAAGTGTGCAGCACGTGTCTTCGTCTTGATCATTAGATCTGTGATCCACCTTGAGAAGAAATGCCGTTGTGGATACCAGATCTGCTCGGGCTGCCAGATCGGCTCGGGGCCCCGCGCCTGCTGATGACGTCACGCTATATGATTGGCTAGAAATAGACAAAATGACGTAGAAGATTGTGATTGGTTCAGAGTAGGTTTAGAATAGGTATTATTTCAGTGAGAAATTATTTTTGTGTGATGGCGTACAACGGCGTATTAGGGCCGCTTAAAAGAAAAAAAACAGTTCAAGAATAAACATCACATGCACAATACAGTATTAAGAATGAAAATTTAAGGTACAGAAGAAAACTACAAAACATAACGGTAAAATGCAAGACTTGTCTGTGGTTTACGCTAATAATGCCACAGATTGACGTAACACCACCGTCCGGCTGTTACGAACTGTTAACGGAAAAACAACCACAACTGACCTTTTTACAATTTTACAACTTGTTACACACTATTACGTGTTGAAAAGGTAAAGATAACAAGTAGTGGCTCATATATTTATTTTCGTGTGATCCGGTTGTAGAAGCTTCGCTTCGGCTGCTTTGCATTGTGGGTAACAGTAGGCGAAGCAGACTGGTCCGATGCATACTGTGAATTTTTTCCCGACTCATTACGCACTGCTAGTATAGTATGCAAATTCGAAAATGGCCAGAGGTTCAAGGTGAATAGAACGAACACAGAAATAAAGTAAACCGTGACGGTCTTTTAACCTATCACAGCGTGATGTCATTGATAGGCACAGGGCCCCGAGCCAATCTGGCAGCCCGAGCAGATCTGGTACCTACACCATGACTGTGCAGTTACACCTGGTCGACCTGGTTTAATCACGTTACGCCGGCATCACATCCGGGTGAGATTTGGTCAGGTCTGTTTAAGTTGGTAATGCTGGGTTTCTGAATCCACTTTGGTGAAGTACTCCTCAGGATGTCTCAAGTCCACTTTGGGGTCTTGAAGGTAAACCAGCCTCACACACCTGATGCTCCTCCCTCGTCCAGATTTCCCACCAAAAGAAAATCTTGAACTTATTATCCGTCTGAATGTGGTCATAGAGATATAGACATACAGAGATAGATGTAGCTGTGTTTGAGTTCCCTTTAGCTGCATTCACGTGCAGAGTGCTGGAGGCTTCAGTCTCTCTGCGACTCAATCAGACTTACTCTCGCTGTCTGTCCCCAGAATTGGTCTTGAATTGGTGACAGGAGTTTGAGTCGTGCTGCTGCTCTCTTAAAAGCTCTCTGCAGGTAGTTTGAAGGTCTCGGATGAAGATGGTCCCGGTGATTGCTTTCATGACTGTCTGCTCTGTGAGTCTGAGCTCAAGGTTCATAAAGGAGGAGAGAAAAAGACTGAAAACTATTTCTTTACAGGATCAATTTATTTTCAAGTGTATGAAAAAAGAATTGTGATTAAAGCCAGAATCTCTTTTCATGTTATTTTGACTGTGGCCTCTAAAATGTGTTTTTACTGACCTCGGTCGTTTTTTCGTATTTGGATCTTTTTCTAAAGTCTCTGGAAAAAAAAAAAAAAAAATTCTGAAATTATTGTCAGAATTAAGAGATAAAAGTTTGATTTCTGAGAAAAAAGACATAATTCTCAGAAAAAATCAGAATTGTGATTTCTTTTCTGATCTGAATTCTTACTTTATTCTCAGAATTGTAAGAAATTTTAGATTAAAGTCTGAATGTTTTTTACTCGTAATACTGACTTCGACTCATAATAAAGATTTGTTTTTTTGCAGATTTGAACTATTTAAGATGTACATGTGTTTTGAATCTTTGTTTTTGTGGATAAAGGCAGATTTACTGTCACATTTTTGTTTTTTTTTCTAAAATTAACTCAATTACTGTCAGTTTTCTTTGCTGAATATTTAGTTTCAACCAATAACCAGCTGATCAGGCCCTAAAATTTGAATCATTTGTGGCTCTGATCCACTTCTAAATGTTTTATAGGTTGAAACCGAAATCATGATTCTGGGATAAAACTCACAACATATTTTGTTAAGTAATACTGGCTTGAAATCTCAAAATTTTGGCATTTTCCAGAGTCTCAGATTGATTTTCTAATTTTCGTTTTTTTATATTTTATTTTTAGGGACTGTATTAGTCTATAAGTTGACATTTTATGAGGGTTTTTTTTATTTCATGAGATTTTTAAAGTCTATGGATAATGTCAGAATCCTGGGAAAAGTGTGAATTTTGAGGTTAAATAAAAAAATTAATTAAAGGCAGATTTTTTTTCTCAGAATTCTGACTTGTCTTTCAAAATGTTGACTTATCTGCGTTCCAGGTGAAGTCTGAAAAAAACATGCCGATCTACCAGGCTATTGTTAGCTGTTGTTAGCACGCCCTGCGTTGTTGTTCACAAATATCACATGAAGAATGTGATTATCACTATGGCAGCATTTTTGTAAATATAAGTCTAACAATACTATCTATACAGCTGATCTAGAGCGACACACCCCAGTCAGAAGTGCAAATAAATGGATTATTACAGGAGCTAAATAACTGTTCACACGCGGGGCATCCATCTTCCATTGTCAACTCGGGGGTGGCGAGGTTTCACCGAGTTCCCAGTAGGAAATTCGGACTTCGGGGGACGTCCCAGTTGTAGTTTTCTACTCGGAACTTGGAAATTCCTACTTCTGACAACAACAGGAACGCACAAAAAGATGTGACCCAAACTAAAGCGTGTGCTTGTTGTGATGCTAATAAATGCAGCTCGGACCTTCCTCAGAACTCTGCATTGCTTTACAACTTCTTTTTTCAACAACTTACAGGACGCAGGTAGTGTATCTCTTTCTAGTTACGTAGCGGTAGTTTTTGATGTGTGACAACAAGCAATTTTTGGAAAACTTAGTATCGTAGTTTTGTAGCCGGCTTTCCGACCTGACGACTTAGCTAAGGAATAGCATTTATAGATAACATATTTTGATGCTATAAAACTAATTTCAAAGAGTGTATTTCGATCAGGCATATATCTAAAAGTGAGACTTTTTTGTAATTACTTAAAAACTCATAGCCTCTTTGACCTCTGGGCATTTTTTTAAATATTTTGTGGTCCAGATCCTCTCCCACTGGTTTTTTTGTGTTTCTGTGTTTGAATCGTTTTATTTTCTGCGTCCTGTTGAATTGGCTGCTGCTCTTGATCCCAATGAGTGTTACAGATTAAGCAAAGTTTAGATAAGTAAAAACACATGTATTTATTATTTTTGAAACATGTCCAAAGAGCTACAGTTCTCCCATTTAATCAAATATTTTCCTTCAGCTCTCGAACCCTTGCACTCAGAACTTTACCCTGCTTTGCAAACCTGTTTCAGCTCCTTGGTTTTCTGTCTCTGTGTCATTTACCCTCCTAAATCCTGATATTTAAACAGTTTATTTGTTCCTTTTTATGACATCTTGTTTCATTTGTGATGCTGTAATGAATCTCCAAGTGTTTTGTCCTCATGAAGTCCTGACAAAAAGAAGCAGCTCTAAAATCAAACGTGATCAACAGGTTTCAGGGCTGCAGGCTGCTTCATTTTTAATAGCTGCAGTGAAGTCAAACGGCCAACAGAGGGCGGTACAACGCAAGCATTCAATTCAAAACAAAAGACCGAGCCACTGACTCTCTGAGCAGAGCTCCATTAAATCACATGTTGATGGTTTTAAAATCATTTTAAGGATTTAAAGAGATGTTTCTCCCTCATTAAGAGTCCTCTGTGATCTTTTTTCCTCTCTCCTTCCCTCAGTGCTTTCCTTTCCTCCCTCCTCTGCAGACTGTGGTGTTGGGGGAATCGTTCCCACATGTTGATGCCAGCAGGAGTTAATGATCCATTGTGCACCGAACACAGGCTACTGTTTGATTCTACAGTCAGGACGCTGATGGACGCTCATAACTTCTAAATGTTCAAGCTGATGACATTTTTTCACTGATTTATGTTTTAAAGTTTGTTCAACAAACTCTGGAGCTTAATGCTACACCCACACCGGACGTGAATTGGCGAATTTAAACGCACGTAGTGCCTGTGACGCGCCGCGCATAATGCCCGAGGCTGGACGCTGGACCATTTTGGCAAACTGAGGAGCGACGCGCGTCACTGCGCAGGCGGAGTAGAGAGCCGGAGCTTGTCGGACTCAGTGATGTCCCGTGCAGGCAAATCCAGCTGGAAACGAATATTTACAGAACTTACCTTCAAAACCTGTCTCCTCAGCAACTTTCACCCAAGCCTGCTCCTTTTTGTTCTGGTCTCTGTAGAGTACACACGTCGAATCGTATAGCTCTGGATGATGGCAAACAGCGCAGATCAACCTCTCCTCCATCTTTCAGTGGGGTTTGAGCAGGAGCAGGTGGCCGGAGCGTCACACGTCATCAAATCAATGATGTCGGGGGGAATGTCATCGCTGATTGGCTGCTGCGGCACAGCATCATGCAAATTTGCGTTGAAAGTTCAATATTTTCAAGTAGAGCGTAGAGGCATTTGACGCCCCAAACTAGCTGGACGCTCCACACGGACGTCCAACGCGCCGCCCGGGGCGAATCTGCGTCCAAATGCGTCTTTGCATTGACTTTGTATGTTATCTCAACGCGCGTCTTTGCAAATTCACGTCTGGTGTGGCCATAGCATAAGGCTGAGGCATGTAGAGAAGTGAGGCTGAACACACAAACACAGGGATTTCAAAAAGACAAATGTCCTGCACACTTGCTCAAATGGTTTCACTGATTCAGTGTTTGAGTCTCAGGTCTGCTCCAGGTGAAGTTTCTGTGATGATGAAGTAAAAGCTGCAGAAAGCCTCATGAGAACATGAGCTCTGGAGACTTGAGCGGTTTTCTTCTAACCTGTGACCGAGCAGAGGAAACACAGCAATGAGCAGAAGTTATTTTTTCGAATATTCAAGATGTATGATCATTTAGAAACACAGATGTCCAATCAAGTTAAGATGTGTAAAAAAATTAAAGCAGAATACAGGGATCTACAAGTCATTTTGGATCTATAGTCAGTGTTCAAACTGATAAACTTGATTGTGCATCTTAAATTATTCACTCGTTTTGAATTTGCTGCCTGCAGTAAGTTTTAAAGAAGCTGAGACGGGGCAATAAAAGACCACTGATTGAAATTCCGCTGATTGGATCAGTCCACAGTTGAACACATTATAGGAAACAGGTGAGTGCATGTTTGGGTATGAAAGGATTATCCCAAAGGCTAAGTCATTCACAAGAGTGCATGGAGCAGGTTCACAACTTTGAACAACTGAGGGAGCAAATAGTCCAACAGTTTAAGAACGTCCTTCCATGTACAGCTGCAAAAAGTTTACTGATTTTATCATCCAGAGTCCATAATATCATCAGAAGATTCTGGGAATCCAGAGAAATCTCTGCACATAAGCTGGAAACCAACATTGAATGCCCATGACCTGTGATCCCTCAGACAACACTGCATTAAAAACCATCATTATTGGGGGGGCCGGGGGGGCTTCTTCTACTTGTTCTTCTTCGTGTAACTGTGCTTACTTTGTTCTTTTTTGTTTGTACAATCCCAGTCACACATTCCTGTTTCTCGTGGTGATTGCACACGATTGTCATAATCCTGATGAAACGTGCCTTGGTCGTGGTGCATGTGTTACTTGATCTGGATCAGCGGGATCATAGTCATGGACAAACACCAGGGAATGGGAAAAGGTCCTGATTGTTGTAAACTGTTGTGGAGAATCGTCGCTCTCAGTATTGCAGAGTGGAAGCCCATTGCAGTCCTTTGGCAAACGGTGTTAGCGTAGCATGTACGGGGTTCAATCGGGCTGATCGTGGCTCAAAGTTTTCTGAGGACGACTGACAAGGACGAATCTGTTTGTGCGTCATCTGTGTCCCGTCAAGGCGAAGCAAGCGACGGCGCTCAATAGGGGCTTTCATGACCAGACTGGGCTCAAATGTGGCTGACGGTCAGCAGGATGGGAATTCCTAGAATCCTCGCTGTTTGTTGTATTACCTAGTTGAAGCAGGATGAGCGCCCCTGAAGCGTGGTAGAAGCGCGGTATTAGTACCATAGAAGCGTCACTGATGGTGTATTTCCAGGGTGTGTCCGGGGTAGAGACAGTAATTTCTTCCTGTATCATGCTGATCAAACCAGCCTGGCCAATCATGTACAGTCGTGCACAATCCCCATGAGAAATGGGAAATGTGTGACTGGGGCACAACAGTCCCTTAATTTCAAGTGCTGACCTTAACTGTGCAAGTTTATGAGTTTTCCCTCAATGCCTCCCTGCAAATGATTTACATCGAAAATCGTTCTTAAGAAATGAATGGTGTCTGCCCACTGAAACAGTATTTTCATTTTTTTTAACAGTTCATTTGGAAAAGGATGCAGATCATGTTATGTTTGTATTTCATGATGTTCAATAAATAAATTACACTTGTAAGTTAAATGTAGAGAAAAAAATCGTGTTACCCTCTGTAGTTTAGGTCGATAAAGGTGTCGGTCACATTATTTTTCTCTCCCTCTCCCTTCATACCTCACCCCTGGCTCCACCCCCGAAAGCTGATGGACGTGCATCGTCATGGAAATGGCCATAGAAACTGCGTAGCTAAACCATCGTAGCTAAGGTAACCCCGACTCGTCAGACAACTCGACTGACAATATTGATAACATCACAACAACAGTACATTCTGGTAGATCAGATAATAAGATGAATGCCTGACGGCTGTTACTGTTATGAGAAGTACCACAAAGCTAATGTTGCTTACCTATCCAGTAGAGAGACGGTGACATCCGTGTCCATTTTCAGGTCTTTCAATTCTTCTCTCTTCTCGTCTTCTCTCTTTCATGGTCATAGCCCTTCTTTTTCACTTTTCACTCCTCTGACCTTTTTCTTTTGGGCTGTTTTTCAGCCATTGCTACTGCACCTATTGTATCTCTCTCTTACACTAACTGCACACGCTACGCAACCTACGACTCCCCCTCCCCCTATTTCTGATCTGTGCATGAGTATGATCGCCCCCTGGATGTGGGGGGGTGTACCCTGTTTTGGTGACTCGGCCCGAGCCACAGTATTTACCTGCTGAAATTCAGAGCCAAGGCTGTGTATTGAAACCGGACTGTTTTTTTCAACATGCTGTCAGTGGGGACATCTTGTGGATGGAGAGGAGAAATACGGTGATTTTGACAAATACTGCATTTGATTAGAAGATTGGAAGATCGCTGACTACACCTTTAAGGACCCCTTCAAGTTTAACATGGGTCAGTAGGGGTCCACAGACCCCTGATTGAGAAACACTGAAGGATATCAGCAGGTGAGCTCAGGAAGACTTCAGAATACCACTGTCAGTTAACTCAGTTCATCTCTACATCTACAAGGTCAAGGTCAAACTCTAACATGCAAAGACAAAGACAAATACTGTATCAACAACACCCAGAAATGCAGCCGGTTTCTCTGGGCCGAGCTCATCTGAGATGGACTGAGGCAAAGTGGAAAAGTCTGCTGTGGTCTGCGTCCAAATTTCAGACTGTTTTTGGACATCATGGACGTGGTGTCCTCCAGGCTAAAGAGGAAAAGGACCATCCAGACTGTTATCAGAGCAAAGGTCAAAAGACAGCATCTGTGATGGTATGGGGGGGTGTTAGTGCCCATGGCATGGGTTACTTGTACATCAGTGAAGGCTCCATTAATGCTGAAAGGTATTAACATATGCTGCCATTCAAGTGATTTCTTTCTAAGGGACGACCCTGCTGGTACTAGACTGACCTGCCTGTGCGGTAAAGGGAGATCCCGGACTGTTGAGCAACTGAAGTCGTACACCAAGCAAAAATGTGACAGAATTCCACCTTCCAAATCTTCAACAGTTAGTGTCCTCAGTTCACAAACATTAACTGAAGGTTGTTCAAAGGAAAAGAGAAGCAGCACATTGTAAACATGCCCCTGCCCTAGGTTCTTTGTAACATGTTGGAGGGATTAAATTTAAAATGAGTGAAAAAAATATAAACTTCTTTTGTTTGAACATTTGATGTTTTGTCTTTCAGGGTCCAAAATGTTTTAGCACTTTACTGTTTTTTGTTTTTATGCATGTTTTACAGTGTCCAGACTTTAAGTTTAACACTGGTTATTTAACAGTTTCAATTGGCTTATCCTGTTAGAGCTGAGAAATAATTATTCTTTTAGAGTCACAGTTGGATTTTCACAGGTGTAATTAAACAGAGTGCAGTGCTTACTGTCCAAATAAGCATCATTCACTGGGCTGTGATCTGCGTGTTAGACTAATTCAACCAGAATTGTGTAGACATATTCTGTTCCAGAGCATGTTATGTTATTTTACCTTTGTTTCGGGCTCACTCATGTCTGACTTTAGAGCTCTGGATGGATGGTTGGATGGTTGGAGTTTCTTGATCAAAGCGCAGTTCACGCTGCGTCCACTGGAGCGCCCTGCACCTCCTCAGTGAGCTCTCCAAAACGGAGATTTTTGGAGCGGGGAGGCGGTGGAGGATAGAGGGAGGGGGTGTGTGCCGCCGAATGTATGAAAGGAGGAGGGGGCCAGAGAGAGAGGAAAAGAGGGAGAGAGGAACCCAGCTCAGTTTAAATGGAAATCTGGAGCGCAGGGAGGAAGAGAGGCGCAGACTGAGAGGAGCAGGCAAACAAAAAAAGTGAGGACAGATTTGTTTTACGCACGAGAAAAGCAAGGAAACGAGCAGAAAGAGAGGAAAGGAGGAGAGAGGAAAAGGAGGCGCTGGATTTTTCTCTTCTCTAAATGTGGCTTTTTTCACTCTCATGACTCAAAGAGGATTCCGGCTGAAGTCACCCGCTCGGGAGGAATTGATGGTGTCTTTTCGGGGCAGCAGAGCCGAGGGGAGGAATCTGAATGCGCTCGGCTGAACCATGCTGTGGATCATAACTTTGGCGATCACTCTGAACCAAGGTAGGAGGCGTTTAAACACTCACAAAGTTTCTCCAAGATGCCCTTTCTCTCTCCTTAAACCCTCTGCGCGGCGCGGGAGCCCGTGCGCTCTCTTGGTGCCTTTCCCTGCGCCTCTGTGGTGGTGGTGTGAGCGCGCGCGTGCACGTGTAAATGTGTTATGTTGTTATGGATTTGCGCTGCCCTGGACATCATCATTATAGCCCGCAGGCGCTGAAGGGATAAGAGTCATGGGGTGTTCAGGGTCTGCGCTCAGCCGGGGGAGAAATGAGCTTTGGAGTGCTGACACAAACGTTGCGTTCATTTTTCTTCAATTACACGTTCGCGAGGGAGATGTGCGGCATCTGCACGCGACATTGCTTTGACGTGACCTTTGCAACGCATGAGCGGACAGATTCGGTTGACACAAACAAACGCAGCGTGGGTCAGAACAAGATGCGTCCCAAACGCGCACCAGGACGCACACACTGCGCACAGCTGCCAACATGGGGATGATTGATGAGGCGCGGATCCAGGGCACAGTCTGGCTTTAACATGAGTCACACAAGATCAATTTCCAACACACATGCTGCGCGCACGCGCCTGGCACGTGCACCGCCTCCAGCTCCAGAGATTGTGTGTTTCTTTGGGAAAAGAGTTAAGGCCAGCACAAGTGTCCCTCAGTTTGTGTGTGTGTGTGTGGGAGATAATAGAGACCTGTGCATCCTCTTAGCATGCAGGTAGAGTCTGGCGTGCTCGTGCCCATGCGCGCGCCTCCCTACGAACGTGCAGGTGCCAAGAAAAATTCATACTTTACTGTAAGGACGGAGACATATTCAGTGGACTGAAGGAGAGCCCCCATTACTAATATTAATGTCCCTCTTTATCGATCACCTTGATAGATAGCCCCTCTCTGTCTGCTCGTGCACACACACATACGTGTTTACCATACCATCTGAGGGCCATTACTTTACAGTGACCAAATGAGGACTTCAGCTCTCATTCTTCTCTTTTGTGTGTTTTTACTTGCAGTTTTGAGTTCTATTTATGATTTTTAAGACCCCAGGTGAGGACATGCAGACTTTATGAAAGCTCACCCATAGAGGGGGACCTTTATGTCCTGCTGGCTACTGACTGAATTCCTCATGTTTTTGCTCAGGAAAATGATTAGCTTTGAAGCTGAGCTTGACAGCAGCCTAATATTCTGGTTTATTAACTGAGGTGTTTGGGGAAAACTGCATGCCACATGCACATATATTTGAATGGCACACGTTGAAGGGAGAGAGGAAGTCCAAGATGAGCAAATCATTGAAATGATCCCCGACTCAGTGTAAGAATGAGAGCAGAAATGGTCTCCAATGATGCATAGATGCTTTGTCATGAAGAAAATGAGCCAAAGTTGTCCCAAAACTCAGACTCCTTATCGAAAGGACAAAGGTATTTCGATCTCTGGAGACATTTTCAAACAAACTCATAGAAACATAGATTTTTAAAAAATGATTAAACTTGGATCCTCAATATGATCCTGAATCAAAATGGCAGTCATCACCATGGATGAAGAAAGCACTGCAAACCATACCCAAGCTAAGACCATGTTGATCCTTTTCTTTCACATAAAGGGTGAAATTGCTCAAAAAGTTATCTGCTCCTAAAAGCCAAACAAGATATGCTTGCTGAAAACTGCATAGATGAGAAACATGATGGGTGATCCGTGTCCCCTGAGTTGATTTAGTACTTTAGTTGTGCACTACACCAGCCTCCAGAATTAGCAGCATGACCGAGAGGATCACTGTGGAGGCAGAGGTGTGACAGTCAGTGCAGCAGCAGGGAAGAAAAACAAAGTTTTGAAATGTAAAAAATGTCCATGATAGCATATGAATAGCTTTCCTCTCATCAGTAATATTTAAGCAGAAAAAAACATAAAGTTCGTTCAGTTTGTAAAGTTTTGTCTGTTACAAGCCCTCGACATCGAAAATTGCCATACTTTTAAGAAATCCTTGATAATCATCTAAAGTCTGATCACCTTCAAAATGCAATAATTTCTTTCTTGTGCCAAAACCAACATTCCCTGACAATTTGATCAAAGTCTTCGCTTAACTTTTAGACTTATACTGTCCACAAACTAATAGACAAACAAAGTTACTAGAAGTGCGCTAAGAGCACAAAGTCTCGCCAAGGTATGTGCCAACATTGTAGGTCGAGTTATTGTCACAAATATGGACAATCCTTTAAAAATTCCTTGATCAGCATTTAGGGTTGGATCACCACTGAAATTCAGTCATATCTTTCTTGTGCCATGACCAACATTCCCTTAAAACCAAATTCTTTACTTTCCTAGTTCTCCTCTCCTCAATCCGTAACTAACAGAGTAACTAGAAGTGCTAGGAGAGTACAAACCCTCACCAAGACATTAACCAACATTGCCAAAACTGAAGGAAACTAAGAATTCTTTGCAAAAGTCCTAGATCCCCACCAAAATACAAATCATATCTTTCTTGTGACATGACCAGATTTTCCTGGAAATGTCTTGAAAATCCGTTTAGAAGTTCTGGAGTTATTAGCATAATATGGAAAACTCCCTTAACTTGCAGTGTTAAAAAGTCAGTCAGTTACTTTATCATGATCAGGTTCAGATCATTACCAAAGTGGAACCATATCTTTCTTGTGCTATGATCAAAATCTGTTCTTAACTATTAGAGTAATCCAGTTCACAAACTAAGAAACAAACAAAGTAATTAGAAGTGCAGCAAGAGCTCAAACCTTGCCAAGTCCATTTATTGTCAAAAATGTGGAAAACTGCTCTACTGTCAAACACATTTCTTGATCAGTATCCAGGTTCAGATCATCACCACATGATGATCTTCTTTGTGCAATCCTGTTCATAGTCTAATAAACAAAGTAAGTAGAAGTGCTACCAGAAAAAAGGTTTTCGTCAAAAGAGTTATCGTCAAAGTTGTGAATAACTACACTACTGTTGCAGAAATTCCTTGATCATGCAATCATCTCTTCTTCGTGCCATGACCAACATCACCTCAAAGTTGATCAAAATCAGTTCCTAACTTTTTACGCTTCCCGGTTCACATACTTAGAAACAAAAACTCAGTAGAAGTCCTGCGAGAGCACAAATCCTCTGCAAGTTAGTTCGAACAATGTCAACTGAGTTGCTCAGAAATCTACCATATCCTGCACTGTTAAGGCTCATTTATGCTCAACTTTAAATCCAGATCCGGATATGGACAGAGCTCTCTGTCCGTGCTTTGCATTCTTTTTGTCCGTATTTTCTGCATGTATCCTTGAAGCTTACGGATACAGACCAGACGGAGCAGTACCACCAGAAACCGTGGGGGCAGTGTTGCTACTGTCACTCTGATACTCATCTCTGGAGAGAAGCGAAGAAGAATATGGTGCGAAATCACAAACATATATATGATGTCACTTGTCCGGGACACCACGACAAAATCAAACTCCAAAACAGCTGGGAGGAGATCGGGAGGGAGCTAAATGTTAGCTCTTTGGATGCAAAGGAGAAGTGGAGGTCGGTGAGAGACAGATTCGTGCCCCCTGGTGGATGCAATGGTCAACATCCATTGCCAAAGTAAAAGACGCATGGGAGTATGTGCGCAGTGACGGAACCATCGTTTGAAACGGATGCATACTTTTTCATGTGTATGACGAGCATAAATGAGCCTTTAGCAAATCACTGAAAAAAGTTCCTAAATCCACAGTGGAATTTGGATCAGCACCCAAACGGACATGGTCACATGATGTTTTTAATTTGGAATTAATTATTCAGAATTTAACAATTTAGCATTAAGGTATTCTCCTTCGTGGTCACATGGAAATAGTAATTCTGAATTGAAGTTTACATGGAAAACACATTTATTTGCCTTTATGTAATTCCACTTAAGGTCTGTGGGTTGGGAATGGTTCTGATTGGCCAGGGAGTGGGCATGACATATTTGCATCTACTGAAAGAAAACAAACTCCAGTCTACAGTGTCTCTGTCAGGGAAACCTCGTCCAACTTTGACTGTACAATTTTAAAAGGTCTGCATTTTTATGCTTATATCCATCAACTGTTTTCATTATTTACAGATCTTCGAAGGCTCTAATTAAATACATTTTCTCGGCTTGAGTCCAATGCTTGATTTGAGCGACGATCCTGTTCCCATCAGCACAGAATATCACCGTGACAGGACAAGGGAACGAGTATGAGCAGAAAGACTGGTATTAATTTTAAGCAGAATGAGGTATGCATGATCGAGGAATTATTTAACTCGGATTTAAAATCAGAATAAAGCAGCCGCCTTCATTCAGAGTTAGGTGTTTACGAGGTCATTTTTATG
The DNA here is from genome assembly GCA_036419115.1 of Scarus forsteni. Taxonomy (NCBI): domain Eukaryota; kingdom Metazoa; phylum Chordata; class Actinopteri; order Labriformes; family Labridae; genus Scarus; species Scarus forsteni. The sequence goes on along the minus strand of JAZDUH010000157.1, from coordinate 3,276,459 downwards.
CTTTAAAAGAGGATTTTATTTTTATTTTGAATTAAAGGGGAGTTAAAACTCTCATGTGAACATGGCCAATCATCTTTTTTGGTCCTTGGCCCATGTTGGACCTTTCTTGAAAATATCATTAAATTCAGTTCATAACTTTTGAGTTATCCAGCTTAGACTTAAATCTAACAAACGCCAAATATGCAGAAATGTGACCCCTTGGCGAAGGTAATTATCCATGAACAGTCCCACAGGATTCAGGTGAGCAAACTGGCACGATGGTAGCCTCACAAAAATATGTCGTCCCTGCACCTCTTTATTCTGATAACAGTATAATCTTGCTTATTTGTGCAGCTCAGCTGTTACTGCTACCTCCAAATACCAAACATTCCCCTCATTACGCCACCACGTCCTCACAGTGACGAGGGCACACATATCTGGCCTTGAGACAGCACTCGGTCCCCCGTTTGATAGAAATGCGAGTGCACAGCCCTCACACACAGACTTCAGTGAGAGACAGGATGAGTGTGCGTTAATGTTGGAGGGCAGTCACAGCTCCAAAGGCGGAGGTGATTAATGGAGGTGGCCTGATGTGAGCAGTTCAACCCTCTCCGCTCTACGTGGATGTGTGCGTGTACCTGCTCCAGCACCTGGGTCCCCGGTGCCGCAGGCCGGCGGTGTGATGAACCACAGACGGTGATGTGTGCAGACAGACAGTCAGAGGAGCTCCCAGGCTGCAGCAGAGCCGAGCGCAGAAACATAGAAGGTTATTATTCCTCTTTACAATGACGGAGAACAGAGACAAACATGTGGAGAGAAAAGAGCAAAACAGCAGAGTCTGAAAGAGCGAGCTGCACTGAAGAATGGCTCCGCACGCCTTTTGATGGGGTTATAATAGAATGTATCCGATCATATCGGCTGATAAATCTGTGACAATCAATAATCCAAGGAGCTCAGATTAATTAGGGCTAAAGATACAGAGAGCTTTGGCTGTGCCGGATGAAAGACGAGAGAAAAGAGAGTTAATCAGATCAGGAACGTTTGATTATTGGAGAGAATCAAATGAAACAAAGAGGCAGAGAGAGGGAGGAAAGAACAATAAGGAAAGGAACAGAACAAAAGCAGAGAGGAAGAAAACAGATTAGAGAAGAGCAAGGAGGCCAGGAGAGAATACAGTGTAGAGCAGAGGAAGCAGAACTGAGGTGGGAAGAGCAGCAGAGAAGGAGAGAAAAGAGCAGAACAGCATTGGAGAGATTGAAAACCGAACACAAAGACTGGATCAAAACAAAAGCTGAAGGCCGAGCAGAACAAACGCACAACATCAATCAGACCCTCCAGGACTTGGTGGGACTCTTTTGGGATTGTTTCAGCTGAAATGTCTGATTTTGCAGGAAGATTTATTCAAAAGTTTTGCCAAATCATTTTGCAACCTCTTCAGCATGTCTCTTCTGTGTGATGGAGAACTTCTATGCACGTGACAAAGAGTCCAAAGCATCTGGACTTCTCCGTCTCCCCATGTTGAAGTGTGGGGAAGTGCATGTCAAACTTCCATCCAGCCAGTTTTCATTTTACAAAAGAGTAACAAGAATTATTACCACAATTTCTCAATTATAACACACTTTATTGCTTTAAAATAAGCTCTAATTTTTCAAGGTTTATACACAAGAACAACCAAAATACTCACCATGTTTTGTCTCGTCAACATTGCAACACATCTGATACAAATACAAATATTCTCTTTCTCTGCACATGCAAACACAAGGGGCTGCCATTTAGTGAGCAAGGGATGCAAATAGCTGCGCTGTGATTGGTTGAAGACATCAGCTTGTTGACAGCTGCTCTCTGATTGGTCAGTACACCACGACTGAGCATGGTCAGGCAGAAATCGAGTTACTGCATGAGTGAATCAAAAGGTGTTTCCTTATCAGTTTGAGATAAAACCTTCGAACCCAGTATTTACTAAAATGCAATTGTTGAAATTCGGTGAGTTAGTAGATTTCAGTATGTTGCAGATCTTATATAAAGCTCATAGCCAACATCCTAAGCTGATTTGAAAGAAGAGAAAGTTGTTCTAGTGTAAAAGGATTTGAAATATTTAAAAACCCAAATTCAGAACTATAGTTTTGCACCTTAAATATTTATACATCACTATACACTGCCAAATGATTGAGCTGGGAGTTTAAAGTTGAAGAAGTAATTCAACTGTAGAAGTGTAGGGAGAACAAAAATCAGGTAAAATGTCCTTTAAGAAGAAACACTTCATTTTTTGGATGTCGTATACATTTTATATTGCAGCTTTTTTATTTTTATGACCTACCTTTTTATACCTATCTACTATTAGCTATCTGATCTTTGATGAAGCTTTAATAAAACATAGTGCTTTTTTCGAGCATTAAGTTTATCCCCCCACAAAATACAGTAATATAGTTTGATGCATTCATGAATAAGACTCAAAGACACTCAAAGTTTGGCCTACTAAGCAGTCGATTTGGGAGTAAAAGGGCTAAAACTCAAATGTAGTGAATATTTGTGAAATTGGAAAACATTGACAATTATCAATTTGGACCAGGCTGACTGAACAATTGTAGGAAAATATCTAATTATAATTTGTCTGGCAGTTATTTGATTTGTGATTTTCTTCAAATCAAGCTTCAGTGCAATATTCACTATGTTTCCAATGTGTAGACAACAGAAAGGAAATGAATAATCAAAAGCACATAGCACATTATTCATCATCTAATATTAATGACAATTAATCTGTTGTCATCATTTAAGCGATACTCCAACTTCTACACCTAAACAGAGGCTTTGTGTTGTTGACCTGCATACCAGCACTTCTATAAATGCAAATTTCCTGCATGTTTGAAAAATAGTTGACACAACAGATCCTGGGTCAGTTAGGAGTGTTGGAAGAAATTGCAGCTTTGGCAATCACATGATTGTGTTGTCTGAAATGTTAGGCAGGAAGGTAGGTAGGTAGGTAGGATTTTATTCAGTCAGCATACAAGTAGTGACTGAAAAGGCATAGGCAGAAGCAAATGCTTATCTGAGCCTAGCCTTTATATTTAACAAAATTAAGCTACCAAAAACCAAACGTAAAGAATCAACAACATTTGCAACATCATTACATGATCAACACTTGTAATTTTCATATAATTTTGAGACCATTTTTCTGAAGATATAATGTGAATTGCAGGTTTTTAAATGTATATTTGCATCATTCCATAGTTTAACCCCAACAACAGAAACACATCACCTTTTCATACCTTTTCTAGCTTTCTGCACAGAAAACTTGCAAAGAACTTTTTCACAGCGTGATTGTGATTTGGATCTAAAATTGATAAATATTTCAGCCCTAGTTAGGACATTGATATCTTGTCTTTAAAGGTGCTATGAGGAGAATCTAGTACCGGCGACATTAAGACTCTGCTACCCATGAGCACGCGCCGCGACTGTTGTAATGCTGCGTTCCAGTAGCCTCGGAAATGGGAGTGACATCATCTCCGACTTATCGGTGCTCCAGTTGAAGTCGGAAAAAAACATCCCGATATACCAGGCTATTGTTAGCTGTTGTTAGCATGCCCTGCATTGTTGTTCAATACAATACGATGTATACAGCTGATCTAGAGCAACACACCCCAGTCAGAAGTGCAAATAAATGGATTATTACAGGAGCTAAATAACTGTTCACACTGGGGGCATCCATCTTCGATTGTCAACTTGGGGGTGGCGAGGTTTCACCGAGTTCCCAGTAGGAAATTCTGACTTCGGGGGACAATCCAGTTGCAGTTTCCTACTCAGAACTCGTAAATTCCTACTTCTGACTACAACTGGAACGCACAAAAAGACGTGAGCATGTTTGTTGTGATGCTAATGAAAATGCAGCTCGGACTTTCCTCAGAACTCTGCATTGCTTTACAACTTCTTTTTTCAACAACTTACAGGATGCAAAGCGACGAGGTAATGTATCTCTTTCTAGTTACGTAGCGGTAGTTTTTGATGTGTGACAACAATCAATTTTGGAAAACTTAGTAGTAGATCGTAGTTTTGTAGCCGGTTGTCCGACCCGACCGTGAAGCTAAGGAATAGCATTTATAGATAACCTATTTTGATGCTATAAAACTCATCTTAAAGTGTGTATTTCAATCAGGCATATATCTAAAAGTGAGACTTTTTTGGATTACTTAGAAACTCCTCACAGTCCCTTTAAGTGTCATGATTTGCAAGTTATTGTATGCTGCTTTTATTTGTTTTACACAATGTCCCAGCTTCATTGGGATTTGTATGAGGTGCAGGAGTTGTGCAGAGAGCTACTGAATGAGGGCAACTTGAGTAACTAATTGTCTCACTCCTGACAAATAGACTCACTGTTCCAGGACCTGAAAGGGCAACAGAGAGGAGAAACAGTCGACAGAAGAACACGGGGCGAGGAGCAGAGCCGGAGCATTTAAGAGCTGAACAATCAAAGAAAAGAGGGAGAGGAACAGAGGAGAACACGGAGCAGGAGAGCAGCGGCTCTCGGCCTCCAGCTGAGCCGGTGTAAGCCTGTAAATGTGATCAGAGTGAATCCGTCCCCCTACAAGCAGCAGCTGCACTCTAATGTGTGCTCAGCCTGTTTGGACTCTTCCAGGTGCCTCCTGCCCGCTGACAGCTCAGGACCTGGAGCTGCTCTGCTCTCCTCCTCCGTCCAGTGCTGCTCCGGGCCTCATAACTCGGGCCAGCTACATCTCTGTGTGGCTGACCGCGTGTCTGCGGGCCTCTGTAATTGCGGCCCTGCTTGTGGAAGTGTGTGTGTGTGTGGGTCTGGCGTAGCGTGTTGTGGCTGTGATCCGACACTGTGCTGCCAGCGCCGCTCTGGCCACAGGCGAGGAGAGGCTTTTCCTGCGAGCCGATTCTTGAACAGCACTTTTTACTCGAGCTGAACATTTGTGCTGCCTGATCATGCAAGCAAAGCAAGTAAAGCAATTCTCGCACCGCAAGCACCTGTCCCATCTCGCCTCTCTCTCTCTCTCTTTCTCACACATACACTGACTCCCCCCCCCCCCCCTTCGACTCCCTCCCGTCACAAGAATAGAGCAGAGGCGCAGATGTAAAGAGACAGGCCAAAAGACAGAGAGATGGAGGCAGGGAGAGACGAAGAGAGGAAGAGACAGCGGGGTTCAGTCCTAATCTGTTGACAAGAGGGGATGTTTGAGGATAAACAGAGGCTGAGCACGACTGCTCAGAGCGCCGACAGAGAGGGAGAGAGACACCGCCCCATTGGCTGGATTCTCTCCTTCAACAGGAGCCACGCTGTAGCATCAATGTTTGATGGTGAGCTGAGCTAAGTTCACACCAAAACAGGCACCAAAGGAGCCTAGGAAAGCTCTTACGTCAGCAGCTTTACTGCTCGTTTATTCAAGTCAATCACATGGCAGCAACCCATTGCATGTAGACATGGTCAAGGTGACCAACTGAAGAACCGGTCGGCTACAAAAGTTGGTTGTTCCGTCTTATGTAGAGTTTCATGTTGACCAACAACAGACCAATGTATGTATGTATGATGCCAAACAGCTTCCTGACAGTCTAGCCGGTTTGATTTTTTTCCCACCCTCTATGATGTTCCCCCACGTTGGAGACATCGACCAATGAGAGCACAGAGAGCTCTGCATGTAACGATCACCGATGTAGGAAAACTGAGCCTGGGATGCTGGTTTGGCGGAGAGGTTAGCAACTATGCAGCTGTCTCTCTCCTATCAATAAAGGCACCAAATGGGAAAAAAAACACATTTAAAAGAAAAAAAGAAAACCGAGACTGATGCCTTGAGAGCTACGAGACAGAAACAGTTTGAGAAGCTGTGGAAAAGATCATCGCTGCCCTTGCAAACTGAAGTTACAACAGGTTGTAAATAGAGAAATGTTGCTTTTCTCCAAAATCAAACTTGGATCTACAAAAAAAAAGTTGGACTTTTTCCATAAACTGCGATTCTGAATTGAAATGTATGACCTTAAAATTTTGACTTTCTCCTAAATCTGACTTTTCTTTTTTCCCAATTTAGACTTAAATCTAAAAATTCTGACTTTTTATCTCAGAATTCTATTTTAATCCCAGCATGCTGATTTAAATCTCAGAATTTGTTCTTTTTGACTATTTTTTTACCTCCGCCAAGAAGGTTATGTTATTCTTTATTTGTTTTTTTGTTTGTTTGTTTCTCTGTAAGCAACATAACTCAAAAAGTTAAAGGTGCTATGAGGAGAATCTCTTACCAGCGAAAAAAGACTCTGCTACACATGAGCACGCGCCGCGACTGTCGTAATGCTGCGTTCCAGTAACCTCGGAAATCGGAGTGACATCTCCGACTTATTGGCGTTCCAGTTGAAGTCAGTAAAAAACATGTCGATCTACCAGGCTATTGTTAGCTGTTGTTAGCTCGCCCTGTGTTGTTGTTCACTAATATCACATGAAGAATGTGATTATCACTATGGCAGCATTTTTGTAAATATAAGTCTAACAATACTATGTATACAGCTGATCTAGAGCGACACACCCCAGTCAGAAATGCAAATAAATGGATTATTACAGGAGCTAAATAACTGTTCACACTGGGGGCATCCATCTTTGATTGTCAACTCGAGGGTGGCGAGGTTTCACCGAGTTCCCAGTCGGAAATTCAGACTCTGAGGGACGTTCCAGTTGCAGTTTCCTACTCGGAACTCAAAATTCCTACTTCTGACTACAACTGGAACGCACCAAAGATGTGACTGCAGCCAAAGCGTGTGTTTGTTGTGGTAAATGAAGCTCCGATCTTCCTCAGAACTCTGCATTGCTTTACAACTTCTTTTTTCAACAACTTACAGGATGCAAAGCAACGAGGTAATGTTTCTCTTTCTAGTTACGTAGCGGTAGTTTTTGATGTGTGACAACAAGCAATTTTTGAAAAACTTGTATTGTATCGTAGTTGAAGCCAGCTATATATCGCTACTTACAGTATACAATATAAATAATAAAATAATATAACTTTGCTCTAGTTTTAATTGTCTTGTTCCTGAAGTTGAGTATCCAGGCCAGTCCAGACCTGTCCGACCCGACCAGGAGACTAAGGAATAGCATTTATAGATAACCTATTTTGATGCTATAAAACTCATCTTAAAGTGTGTATTTCGATCAGGCATATATCTAAAAGTGAGACTTTTTTTGCAATTACTTAGAAACTCCTCACAGTCTCTTTAAGGACGGATTTCAAATAAATTTTCAGGAAACATCCGGATTGGGACAAAAAACAAATGATAAGATTTTGGGAGTGATTCGGATCACCGTCTGGATCCAGGAATTTTTTAAAGGATTATTTAACATTGCGAGATATGACCATTTTCGGCATTTGTGCATATTTGTGTGTTCTCATAGTCAAGGAATCTAAATATTTAAATAAAGGTAGACTAATATTTATGGTGAAAATCACATTATGGGAGAGAACTGTGGCACTGGCGGAAGTCTGTGCTCTCCAAGTGCTTTTCTAGTTTACTCTGCTGTTGGACTTTAATCTGGAAATTGATGCTTTTTTCTTGCAGATTCGTTATTTTGATATGGAAAATCTCACTTTTTCCTTAGAAGTAATCTCAGACATGTTACAGTATTGGAGAGAAACAGGTGACTGCTCACATTTATCAGCAACAAAAAGTCATTGAACATAAAGTCAGTAGATACAAACACAATGCTGTGTTCTACATACAGCGTGTTTGTTTGCGGTCATCACTGTTGCCCCTCCATCGTCTAGTCTATCATACCTGTGGGGTAAGTCACTGCAAATTTATGTCTTCATGGTTGCCTAGTCTGGCGTCGTAGTCTGACCTCTGACGTTGAAGAGTCTGCAGGGGCCCCAGCAGAGGGCACTCATGTCAGAGGGAGTATCAGCTTTAGTGGAAACTCATAAGACTACATCATTCACAGCTCTTTACAGTCAAAGTAGTAAACAAGTGCGCGTTATGACATTTGAATCATTCATGCAGTGGGTCCAGTTTTCTTTGATAAGCAGGAAAACAAGTCGTCACTCACACCCAAAATAATCTCCTCTTTGTGCTCTCACTTCACACAGTGATGGACTTTTCATCATTAGTTTCATGGCTCTACTGTTCCGCCCTCAAACAGTTGTGTAATTCGTTTCTGAATCATCAACAACAGAAATGCTTTCAGATGGAGTTTGTGGGTTAAATCCGAACTATTTTGACATTTAAAGCTTTAAAGGACAAAAAAAACAACATAATTCACAGCTGTGATCTTTATTTCTGTCGTCTTTACATAACGTCTAAAGAACATAACATATTGGGATGATCGCATTTTGAACAGAAGGGCATTAATGTGTGTGTTGCATGATGGGATGTTACACAAGATCGTGTAAACTCTATTTGTCAAGGGGCAACAGAGAAAATTAAGGAAGTGTTCCCCCAACCTGACCCTTCTTTTCAGATTTAGATTTAAAATTGAAAATTCAGACTTTTTCTGTATGATTTTGATTCTGACTTGAAAATTCTGACCTTCACTGCAAATTAACTCATTGACTGCCCGTCGTTTTGGAGAATTTTGACCAGTCTCTTTTTTATTGTGTTCTATGACTATGTAAACACCAAAACTACCAAAAGAAAGAGTAGACTCTCTTCTTTCATCCAGAAAAAAGGTTTGTTGCTACCCTTTTCCTTTCTTTAGTGATCAGCGGTAGAGCATAGGGTGTTTTTTATTTTATCCAAAAATTATGAGAAAGAGCTTTTTGTGAGAAAAAAAAAAACACATCAAGCAGAGACTGACTTTGGTTTCCTTCTGCAAAACAACAAAAACATTTCTGAGAATGGGCTTTTGATTGGAAAATAATAATTTAATCACATACATACATCATAATACTGACGTTTTTCTTTTTTTTAATTCTGATCTAAATCTCAGAACTTTACTCTAAAGCACCAAATGCGACTCCGCGATCAAAATCGCGTTGCCCACTGAAGTCGTGTAGTGTGTCGATTAATATCTCCTTTTGGTCACCGTCGCTTGTAGCAATGGCACAGTGACGTCATGCCCACTGGAGTTTCCCCGGGGTCATATATCATATATATTCGATAAAAGGACTAGATGGTACAATCCCCAGGACTCTGCATGGCAGGGATGTCCTCCTCCCTGAGTCAGGCTTGCACCTGACCTCATACCTGAATGGAACTTGGGCTTTATGGTTTTTTCTTAGCTGCTGGGACACATCATCAGTTGTGTCCTCAGATCATGGGGCGTTTTGGCCAATTATCACAAGACGCCCTCAACTGAGGCAGGCCCACCACAGGTTGATCAGACCTGGGTGTGTGTCCCAGGGCTAAGAAATACTCTTAGCAGCCCAGATGGTGTCGCCCCTCTTCAGCCACAGCCAATGGCTCGTTCTCTCAGCGGTGTTGGCCAGCTCCTTGATGGCCTGCCTGTGAGCCTTTCCCCTGACTCCCACCTCCCTAAGGAGTTTCGCTGTCGAGCTGGCCACAAAACCCCTACACCCGACCGCCACTGGGCACACTCTCACCTTCCAGCCTCTGTCCTCCGCTTCAACTGCTAGATTGGAGTAGCGCAGTTTTTTTCGTTCGTGTGCCTCTTCGATGGCATCCTCCCAAGGAACTGTCAGCTCGATGATGTAGACGAGTTTGCAGGTATTGGACCATGGGACGAGGTCTGGGCGCAAGGTAGTCACTGCAATGAGGCAGACTGTACAGCCCACCATATATCATATAATAGGATGCATAAGCCAACACACTCCTTACTGTTTCCTTTTCACTAACTTATCAAACACAAAACACTGCAGCTGATGCCCTGCAGCAGCATCGCCTGTGACTTTTCTGCATTCTGTCTAGGTGGAACTAATGTCCTCACTGACTGATGTTACACACACGGACATGGATTGTTACTCTGTAGTCCAAAACTGTCTTTCACGGGCATCGTCTCACACACACACACACCACTGATTGGCTGTTGCCACACAGCCACTCTCGACATCACCTGAAGTGATGAACTTTTTTCAGCTTTGGCGATGAGCAATGAATGACTTGATTTCGTTGAATGCGATAGTCGCATCACGGGAGGATTAACCCCGCCCCGTTGCAGCTGTACATTGACTTTACATGGAGAATGATCGCGGCGGACGCTCAAGTCGCGTTCGGTGTCAAGTCACCTCAAAAGCTCAGACTTTTATTTTAACAAATCTGGCTTTTCTCATAGATTTTTGCCTGTTTCCACAAGTAATCAGACATGAAATCTCTGAATAATTACTTTTTCTCAGAATTTTGGATTTCTTTTACAGACTTAATAAAATCAACCTCAAAGACTTTTCTTCAGTGGCCTTCCTCTCTCCTGTAATTATCAGTCCACATGTAAAGCAGTTGTATAACAGAAAATGAACTAACCCTAATCACAGAGGTGCAGGTTCTTTTCTGTGTTTCAATTCCAGATTTAAACCTGAAAATTCAGACTTTTTCTTAGGTTTTTGACTTTTGTCATCAAGTAATTAGACTTTTTCTTAGAAGTCTTGATTTCTTTCACAGACTTGAAAAAAATCAACCTCGAGGACTTTTTTTCAGTGGCCTTCCTCTCTCCTGTAATTATCAGTCTGCATGTGAAGCAGTTAGAAAACAGGAAATGAAGGGCTGATGGGTGAATATAATCACCATGGTGCAGAACATGTTCTTCTCGGTGGATTTTATCATCTGAAGCGGCGCTGATGAGCGTTGCCTGCATGAGCTCCGTGAGTATGACTCACTCCCCCCCACCTTGCATCGGTGCCATACCGTGCTGACGGCGCCTTACGAGCGAAACATGAAAGCCTGAGTGACTCTGTCGCTCTAATTGGGCTGTGAGGAAAATCCGCTTCAATCCAAAACACTGCTCTCTCAAATGAAGATAATTAAAAATGACATGACAAGCCTTGTTTAAGAGCAGCGCGTAGGTTCAAACAGCATGGTGGCAGCTTGTTTAAGCATGTGTGTGTGTGTGTGTGTGTGTGCGGGGTCTCCTCATCTTACAGCCTCGCAGTACCTGACAGAACTGATTTCCTTACGGGCCAGGAAGAGTAATCCAAGGTGACAAGCAACAGCAATTAAAATAAATATATAAAGAAAGTGGCACAATTAGCCACCATGATGCCTCGATAATCTAGTAATCTGTTAAACGACATCACCCCCGTCCCTCCTCTGACGTGGGTCTGTGTGTGGGAGTCGGATACTGAGACCAGAACAGAGAGCATCGACTGGTATTAGGAGTGACACCCGTCAATCCGGCTGATATGTCAGCCTGGAAGAAAGGGAGGAGAAGGAGGGGGAAGAGCAAGAATAAAAGAGAGCGGGGTTGATGTTGCAGCAGGAGAAGAAAAAGAAGACAACAAGAAAAGAGGGCAAAGGGGAGGGGATCAGGTGAGAGACGGGAGAGGGAGGGGAAGAAGGCGGGAAACTCGAGGAGGAGGGGGAGGGAAACCTGGATGGAACGAGGGCAGGAGAAGAAAGAAGGAAAGGAGGTGGAGAAGGAGGTGTAGACCAGGCAACGGGAGTGAAAGGGAGGAACAAAAAGGAGAAGAAGGATGTGGAATGTGAGAGAGCTCCTGGTATGCACACCCACCAAGCTTTACATCAGGGCCCGTTTACACGACAACGTAGTCACCAGTTTTCTGAAGCAGTCTGCATGCTCACAATCAGTGAGAATACCTGAAAACATGCCAGGACGGTAGTTGGCAATGTAAGTCTGTAGTAAAACAGCGATGTTACAATACCAGTGTGCACAGTAATGCTTTCCAGTGAAGGCAAACTTTTCGCAAACAACAGCAAGTGCGTGTCCGCTGGCCGGATTAGTGACGCAGCAAATCCACATTTTGCCGGAGAAATGATAATCTGGGCACAGTTAGCACCACACATTGTTCAGTAGTTGGCCATATCTGCTGCTGCTGTTGTTGTTGTTCCTAGGTGCATGTAACACTTTAGGTTGATGTCACATACAAGTGTCAAATGATACATTTGTTTGGTATAATTTCATGTAAGACGACAGTCTAAAGTAATTTAAGCTAATGGCTAACAACAGCAGAAACTGCTACATCATACGAAACAGCTTTGCTTGATATGCACTGGTCTGTAATTAGTGTGACGAGTGAAATGATCGTCCAATCACAAGCTGCTGTTGTTTTTGAAGGTTCTGCCTCTGAAAGCATTTTCAACAACTCTTTCCCAGATGAATTAGTGAATTGTTTCTGTGGCGGATATATGGAGCTGGCCATCTGGTGTGTCAGGTTAAAACATTTCAGGGCACTTTACATTTCCAGCTGTGTGTTCTTCCACCTCAGGCAGTTGGATGTTCTTGTGTACCTCACACGTCTTTATGCAGAGTCAAATGTTTTTACAGCCATGCCTAAAGCACAGGTGGAGCACATGAGGCTTAACAGCGAGTTTATCTCAGGTTGTACTTCTTCATCACGATGGTGACAGAGACAAAGAGCCGGAGTTTAAAGTCAGAGTACAAGTTCCACAGATGGACATGCCAGTAGTGGTGGGCAGATCAATACAAAAATATTGATATATCGATCCAACGTTGGTATTAATATTGATTGATACCAGCATAATGATATTGATACTTAAGTTCCTGTCCTGTCTTCGCTGCTGCGGAGACGACCTGTCTGTCTGCCTCTGTATAAGTGCCGCTGCTTTTAAGTGCCACTACTGTCACAGCGCGGAGCACAGCCAGGCAGGCACACTCTGCTCCTTCTACCCCCTGTTGTGCTTTAATGTCAAATGGCCCAGGTAAACAAGCAAGAAGTGCTGCTGGCTAATGTAATATTTGTTGTACAGTGATAATATGCACTTTGTTACATAAGACAAAAAGTGCACTGAGAACCATTTTTGTGTTCTACTTGTATTATGTTGATAAAGTATTTTACATAGAAACTGTCCTGGATGGATTACTGGTAACTAATAATCAACCAATTAGTAATCCAAACAAAAAGACGGAGCAGCATGAAAGAAGTTTTGCAAGTATTAGTATCGGCAATACAGACTGGTATCAGATCATTATTGGATCAATACCAAATCTTACAGGATTTTCCACCACTATATGCCAGTATCTGGTCAGCCTTCATATTCACCTTTTGGTCTTTGTGTTCAAAAGAAGTCATAAATTGATTTATTTCCATTTCTTCACCACCCGATGCCATGTGATCCATGCCCCAGTGCTGGTCCATGCCCTGGTAACTGAGGGTCTCTGCTCTGTCTAACAGCATTTACAGCCATGCCACGCTAAAGTCACATAAATCATCTTTCTTCCCCAATCTGTTTCTCGCTTGAGCTTTGGCAGGTAGTCTTGATCATGCCTCAATGCACTGAGCGGCTGCCATGTGATTGACTGTTTAACTACTTGTGTTAAGGAACAGTTGCGCAGGCGTACCTAAGGGCCGTTTTTACAACAACAAAAATGGAGTGTTTAATTATGTATACGCCTGAATCTACAATCTTTTGAACCCAGGGTCCAGAGTGAAAAGTTTTGAAAACCTAAGCTCAGCTTCACAGATTGAACCTCTGCAGCATCAAGGCAAATCACAAAACTTTATGCAAAAAAAATGCACAAATGAATCACATTGACAGCCGAAAAAAACACATAATCTTTGTCAGGCATTATGTTTTTCTGGCACTTTAATTCAACAACTTAGAGAGTCTATCTTTGGCAAATTTAACACATCAAGTGTTTCTCATGGATGAGAGTCGACAAGGACAACAAGAACTTTTTCACTTCAAACAACTTAAACGGAAACCGCAAAAAGGTCATTAAAACCATCACAAACAGATGACTCTGCAGCCTCTACTCAAAGAGGGAGTTTTAATGAGTCAGAGATAAAGGCAGCCCTGTTCACAGGGAGACCGGGACAGATGTAACACTTGTACACATCCTGCCTCATAACTTACAAGTAATTTGATTCACAGCTTTTGATTTAAGAGACAATTTCATGAGCAAATAAATGAAGCTTTGTCTGGATTTTATCTCATAAAGATGACTGTTTTAATCACATTGATAAAATAAGCTTAAGAGCAAAACTGCAAACACCAGTCTGAAAGATATACCATAAAACCTTATGTATCTAAAAATAGAACACCCTTGTTTAGTCTTATTTTTTCTGTCTTCTTCTATAATACTAAAGAAAATTCTTTGTTTTTTATTCTTTCAAATTCCAGGATTTCTTGAATTCAAAGCAAAGCGGCTTCTGCTGGGCAACTTTTAATGTCTCAAATGTATAGGAAGAAATTCTGCAGCTCTTATGATCTAGAATGTGCACAAAATTATACAGACCTATGATGAGAACATGAAAAGCCTATGTTTTAATGTGTTTTAAAGTAATAAAAACACACATCAGGTTTTTATTTCATTTGAGTTTTCATTATTTTGCAAATGGGAACCTACAACACCAACCCAAAAATGATATTTGATAAGAAGTGGGGCTCAAAGATTTATCATTCTTGGATCGAAACTGCGATTCAGACAGTACAATCATGTGATTCTCAAAGCTGCAATGTTTTGCCGTGCTCCTTCATGACCCAGGATCTGTTGTGCAAACTACTTTACAAATTTACAGCAATTTGCATTCATGGAAGTGCTGGTTAGCTGGTCAACAACACAATGCCTCTGTTTAGGATCATTTATCATCAGTATTAGATGGTGAATAATGTGTTATGTGCTTTTTAATCATTGATTGTCGTACTGTTGTCTATACAGTAAGCATAGTGAATATGTATTAGTATATGTATATGTATTTATTTTTTTCTCTTTTACCCATCCTCTATCTGCCGTCTACTTTTCCTTCTCCAGGATGTAATGTCGTCAATTATCGACTCTCATAAATTCATCTATCTATTAATTTATAATCTGTTTATTGTCCTCTTGTCTCCTTGCAATTATACATAAAACAGGGTTCTTCATCAATACTCTTTGTCCTTGCGTGTTGTTAATTACTTCAGCTGTTTCCAGCTGACCAGTTAGCTTTTTTCCTTTCTTTTGTTGCTTTAGTGCTTTTTCCTCTGATTTTTTTTTGCCTGTGTTTGACCTGACTGTTGAATTTATTGTACCCAAAGTACTGGGTTCAGTCTGTTAAAGCACTTTGTAAACATCCATTGTTAAAGGTGCTATGCAAAAAGAGTTATTATTATTATTTTACATGATTTTATTGCACTGTAGCTTGATTTGAAGAAAATCAAGAATCAAATTGAAATTCCAATATATGCCAGAAAAATCACTATAGCCACGTTTCCACCAAGTGGTCTGGTATGGATCGGCACAGTTTGGCTCTGGCCAGACCAGTAAAGCCTGATCCTATTTGGGTTTCCACAGCCAACCAAACCTTACTTGGTAGGCGGCGCATAAGCCAAATGCTGATAGCATGACATCATAGCGCAACACCATGTACCCTATTAAATACAACGAAGAAGAAATACACAACAGAGTAAACAAAGAGCAATGATGGAAGACATCCAGCAATTCTTTTTTGTGATCAGAATGTGGCTTTTTGTTACGAAACGCAACCAAGATTTGTTTCAGAGAAGGCTGTGTGTCGTTATCTTCTTGTTCCGCTGTCGCACGGGAAGTGACGTCTCCTTCGACCAATAAACAGACTGCAGTGTTTCTAGCTCCAACATCTGAGGTCGCATTTGTATGCATGGCAACCCAACAGAAGGGTCTCAAAAAGTAGGACGGTATGGTTTACCTACAAGAGGTCCTGTCCCAGTTTTAGGCTATGGAAACGCCACAAAAAGTGAGCCGTACCGAGACAAACCAAACTGAACCCTCTGGTGGAAACGGGGCTTACTAGATCTTTTCCTGAAATTGCTCAGCCCTAATATGATTAAAAATAAAAGAAATAAGTCATAAGAAAATACTTTAACCTCCCCTGCAATATCTTATTTTTTAATATTTTGTATAATTCATAATGATTTGTGAAATCTATTCTGAACAGAGCTTATGGTTTAGGTAATATTCAGTTTTGTTAGTTTGGGCCCCGGGGAGAGAGCACATTTAGGTCCCAAGCTGAAAAAGTCTGGAAACCCCTGATGTAACCTATAACCTTCAAAGTGTTATCAATTCATCCTTGGGTGAGCGCGGATATTTGAGCAAAGCTTAAAGAAAATCCCTCAAAGCAGTCCTAAGATACAGCCAACGCCATGAGAGCCCAGATAAACAGAGTGAAGCCACCCCAGGCACAGGAGCATCAGAAGGACGAGACAAAGGTCGAGGAGCATGGGAGGGAGTCAAATCAGGGATATTAGAATAGAGAAGGAAGGATGTAAGGTTGTTAGACATTCAAAGGGGAGGAAGAGAGAGCAGGGTTAAAAGAGTGCGCCAGAAAAAAGACAAAGTGAAGCAGGTGTGGGTGAATCAAGAGAAGCGAGAGAGAAAGTGAGGGGGCAGAATCAGAGCTGAGAACAGAGGCGAGGAGTAAAGGATGCTGGAAAACCAGAAAGATTGAAGAGTGAAGTCTAAAAGAAGCAAAAGACGATGAAGAAGGAGAGGTAGAAGAGCGGGGAAAGTGGTAGGTAAAGAGACAGAAAGGAGCGGTTAGGGGTTAGAGAACTGCAGAGGAGGGAAGGAGTAAAAAAGGTGAGAACGACAAAGGAAGAGGAAATCAAACGGATGAGGCGAAGAAAGAAGTCTTGGAGGAAAAAGGAGAGGAGTGAACAAAGGTAGAGCAAAGATGGAAGAGCAGAGAGCTGAAGAAAAGAGAGGAAGGGATCAGGGAAGAGGAGAAGAAGGGGGAAGGGGAAAAGCAGCAGGGGTGCAGGATAAACAAGGAGATCAAGAATGGAAAGTGAGGGAGAAGGAAAATGAGAAAAGGTACGATGAAAGGGGAAAAGAGGTAAAAGAGGTGAGAGGTAACAGGCTGGAGAAGAAAATGACGGCTTCAAGGAGGAAGGAAGATGGCGAGAAGATTTAAAATGAAAACTGAGCAGTAGAAGACAAGGATGGAGGAAGTGATGGTGGGGTCTGAAAAGGGGATGGAGGCCATTATGGTTTAGGAGTTTTGTTACCTCTGCCAAGGAGGTTATGTTTTCAGGAGAGTTTGTCCGTCCATCTGTCCGTCTGTCAGTGAACAAAATAACTCAAAAAGTAATGGAAGGATTTGGATGAAATTTTCAGGAAATGTTCAGCATGGGAAAAGGAAGAATTGATTCGATTTTGGTGTTGATCGGGATCAGCGTCTGGCCGCCATGGCGAAAAATGTGATTTCTGTGAATAACTACTGAACTAAAATAGATATCATTATGAATCCAGTTGCTTTCATGGTCAAGGAATCTAAATATTTAGATGAAATAAAGGTAGGAGTAATATTTCTGGTCAAAATGACAATATGGCTGAGGACTGTGGCACTGGCAGAGGTCTGCGCTCTCAGAGTGCTGTCTAGTTTATTTATTTGACAAAGGCTGACCAATGAGAGCGCTCGCTGTAACGCATGACAGTCAGTCAGATCATTTAACATGGCAACCAGCTCGATAATGAGTTTGTGTCACAGCAGTTTATCCAAGTTTTTATTTTATACACAGACACCAAAACTGTGCTTCACAATGCTGAAGAAGTTTGGTCTCACCGTGAGTGAGCTCTTATTAAAGTAATTATGGGTAGGCTCTATTTTATTTCTTATGAACCAAATGTTTCTTATGATACCCCTGCTGATGAGAGACTGTGGTGGAGAGCGACACAGCTCAGAGCCATAGTGGTGAACAGGTGAAAACTTAGTTTAAGCATCTGCTCTGATGTTTCTTAGTTTGTCTGAGAGCAGATCAGACAGGAGCCGACTGCTCACTGACTGACACAAAAATGCAGTGGATCATCAGGGTCTCTGTGTCCTGTAAACTGTTATTTACTAAAACTATTTCAGTGTTAATATATTAATTTTATCAGTGGAGACACAGTTGATCGCCCCAGTGCTCTCTCACTTTCTCTCATCACTCCTCCCCTTTTTCATTGTTTAATGCTTGTAGAGGGAAAATCCAGCCTCCAGCCTCTCAACCAACACTGCAGGCCTTTTTCAAATCTCACAGTGCAAACATTTGCCAGTTTGAACTTTAGCTACTAAAACATCTGTTTAAACCTGACAGGTATTTGCATCCCCACTACGTCACTTTGCGTACCCTCGGGGGTACACGCACCCTAGTTTGGGAATCACTGCAGTAACACATTTGAAAGAGGCCTGAATCTGATTCGAAAAAGTCTGATTCAGTGTTACCTGTGCTGTTCACACTGTCAGAAACAAATCACCGACAGGTCACATTTGAGCCAAAAAATCTAATTGTGGTCCCTTTTGACCGCAGTGTGAACGTAGCACACTGCATCGCTGTTGGTATGTAAAGGCCTTAAATCTAAAACATCTTCCAAAATGAGCACAGGCATAAGAGGGTTGTGGATTAAAGCTAGGGTTCGTAATTTAGGAAAACTAGCATGAATTTGAATGTAGCATCTCTTCTGGGCTCCACCTAGCCCCTCCCACCCCTCCTCGAAATGGCGCCCCCTGCTCACATGCATGAGCACGGCTGATATACGACCAGAAGACTGATTCAACTCCAGTCCCCAGCACAACGTTTGTGTTTTACACTACACCAAGTCATGTCTCAGTCAGCGGTAAGAAAACACCAAAACATTATCAGAGTAAAGTTAACAAAACAAACATGGAAAGGAAGTTCATGCTCAAGGCCAGTAGTTGATCAGGGTATAGATAGTTCCTCTGCCATTCTCCACATAGCTGTCAAGTCTCCCGTTTTGGCCATGAAACTACTGTGTTATACGTATTTTATTCTCTCCCTCGACGTCCTCCCGTATTAGTATTCTCCAGTAAATCTCAAGGATATAATAATAAAAAAACGTTTCTTTGCCTCTCCAAACTGAACTCTGTGTCTAGCCCTAATGCTCCAAAATGATGGATGCCAACCGCCGTAAAACCAAAGAAGAAGGAAAAGCCTCGTGAGAACGTCCACCTGCAGTAGCCTGGGTGGCAGCTGTTGCGAGATTAGAGCCAACAGAACAAACCAAGAAAAACAAAGTGTTTATTTTAGATTTTTGTACACCTGTCTTAAAAATGTGAGGGATACTGGAGCTTGGTTGGGGTTGTGGGACGGCTCACGGCGGGCTTCCCTTATTTTCAAAGACAAAACTTGACAGGTGAGCATTCTCCAGCGGACTTGGATCCCTCTCAGGTCGGCTACATTGAATCAGGGTCTATGCACGCCGGCAAAATGTACGAGCAGGAGGCCGGCAGAACGATGACAGGATTTGATTGGTTCAAAATGTGTGCTCCAAAGATATGATTGGTTGGTGTTTCCCCAGGTTTACTCCTGCTGTGGATAGCAAATATTTTTCACTCTATTTTAAGAACACATTATGAATTTATTGCCATCAGGTATTAAAGACCATTTGACCAGTGTTACAAAAACTGTATCTACATCTGATTACCAACCCTAGCTTTAAGATAGTTTAAAATATCAATGAAGAATGTTGGAGGAACAGATGAACAGATGAGGAGAGAAAAAAGGAGAGATGCAGGAGCAGGAGAGCAGGGCTGGGGGAGCAGAGATTTATGTGTGGAGAGGCTTGCAGCGAGGGAGCAGAGGGAAACAGCCAGCCCTATTATAGATGGGACTCTCCTGGGAGAGCAGGGCCTGGAGTTTTCCAGGCATTTCCAGCATATTTCACCATCATTCCAGGCGGCACGCTGCACTGCACGGAAAGCTCCGCCCACACCGGCATCCTCAGCCCTCCGAGGATAAATAAAGTGGGTCTCCGTTTGCTGCATGAGTATTCAATAAAAGTGATAAAAGGCTGGATGTAACCCTGCTTTGCCTTTTTTTGGATTGGAAAGTGAGAACGAGCGGCCCCCTCGGAGGAGACGCTCTCAAAGAAATGCGGACATCAAGCATAAAAGGAGCAAAAGCATAAAAGTGCTTCTTTTTTCTACCAGGAAAAAAATGTCAACAGAAAGGGCTGTGAGATCAAATAAGCTTAGTGTGGAGGTAGTTTATGTTTCTGCCTCCATCGCTCCCTCTCTCTCTCTCTCGCTCTGCTTCTTTGTCTGCCTGTGCTTTCTCTCTCTCGCTCGCCCGCTGTCTGAGAGGCTGTGGTGTGGAGGTGAGAGAGAACAATTGAATGGGCCTCCCACATAAAATCCATTCAGAGACATCTTGAGGATTAAGAATGAGAAATTGTCCGGCGCTGTGAATTAAATCAATCTGATCCATTACAAGATCGCAATCACAAGGTTTTCCCTCTTGTCTTTGCCCGGATTATGCATGCTGATAGATAACTGGGAGAGTGTGTGTGGTGCTCTTACTCCATCCACCAACCACTGTAATGCTCCCTGCTGTGTCATCCTTGAAACAATTAAGCCATTACTTGACTGCCAGATTGTTCAATTAATCTGCTGTAAAGGATGGATAGCAGGTTTTTTCCATGAAAATGTGTGATCAAGATGTTTGGGAAATTACTACTGTACCTGATATTACCTTTAAAGAGGTCAATATAGTTAAGTACATGGAAGTTCCTGCAAACAGCACACATATATTAGTATAACCATGAATGACAAACAATCATGGATGACCTGCTGCTCCATTCCAAGAGCTCTATCCTGCATCAACCATCAACAGAAA
The DNA here is from genome assembly GCA_036419115.1 of Scarus forsteni. Taxonomy (NCBI): domain Eukaryota; kingdom Metazoa; phylum Chordata; class Actinopteri; order Labriformes; family Labridae; genus Scarus; species Scarus forsteni. The sequence continues at coordinate 3,255,840 of JAZDUH010000157.1, read as the reverse complement.
TGACATAATGAAACATAAATACATACTTTTAGACTAGTTAAACCCATTTTAATGATAGTTTAGATACATGCTGCTTAATCAACATCATTCCTCTTCAAATTTTATTAATTATAGACACTAATGTTCATATTAGGTTGACTTCTCTATCCATGGTTTGTATGATTATACACCCATAGTAACTATCATTACAACAAGAGTCAAACCTTTTAATAAATTTATATTCAACAAATAAGATGTTATGCAAATTAAGACTGGCTGAGTCTATGTTCAGCAGAGACAAAAATGAGTTTTGTCCCTTTGTCTCTGCCTGGATTGATGTATTTGTATATTTTTTTATTATTTGTATTTGTTCATATGCATATGTGTGTTTCTATAGAACAGAGTTGTCCAAACTATGGCCTGGGGCCAAGTGCGTCTCGCTGCCCATTTAGAATTGGCCCCTGAAAAAGTTGAATGAATAAAGACATTTTGATGACAGCGGCAAATACCATCAACCATGCACATTTTCTGCCATATTTACTTTATCAAAAGGTCTCATTTACAAAGTATTAGGGCTGGGACAAAAGGCTTTTCTCCCTATTCAATTTTTTACGATTTTTTAGGTGCAGATTCGATTTAAATTACATTTCTATAATATTGCAATCTTCAGTTAGCTTTTTTAACACCAACAGAAAAGGTGAACAATGATGATGTCTACAGACTATATCAGGAAAAATACATGTCCCAATAGACTCCTTTTAGGATTTATTCAGCAATATATTTAAACCAGCTGTAACTGGATTACATTTAAAATTGGTTTATGAACACAGACTAAAATGAGGCATTTAAATTTGGAAAAAAAATCAATTTTTTGACCAAAAAAATTTATTTAAAAATCATTAAACAAAACATCCCCATACTTATGTGAATCGATTTTTTCTCCCACCCCTACAAAGACTATTGCAATATTCATCTTCAAGCACCAAATTCGTGCAGTTTACTCTTGTTTTGTGTCTGAAAGGATAAGATAAGCTGTCAGTGTCTCCCATCTCTGCTGTTCAGAGAGTCATTCTACTTCTTACTCTGTGTGAATGGAGTGATAGCCTGGGGTAATAAGGGCCCCTAGACAGGTGATAACCCACCACTAAACCCTACAACTTAAACTTAAACACAGTTAAAGTGCGGCTCTGTCGTCCAAGTGTTTGTCTTTTTGTGGCCTCTGATGGTCACAGTTTGGACACGCCTGCTATAGAATGAAGAGTATGGATTTAGCCTGCTCTGTTGTATGTTGACCTGACATGCTAGATGGACAGCTCAATATTGAAAATATTTCACTAATCCATCTGAGAAGGAGCCCTGCGAAAATGTTTTCAGAGGCAAGAACCTTCAAAAATAACAGCAGCTTGTGATTGGACGATCATTTAGCTCATCACACTTATCACAGACCAATCCATGTCAAGCAGCGCTGCTATGGCATAACATATGTAGTGGCTAAATGTAGCGGCTAACAGCTAACCATTAGCTGCTACGGCTAATGGCTTACGAGGGCAAACAACAGATAATGGCTGTTAGTCGTAGCGGCTAACTGTTGTTATCCGGCTAATGGCTAACGGTTGTTAGCCATTAGCTGAAGCTAACTACATTAAGACTATCTTTTCACATTTAATCATACCACACAGATGTATCATTTAACAATTATATGTGACATGAACCTTGTCAAAGACAATCCCTACAAATAAACTTATTAGGAGACCATATTTCACCAAGTATAACTGAGTAACCATGATGACTACAGGTTTACAGACATTAGCCTCCATTTGAGTACAACAGGAAGTGACTTCCACTTCCTGTCATGTCACTTCCTGTTGTTGTCACACCCGCAACTCCTGCCTCTCTTCCCTGATTGGGCCGTTAAGCATTTAGCTGAATGAAACCATTGGAGAATAGAGGCTGGCAAGACGGAGATGCATGGTTTACGAATCAGGCAGGTCAGTCTGCTCTGCATGGCTGTTGTAAAGTGCCTTTAGATAACACTTGTTATGAAGTGGCACTATACAAATAAAGAGTAATTGGTTGATTGAACTGTATGCTGTGACTACAGTTCGTTTAAATCCAAAGCCATAATCAGACCCCTTCATGTTTAACAGAATTAATTTAACATACTATTAATTGTGGGACATGAACTTTGGAAGAATGAGCAAACCCAAATCATGATTTTTCTGCTGCTTATCTTCTGTTTAGGATTACTTTCATAAAGAGGTCAGAATAGAAAATTCGCTACAGACAAAATGTTTCGAGGGTCCTCTGTTAAACCACAATATTTACATGAAAGCAGATATTCTGTATGTGAATGACCAAATCATTTTTTTTTAAGTCATTCCTTTGACTCCCTCCAACCAGAAATGTATTAATTCTATTAAGGGCCCATATCTTACTATAAGTCAAGCTGCAGCTAAAGGAAAAGTTTGTAATATTTAATACTTTTCATAAATCCAATGTGTGACGATCTCAATCCTGATTTTATACGCCCCACAGACCCAATATCCTCTGGCTCCTCTTTCACTTAATTTAACATTTAGCGCCTTCCAATCTCCCCCACAGAGGCTTTTCCAAACTTATTTCCTCTTATCACAAACTCCACTCGTGTAACCAAATGATTTTATTGCGTGGGCACCCAAGACCAGGATTTTTTTTTTTCCCGCTTTTGAAGTCTCAATATATCCCTCCATCCCTTTTATTTCTGTTCCTTTGGTGGATTTTAAACGGTGATAAAAACGAAGCGGCTGCGATTTAAAGATGGAGATGGACAACATGATTAGGGATAATGAAAGCCGGTATCCATCACCACCCACTCTGTTTGTGTTCCCATCCTCCCTCGCTCCGTCTATCGGCCCCCTTCCTGCTCCCTCTCCCCTCTTATGTTTTAATGTAAGTCGATAACTATCAGGAACTGATAACACCCGGGGCTGCGCTCCGCCAGCCGAGGCTCGATGAGGCGAGGAGAGGAGAAGGCGAGAGCAGGGGTGGGTGAGATGGTTAAGGTGGTGTATGGGGTGGGGGGCGACACTATCTCTCCGCGGTGAGGCCTGATATGCTCGGGTGCATGGGAGATAAGCGAGCAGCTCTCAGTGGTGGCAGTCGGGGGGGTTGTTGACGTCACACTGCTTGTCTGGCTCTCCTGTGGCGGTAAATTACCTCACAGCGTCACAGGTGAAGATTATGTCAGAGCAGATTTGTCATTGTTCTGCAGAGAGATTACACTGCTGGTGTGTGGTGTGTCATAGTGCTTTATATTTATGATCGCTGCAGCTTGAAGTGTGAGCACTCATTGTTTAGAGAGAAACTTCTGCCACAGCTGACATTTTGGATGTGGAAGAAACAAAGAGGCGTAAAGATAAAGTGTTCATGTGTCACACAGAGCTGTGACATTTACGTGGTATTTCACAAACATGTTTTGGGAGACTTTTCACGACAAAAGTGGCTGCTCCCTCTTTTAGCTTGGCTCCTTTGTATAAACATAAACACTGAACTTTAAGATACGAAACTGAGCTCACATGAAAGAATAGGTCTTTGCCTGTTTTCAGGAGCAGTTTTGTGGTGCAAAGTAGAGATGTTCCAGAATATACATGACTGCAGATGAGGCAAAGAGCGTTGTGTTGTTAAACCAACACTATGTAGTTTTTCAAACATAATATAATCCATCGATATTCATTGTGATGGTCCACCACTTTACAATGGAGTTGAATGACACCTCTGTCGTGGTCTGAAGCGGTCTGTATCCCTTTCACTGGCGCTATGTAACTTTGAGGTGGATGGTGGGAACCCTGCCACACTAAAAAGCTACACGTTTGGACTGCTTTACGGCATACGTCACTTACCCCGATTCCTGATTCGTTTAAAACACGGAAGTCTCGGCGAAAGCCAATCATTAACACCGAGCTGTAACCATGGCGGAGGCAACAAAGAACGTAATGAATAGAAAAGTTTTGGATGTTGGAACACCAACTTTTCCCTCTCGATACCGATACTTGTGCTGTGGGTATCGGCCGATACCGAGTACTGATCCAACAACAGTATGTTACAAAAAATATCATACTAAGCCTGCATGACTGTGATATTATCATTGTGGTAAGGCCTAGCTCAGGTTAGATGTTTTGCAAAACATGAATAAACAGGGCCCTATAAAATCTGTTTTATTTTTTCCCAAATTCCATTTTAGTTTATCCCATATTCCGTTTTTTCCATTTAGACTTTTTGTGAATTTGTTTTTTTAGTATTTTACGCAAATTCAACCCTGAGACACTGTTTTAAGTAATGAAATATAATCATTCACTCTTCAGGTGGTCCTCACACACATCTTTATGGGTCCAGTCAACAATATGTTGACAAAATTTGCAGAAAATTTGATCTCTTGACACATAATAATCATTGTGAAACTGCTCTGCTCTTTACTCTGGAGTTAGTAGGGAGTTTTATTGCTCTTTTGACAACTTATGTCGCCTGCATAACACTGTCTCTGTGTGAATGCAGGGTGCTTTTGAAAATGTAAAGAAAAACTTTTCTGTTTCTTGTGACAGCATTGTCGTGTAAATGGGCCTTAAATGGCTCATAAAACAAAAGGTTTGGCATTACACTGGTAAGTTAATTCAGGAAGCCAGAGGAATAAGCCTTTTTGAGACAGCTACTCGTGCTGTAAACAGGGGAAGAAGGAGGTGTTGTTATGCCTTGGACTTTTTGTTGTGTGCACTGCAGAACAATCGTTTTAACGTAGGCTCATTCTAAACCACACCAGCTACAACGTTGACTAGAAAAGCACTCTAGAAAAGTGCCACAGTCCTCACCTATATTGTGATTTTCACCATAAATATTGGTCCTACCTTTATTTCATCTAAATATTTAGATTCCTTGACCCTGAAAACATACCAATAGCAATTGGATTCATAATGATATCTATTTTAGTTCAGTAGTTATTCACAAAAATTCCTGAAAATTTCATCGAAATCCGTCCATAACTTTTTGAGTTATGTTGCTAATGGAGAAACAAACAAGCAAACAAACAGACGCTGGCAATAACATAACCTTCTGGCAGAGGTAATGACAAGGATTTAATTAAACTGTTAGTGTAACACACAGCTTTTTATTGGATCATATCTGTTTTAGCTTAAGCAAAGCCAATGGCAGTTTGTTCAATCTACATTTAAGCACACAAGTTTAATAAACCTTTAAAATAGACAATTGACAAAAACGGCATGAGATGGAGTTTATCAATTCATGTTTTCCCTCATAAGTAAAACACACAGCTTGGTGTGTGCCTCTTTTTCTTGGATGTTTCTGAAGTAAAAGTGCTCTGCTGTTTGTGAGGATTTGTGCTGCGTGTGCGTGTAGTAGTGAGAGAGAGACCATTGAAAAAAAAAAGTGTGTGCTGTGCAGCTACCGGGAGAAAGAGAGAGAGCTCCCAGGCTTCAGTGTGTGTGTGTGTGTGTGCAAATCCACAATATACGGCGAGGGCCAAAGGAAAATAAAAGAGTAGGTCTGGCTGCTCGAGATTGAGGTGAAGCGAGAGAAAGAAAGAGAGAGAGAGAGGTGGATAGGAAGAGGGGGAGGGCGAGCGAAATGGGGGCCGGTGAAAGCGAGAGGAAGCGAGGGAGCGAAGGAGAGAGCGCTGGGGAGAGCGAGAGAAAAAGATAATTTCTTAGCTCTTCTTTTAAATAAGTCTGTTTCTATAGCAACTATTGCAACCAGCCGCTGGAGAGAGAGAGCGAGAGAGAGAGAGAGTGAGGGGAAAGTGGGGGTGCACCAGAGAGAGAGGGTTACCATAGCTACAGAGGAAAAGGGAGAAAAGGGACTTAGAGAAACTTAAAAAAAGAACATATAGGGAGAAAAAGTGAAAAGGCACGATAAGAAAAGGAAGAGTGAATTTACAGGACTGCAGTGAAGGGCAATCGGGCGGCGGGAAAGTTAATTAAAAGATTTAATTAAAGGCTCATTAGTCATTGAAAAAGTGATTACACCACTTTACTTATAGACTCAGAGAGGCTGAGAGAGGTGGGAGGATTCGCTTCGCCCAACCTGGGATCTTTGTCTCTAAAACTACCCACTCCTGTCCTGCAGAAACAACAAAACTTAACTTTCAGGACAAGAGATGTCCCTCTGTGTCAGAAAACATTTAAGGGAAAGTTTAGCATATTTTTAAGAGTGGTTGTATGAGGTTAAAATGAGAAGTAAGTGCTTCAGTCGAAGTGATTTTGATCAGATTTCCCACTGTGTGGAGAAAACAGGCATACAGTTCAGACAGTACATTGCTGCAGATGGGGCCAAGAGCTCTGTGCAAATAAGTTGTTTTACTTGATGAAACCTAGTTAATAAGTTTCCTGAATACATGAATAAAATATGAGGTTCAATTTAATACTCAAAATATAAATGGAGGTGAACCCGATCAGCTCTGTCCATGTAATTAGAAACTGGAATGAAAGTTCAGCTGTACATTGCTACAAATGGGGCCAAGAGCTCTGTGTTATTTCATGAAGTTGATTTAGGCTAATAAAACATTACTTTTGCTAAACTGAAAAAAATATAATAAGACATAATATTTATGATGTGGCAATGATGAGGTTCAGCTCAATAAAAATTCATTAGATAAAGTGACTTTGATCAGCTCTGATCCTGTGGAGAAAAACAGATGGGGCCAAGAGTGTGGGTATTTCAGATATTTAACAAAAAAAAAAAAACATTTTGGAGTCATTAACTTCACAGAACACATTACTAGAATATAATATTCATGAGGTAGGGCTGTATGGGGCGTTTTTGGCTGTTTTTGGCTGATTATTCACTTGATTGAAAACACTTATAAATGTAAGTGTTTATGAGGTGGCACAGCATGAGGTTCGACAAAATAGCAAATAGATAGCTCAAAGTGACTATGCCAGTATGAAGAATACAGAATTAAAAATACAAGAATATACACGACTGCAGATGAGGCAAAGAGCGTTGTGTTGTTAAACCAACACTATGTAGTTTTTCAAACATAATATAATCCATGGATATTCATTGTGATGGTCCACCACTTTACAATGGAGTTGAATGACACCTCTGTCGTGGTCTGGAGTGGTCTGTATCCCTTTCACTGGCGCTATGTAACTTTGAGGTGGATGGTGGGAACCCTGCCACACTAAAAAACTACACGTTTGGACTGCTTTACGGCATACGTCACTTCCCCCGATTCCTGATTCATTTAAAACAGGGAAGTCTCGGTGAAAGCCAATCGTTAACGCCGAGCTGTAACCATGGTGGAGGCAACAAAGAACGTAATAAATAGAAAAGTTTTTTCGGAGGATACAAAATAAAGAAAGCGAGAGAAAACAAGCTGAGTGCTCGGACCAGAATAAACATCGGTTTAGCGTTCACTCGCTGGCGTGAAATAAAAGACGAGGAGGGATGTCCGACCACTATCAGGTATGTTGGGCGACTAATTTATGAGGAAGTTCCTCAAAAAAACTTGACAGGAAGAAACTACAGCACAACAAATCCAGAACGTACCAGTTTGTAGTTTTGTTTAGACCTATTTCAAGTTTGTGATCTCGCCAGCTCGTCTTTGTCTTTACTTTTATTCACTTTATCTCTTCAACAGGATGAGGGCAGGGGCGACTTCACGGTAATAAAACCAAATTGAACTTAGCGATTTTTAACATCGTCATTTAGTCAAAAACAAATACATTACCTCGTTGCTACCCATCCTGCAAACAGCCGCTGAAGACAGAAAAATACTTTTGAGCGAAGTCCTGGCTTCTGTGATTCGCCTACAAAACAAACGCACGCGACCGGCAGATCTGTATCATTACGACAGTATGCGCGCGCTAGAGCTCATGGGTAGTTGAGTTCACTCTCCGGTCAAGCGGGGATCTTCCGTTTAAGTTTTTAAACTTATAAGACCTTGCTGGAATCAGCTATGAGTTGGGGATGTATGGGTTTTAGTTCAATAAAAAAACATAACTCCAAGTGATTTTGATCAGCTCTGTCCCTGTATGGAGGAAACATACTTAAATGAGCAAGAATATACAGTGCTGCAGATAGAGCCAAGAGCGCTGTTTATTACATTTTTTATCCTAATAAAACCTTTTGGGGCCAATAACGAGGTGAAAGTGATTTTGGTCCGATCTGCCCCACTACAGACAGAACAGGGTGTTATCAGACAAGTCATTGCTGCAGATGGGGCCAAGAGCGTTTTTTGTCATTTATTTTTTTTAACAAACAAAATAAAACCTCTTGTCAAGATATGTAACAAATTAAACTTTATACAATCCCACCTCAAGTTATTTTGATCAGCTCTCTCCCTGTAATGGGGAAACTACTTAAGAAGTTTGTACATTGCTACAGATGGGACCTAAAGCTGTCTTTATTACGCTAATTTTTGGGTGAAAATACAAAAATGAAATAGTGTTGGGGTGATCAATCACTGCACTGAATGCATGTTTCTTTAATGCAGATTCAAAACAAAGAAGGCTCAATTGCTGAACAATACACAGACAATTCAATGCATAGGGGTAGTACTGAAACAAAGGGGCCTGCTAGCATATAAGGAAACAAATAAAAATCTGTTCAGCTCTTCTAAAATCATCCCAACACTGTTTTGTCTGTGTATTTTAACCCATAATGTAGTATAAAACACAGAGCTCTTGTCCCCATCTGCAGCCATGCAGAGCCAAACTTCTCCCGAGTTGCAGGGGCAGAGATGATCAAAATCAGTTTTAGCCAGTTTATAATTAATTTAGCCATTTTATCTCAAAACTTGAACTTATTATCTCATTAAAATATCCAATTATACCAATTTCAAAACCCAATAATACTGAAAAGTGGGCAGTATGCTCAATGCTAATACGAAATCCAATAATAGTCCCTCAAAGTTGCTGCAAGATAAAGAAAATTAATAATTTTCTGCTCAGCTCCCTCCGTCTCAGTGGAGGTGCAGACTGGGGGAGCAGGATGGTATAGCTGTAGTGTATATAGCAGGCTCACACACACAGCGATATGAGCTGCAGTGATAATAGAGGCTACGGCTGCTGCCTGATTGTCCATTCTCAGCTCTTGACCACACATGACCTCCATCGCTGTGTGGAAAGGGCGAGCGGGCGATGAGAAACACGGGGGGCCGAGCCGAGGGGAGAGGGAGAGGGAGAGGATTGATTGGGAGTCCCAGAGTTCAGACAGCTCTGACCACAGAGGCCTCCATCTGTTTCCACCTGAAAACACTGAGGCTACACGCTGATCCAAAATAAGAGCAGACAAGGGTCAGGAGGAGAGAGAGCCGCGGATTCTTCATCTTACCAACAATATCACACCAACTGGAGAGTGCGCAGTGCAGAGTACATATGTAAATAATGTTTTCATACATATCTGGGAAAAGACAGCGATAAACAAAGATGTACTGACAGAAAATGACTTTTTAATCCTTTTTTACCTCCGCCAGGAGTTATGGACAGATTTCAATGAAATTTCAGAAAATGTCCAGATTTGGATAAAGAACAAATGATTTGATTTTGAGAGTGATCCAGATCACTGTCTGGATCCGCCATGATGAAAAATGCAATTTTTGGAAATAACTACTGAACCAAAATAGATATCATTATGAATCCAATTGCTAATGTTATGTTTTCATGGTCAAAGAATCTAAATATTTAGATGAAATAAAGGAAGGACTAATATTTATGGTGAAAATCACAATATGGGTGAGGACAGTGGCGCTGGCGGAGGTCTGCGCTCTCCAGGTGCTTTTCCAGTTTAAACAGGTTTTTAGACGGTTGAATACATTGCGATATATATTCGTGATATTCGTGTGATTTGTAGACCAAGTTTTAGGTGAAATGTTAAGCCCTTTTTATGACCATCGCAAAGTGTCACTGATTTACTCCTGATGCATGTGTCATTTATGCTCCGTGCACCCAAGCTCTTTAAGTAGCAAATCTTCAGATTGAGCCACTTAAATTTTCCTCAATTCTCTTGGCAGAGTCTTGGCTGGTCCATGACAGAAAAGTTCAAATTCCTGCCCACCCTACTGCCTGAAATGGCATCCCTGCGATGACATGATAAACATGTTTCCCTTATAACTTAATCTTTACAGGATAAATAAATTAACAAGGATGGCCTGTTAGTGCAGCAGGTAGTGCAAATGCCTCACAGCAAGAAGGTTGCCGGTTCAATCAGGGAGATGCAGCCACAGCATAACACACTCATGCACCGTGTATGAAAGCCGTAGTGTTCCAGGTCCAAACTGGCACATGCCAGAGACACAAGTGTGCAGAGTTAGTTATGACAGCACTTTTTAATTTAGCTTTATGGTCTTTTGCCCAAAACATCTTTTAGCTCTAGCCATAATCTACTCATTTAAAATGTTTAAATTCTGCTACTTGTAGGTGATGAAATTGTACAACATTTTAGTCGATGAAGTCTACTGTAAATTTAGCCGACTAAAATGTGAAATGTAAAGTGTAAGACATTTTTTATGTTTCCTTGAATTTCTGAAGTCATGTTATACACCTGGATAAATGAAACAACTTATAACCCTTTCCTGAGCTATCGAGTAGCTATCTAGTAGCTGTGATTGGATATATTCCTAACTTGTCTCTACTTTCTACATGGCCAAATTAGGTCTGATTGGATTCAGGGTCAATCCCAACTGTACCCTTTAGTCCTTGGCTTAACCCTTAGCCCTTGGTTTTGTGCATTTACGTCTAGTGAATGGGTATCCCAATTCTTTGTAAGGACCTCACTTGAAAGGAAGGAGTATGAGAAATTACCCACAATACACAGCGCCTGCTGACAAGATGGCAGAGTGGGGACCTAAGGAAGTGCATAATTATAGGTAACTATGAAACTATTAAGTAAATATTGCTCATGTTTTGAATTGTTGGTTGTATCTTAAAATTGCTCTTCAAAACAAGCTAGCTTTAGCAGCTTTAGGTATAGCTATTGTCACATCTGCCTACAACACAGTCGGCGAGCGGCTCTGGGTGATGACGTAGTGGAAATCAGGCGGCGTCTCGTTTTTTGGGGGGGCATGTTTTCATCACTTCCTCTTAGCCCTCAAAGGAGTAGACAAAGAGGAAAGACTAATTGGAAGGGCTAAGGAGTAAATCTCTGTCAAACTTGATGAGAACGTCAGGTAATTTGGTTTCAGTTTTGTCCATGTGAACTTGTTTTCATTAGTTACTGTCTAGTTTTCATCAGGGAAAAAAAGGCTGTTGAAGAAAACTATGAGGAAAATGATTGGTCAACAAAATCAACACTGCAAGTGTGAAACAACCATATCGGACGGGCCTGATTAGAGGAAATCGGGTCATTTTACAGTTACGTGCTTTCCCATTAATTCAGTGGTTCTTAACTTTCCTTTTGTTGTGCCCCCTTTTTAAGGTTTAAACACTTTTGAAACCTCCAACTCAAAATAATGTACATAAAATAATACATCTGAGATGTTCAAACCTGGTTGGAAACAGTTCTTGATATAGTGAAGAGTGTCAGCCCGTGGGGGAGTGGGTGTTGTGATGTGCGTCATGTGCGGCTGATTTGTGTTGCTCGTCATTTGTTAAATGATGTGAAATGTGACTGACAGCCTTTGAGGGGAATAGGCACTCTCCGCTCATCACTTGACTCTGATTTAATGCGGTTTGCTGTGCAAGCCTCCATACTGATACGCAATGCCTGAGTCGCATTCAGAACACATTACTCTGTGGAGTATTAAACAACTTTCAGTCTGTTTGTTTCAGAAAGGAACAGTTGGTAAAGCGGAGAGGTCAAAGGATCAAACTATCTTTAATGCCTTCACTCAGAACAAAAGCAGATTCATGTTGGGGTTAGTTTTGGCAGCTATGACAGATTAAGTCTTGCAGGTTACATATTACAGATACTTTAGAACATATATTTTTATTTCTTTGCCTTAATATCACTCATTTAGTACATTTTTTCTTGCCCAGATCAGGCTGAAAATCGGGATGACACGTGTTATGCCTGAGTCACACATTCCCGTTTCTCATGGGGAATGTGCACGACTGTATACGATTGACAAGGCTGGTGTGATTGCTATGACATGGGATGAAATGACTGTCTCACCTCTGAACACACCCCGTAAATGCACCGTCAGTAGCACTTCTACAGCGCTTCGGGAGCGTTCGTCCCGCTCCAGCTAGGTCAATACAGCGATAGGAGGAGGACTCCTTGAATTTCCATCCCGCTGACACAACGTTAGCCCCGGTCGAGCTCAGTTCGCTGGACACAGTCGGGGCACAAACGGATACATCCTTGTCAGTTGTCCTCATAAAGCTTTCAGGATTGAGCCACGATCAGCCCGACTGAGCTCCGTACATGCCACGCTAATACCGTTCACATTAGGACTGCATCAGGCTTCCACCCCGCTATACTGAGAGCTGCGATTCTCCATGACAGTTTTGAACAGTTCAAAACTGTCGGGACCCTTCCACGTTCCCCACCATTTATCCACGACTCTACAATGGTTATCCAGACCAAGTAGCGCATGCATCATGACCAAAGCATGTTTTATCAGGAAGCGGACATCGAAATGGTAGCACATAGTGCATGTATAGCGCCGCTCCTAAAACTGCATTAATTGTCCAAAAACTCATAAGTGCGTGGAGGCAAACGTTCTTCTTCTTCAGTTCAGAGGTCAGCACAGCCACAAAACATGTCTGGAGTGACACAGACTGTCTTGGAGGAGTAGCGTGAGTGGACCATGATGAAATATTGGTGAAACTAATGAGTTTTTGGACGATTAATGCAGTTTTAGGAGCGGCGCTATGCATGCACTATGTGCTACCATTATACGGATGTCCGCCGCTCGATTTTGGATCTAAATATCTCCCGAAGCACTGTTTGGATCAGGAAAGCCTTCTGGGTGAGTATATTGTTCTACTTCATTCTATAAACAATTTGAAAGCTGTAGAAACCGAACTTATCCTTTAACAACATCCCTCTTAAGAAGGGGACATTGCTTCGGCTCTGATGTTTACTGCAGCAGCGCTGATGTGCCAAGACCTGGACTTTCTACTGGAGACACCTGTGGGTAGAGCAAGGCCTTGCTGAAGAAAAGTTAAATGCTATAAATGCTTTTGAGTAGTTTTAAGATGTAAGTTGGTTAATTAGGATGCTTTCACGGCACTGTGTCCTGCTGTGTACCAAAAGTTGCTTGATTAGCCCCCATATCTACTTGTGCCATGGACCCCACTTCAAGAACCTTAATCAATAAATAATTTTTATTTGTAAAGCCCAAGTTCATAACCAGTGTTATCTCCAGATACTTTAGAATAGAGCAGGCTGAAGACAAACTCTTAATTTTCTTGATACATTTATATACAAATACATATAATAAATATATTTGTACATACACATATATACATCCAGAGATGTATCCATCCAGGCAGAGACAAAGGGACTAAAAAGAAGAATTTGTGACAGAGACAAACCCATGGACGCCCAGATCATAAATCTGTCCTCATCACATATGTCTCTGCTGAATATAGATTCAATCAATCTTTATTTGTATAGCACCATATTTGTTGAATTTTACTTGATTAATGGCATCTCATTTTCAAGAGGGACCTCATGTCTATATGATTTGAAGATAGTTTCTATGGATGGTTAATCAGTACAACCATAAACAGAGAGTAATTTAATGTTAACATTTATGTCTATGATAAATATAATATGGAGAGGAATAATGTTGATTAATATAGCAGCATCTAGCTGAAGTGCCATCAAATTTGGTTTAACTAGTCTAAAAGTATGATTTTATGTTAAAAGATGATTGTTTGTGAAGGTCATACTGCGATACTTACTCTGCCCTGTGTGAATCAATTAATCAACAGTGAACTCCGACTTATTCATCATTCATTTGTTTTGTTTATGTCTGTTGGTATATATTGTATATTATACTTTTAAATCTTTTTTAAATCCTTAGTCTCTTTTTAGTGTGTATATGTTATTACTCTGTGCAAAAGCTGCTGTAATTACCACGATTTCCCAACTTGGGATCAATAAAGTACATCTATCTATCTACATTTATATATGTGTGTGCTATTTGTGGGAATTACCTTGAATTTAGTTTTGTTTCTTTTTGAAGGTAATATTCAACTGTTATGATAATGGAATGGGGCTAAAAGAAAGGACAAATGATATCTACTGTAGTTATTGAAGCTTCATATTAACCTGAATTAACCCTTTAATAATCAAACGACTGATGCCACATAACTTTGTCCAAATCTTACTACAGACAATTTCATTGATATGTGTTTGTACAATGGACAGATAAAGTTTATTTATGAGAATATTGTAGAAGAATGCATCTAGGTCTTGGTCTTACTTTTGTCACATTTCTCTTTAAAGTCTTAGTCTGGTCAAGGTCTTGATGATAGCAAAATAAAAATAACCATTGTAGTCCAGATCCATCAGTGCTCTCTACATTTCCTTCAGAGCCTGTTCCAGTGTTGACTGTCTTGCGTCGTGGTCACTTTAAGAAGGCCAGGCAGTGAGTCTCAGGTAACAGCATCATGTGACTAGAACCAGGAAGTGAGTCAGAAAATCACACCATGGAGCAGGAAAGTAACCTGCCAGTGAATCCAGTGACATCTGCAAAACCTCTTAAGTTTTCCAAAGCACTGTGGGTATGTACTGTTTGTATACACTTTCCAGTTTAGTTCCAGATGGTCCTTTTTAGCATAAGACTGTAAAGTTTTATGAGTTTGATGTGTGGTTAATTCAGATGTTCTGCACCAGGTAGCACATGGCTCACTGGCCAACAGTGGCACACAGGAATAAACACAAACAAACAATTCATTATTGATAAAATGCTGTAGTCTCAGCTTGTTTCGTCGATGAATAGTGGAAACATTTTGTCAGATTTCTCATCATTTAAGGCTTTTTTAAAGCTTGTCATCCTTCTTTTTTAACACTGATAAAAAAGTGAATCGGCAAACACTTTAGGCCATACTTTTCTGAATGAACACAGATTTACTCTGAAATCCTGTTTGATTTCACTCCAGCACTACGTTAAGAGCTTTTCTCCATAACCCCACAAATGGATGTTAAAGATTAAAACCAACATTTGGAAATGAGAATTTTGCGCTGCATTGCAGAACGAAACTGTTCATCAGAACCACAGTCATGCCATTTCATATGCATATTGGATTGAAGATTAAGATTCAGATTCAGATTTACTTTTTGTTAATGTAGACAATTACATTTTCGCAGCATATCCTTGCTGTTAAGACATAAAAGCAGTCCCACACACATGGGTGAGCTCTGAGCACATGGTCGCCTGCAGTGCTGACACCCTGGAGCTGTTTGAGGTTTAATGCCCTGCTCTAGGGTAATAAGGCAGATATGAAGGGCGGGGGGGTATCCATCTCTAATACCTAATTTAATCCTTTAAAGAGCAACATCTTAGTGGCACTCTCATGTTTAGATATCTGCGGAAAACTAACCCCACCAGGTCGGATGTATTGCTGCCATTCTTGTTTAATAGACTGACACATTGTTAGATTAAAGCACCCTTTGTCTACATTGAAATTTTTAGTGTTTTGGTCTGATATCTGAGCTTAAATTGTTTATCCTGTCATTTTTCTCTTTTGGGTGTTTTCTCTTGTCAGCCCCGCTGTCCTTCTTATACCTCTCTTTCCAGCCCTATTCCTAAATTTGGAGTTTCCTACTTTTATCCTTTCTGATTGCCCAGCTTAGTTGTTGCTGCTTAAAAGGAGAGATGACTATTTTTTAAGTTGGGTTGCATGCCTCACTTGTGCTCTGTGACACTTACTCTATTTACTTTTGATTTTAATAATAGTGAATACCTCCACTTATTATATATATATATATATATATATATATATATATATGCTATTTCTACAGTTTATCAATATCATTTATATATTTATTGTATGGACCTGTAATTCATTCTGCATACCCTTGTACTAACCCCTTTACTGCTTCAACACCTAACTTTCCCCTCAGGGGATCAATAAAAGATTATCTTATCTTACTTTATGATACCCTAATTTAACTTCCCTTCCCTTCCCTTCCCTTACCCTACCGTACCATACCATAACTTACCTTGCCTCGCCTTACTTTACCTTATCAAACCTCACTAAACCTTACCTTACTTTATCATACCTTACCTTGACTTACCTTCCCTTACCTTACTGTACCATACCATACCTTAACTTACCTTGCCTCGCCTTACCTTACTAAACCTTACCTTACTATACCATACCATACTTTAACTTACCTTACCTTACCTTACCTTACCATACCATACCATACCTTACCTTACCACACCTTACCACACCTTAACTTACCATACCACACCTTAACTTGCCTTACCTGAACTCACCTTTCCTCATCTTGTCTCATCTTACCTTACCTTACCATATCTTACTTTACAATACCTCACTTTACATCACCTTACCATATCTTACTTTACTATACCTTACCTTACCTGATCTTATGAGGTTCTTGGCAATAGCTGACAGAGCACTGTACCTTTAAGGAGAGCTAGCTGAGACTAACAGTGTGGTACCCTTCTCTTAGTGGGTTTAGTTATATCTCACAATCATGGGATATTCACCTTAAAGTAAGCCTTTAACTATGTTGGGTTACATGTACAATAAGACAGATATTTCAGAGTGCTTTGTTTTTCCCTCTGGAAGTTAAAGTGTCATGTGTTCTTCCAACTGTGTGCATTGATTCAGCTGACCTGTTTTCTAACTCTATGCACTCAAGAAAATACAACGACAGGGAAACTGACTTTGAACCAAACACGAGGAATTTTGACTCCAGTGATGATGATGTTCATTTTACTGTGGCTGCTGTGGGTTTCTTTGTTAACCAGAGAATACAAAAAAAGAAATTCTTCAAGACGAGATTCAGTGTGTGTGTGTTCACAGGCGCAAGGACACACATCCATTTGCTGCTTAGACTTACTGGAGAAAAATAAAGCACTGTGATAATAATTTTAGGCCCAACTTTACATTCAAACAACAGTTTTTGGCTAATTTTTCGTAAAACAACAATTATGAGAAATAACTGAGCCTGCCAACAGCAGTGTACCTTACTGATAGTCTCAGCTTGCTCTCCTTAAAGGTACAACGCTGCTCAGAGCTCTTTCAGTCACTTCATCAGCTATTGCCGAGTACCTCATACAACCTAACTTTAAAAATACACAAAGAAAGGTGAATGAAGTTGCATTGATGCAGAGTCGGTCAGTAATGTAATAATAGACTGCAGGATCACTTTTGTTTCTGAGGAAGAAAAAACAAGTTTAGCAAGATGAGACCTATGAAGGTTATTTATTGAGGTTTACAATGAAAATACATTTTTGCTGCAGTTGAGCAATCAACCTTTATTTGTATAAGGCCAACTCATAAGTGTCATCCAAGGACACTTTACAAAGAGCAGGCTGGAGCAATACTCTTCATTTATATATAAACATATATTCATATATACATAAATACATGTATACATCCATCCAAACCAACATGCCTCCACCAAGAGTGCAGCACTGGGCCAACAAACAGTGCAGTGAATCCATAAGAGGCTCACAGAAACATTGGCAAGAAAAGAACTGAAGGTGATGACAGATCTATGGACACCCAGACCATAAATCTGTCCTTGTCAAATTTATCTCTGCTGACTTTAGATTATTTGAGGTTAGCCCCTTGATGTGGCACCAGGTTTCCAAGAGGCTCCTCCTCCTTATGGCTGTAAGGGTATTTTTGATGGCAGTATAATCAGTAACAACCATGGAAAAACTGATTAATCTAATATTGTAATAAACATCTATAATCATTACAAGGTTGCGATAACTGATGTTGAAAACACACAACAGCATCAAAAATGATAATTATGATAAAGTTGATCTCTAAAGCCATTTCTAATTAGTAAAAGGATTTCATATCTATCTGGCTGCTTGATTTGGACTATGGAAAATCAATGATACTGCTCACTGAGCTGCATCATGATATGGAACAAATTAAATTGTTAAATCATAAATAAAATCCAGTGAAGATGCACAGCTCTAATATGGAACCTTCTGATTGGCAGAGAAGGGATGGATATGTCATTGTGTGTGGTGTGTACAGCACTGTGATAGTGGATTTTTCTTTCTATTCACTCTATTCCACTCACTGCAGTTCGCAGGTAGCACATCCATTAGAGTTCGGGTTGGTTTAAAGTTTGAATGAAAAAGAAATCTTGAGGTTGTTGTCATTTGTTAACAGAAGCGAAGAACTGCTTTTGTTCAGTTGTGTTCTCCACTTGTGCTTCATCATTATACTTTTCAAGACCTTGACACAAGTGAAACAAAAGACATCTTTTACAAAGAAGTTCTGCTTACTCCCACTTATTTAAAATAACTTTCAAAAGAGTTTTTTGCAAAGCAACCCGGCAGCCATAGAATTATTTTGTTCTAAATTATTCAAAAGGTGGCTCACTTTCATCAAACTTCTTTTTCAGCATTAAATAGAAAAGCTTCCTCTGTAAAGTTAGAGTGTGGGTGCATGACTTTTCAGCCTCGATTGAATCTTCAGTCTTTCACACTGAAAACAAGCCGCCTGTGCCGCCGCCTTCATGATCGGCAGTTTTTTTCTTCTGCAGCACAGAACCAAACTCGCAGATTTGTCCTTTGAAACAGCTCACAGAAAGTCAGCCCGTTACACACTAGACAGAGCAGGGTGAAATTAATGGGGTTTGGAACAAAAGGTTTTTTGAGAGAGATTTCCTGACTATTCCCCATGCAATTACTTAATCCCTTGTAATTAGTCTTCTTGTTTGAAAAGGAATATACATTCTTCGCTTCCCCCTCGTTTTCCCTCTCGAGATGGGAGATGAAATTGCCGAGAAAAACAGCACGAAATGTCTTTTGTGGAGCAGCATGCTGATAAACAAGAGCACAGGCTCCCTTTGAACAGCAGTTATGCTATATGCAGTCATTAATGATTTACATTTGTTATACTCAAATTCACATGGATAATTATTTTCAGAGAGGACTGGCCTTCATAATGAGACATAAACACAGGCCACTTTTTCTGCATAAATTAACCTTTTTGAATTTCAGCTCCAGCGCACTCAGACATGGGAGTAAAAAATGTTGATCACTTCTTCTTCTCATGCTTTTTATGGCTAATCATTGTGTGCTGTATTCATGGCGGCAGATAATGAGGGAGCACATCGTCATTTCAATCCTGGCTGAGCCCACACAGGACAGCTGTCTATTTTAAGCTATAGCTGCCGGCCAGCGAACCATTAGCCTGTTTTACACCGATAGCAAATAGCCATTAGGCGTTACTGCGAGCCAGTTAGCCAACAGCCATCTGCCGCACACTGCAATTATGCTGCCTTAAAGTGCTGCTGGAAATATAGTAATTATGAGTTGAGCATGCATTAATGACCCAACACAATGGTAAATACGTCTGGGGAGCGGGGAATTTTCAATGATACCTGCGGTAACAATCTGCGTTTCTGAAGAGCCGGAAAGCTCCATGAATACTGATGGAGTTTGTTAAGATGGATTGTTTTGTTCTGCTTCTCATGGAACAAATTAACTTTTAAAGTCTCTGGAAGTTTGTCTGTGGAAGAAGTGCACACATGATATCAACGTGGAGGGCTTAATTATTCATAGAATCAAATCTAAGAGGGAAAACACATTTGCAACAATCAGAAGTCCGAGTTTGAAACAGGAAGCGTTTCATACTGTGGAGAGCATCTTTCATGATCACATGATAATTAACATCTACCAGGGTTCACAGAAGAAACAGACACATGGCAGATAACAGGATAGTTTGGGATTGTTGAGGTACATGGCATTAGCCTAAAAATTAGCCACAGTGACAGAGATAAGCTCTGCATCTGCACAGAAAGAGCCGGCAAAGAAGTTATGGGGGAAGGATTGCTGCAGATCAGGCAGCTCTACGGGACATACATTTTTTAGCCAAATAAAAAGAGAAGACAGAAAACAATATACTTTATTAATCCCTTATAGGGAAATTCAGTTCTTTAGACTCTAGAGATATGCTACAAAAACAGGCCCTGAAATACACATGAACATGTACAATCAGGATCTACGATCATGCATTAATGGAGAGTTGGCAGAGTAATGACTTGCCGCCCCAAAATAAGCTTTACTGGGCAGTTTTGGGGTTAAATGCTTTGCTAAAGGGCTCTTTGCCAGTGCCCAGGAAGTAAGCAGGCGCCTCTCCAGCAACCAAACCAACTTCTCAACATGGTTCAGTCAGAGCTTGAACGGCAACCCTTTGGCTGCCAACCCAAGTTCTTCTGGACTGAACTAGTGCCACCCCAAATAAACAGTGTGGGTGGTTTCACATAGTTTTAAAACATTTACAGTAACTTACTCTTCCTTGACCAAGCAGACTTGTTTAAGCACTATACTTTTGGCACAAAGCACAGCCGTGTTCTTCCACCAGCACTGGACAGATACACTCTGCAGGCCTCATGAGAGGAAATAACTCATACCAAACTAGATACACGGACAGTTCTAGAGTACACACAGGAGAGTCTTATGAGTCAACAAGTTTGAGTGAAAAACTGAAGAACCAGACTGCAGCTACCTACGATACCTGTTGATTCAGGTGAGTTAACCGTGAGCTCATATTGAAACTAAGAGTATCACTAATAAAAACCACCTCAAGATGCTCAGGATCAGAGGAGACTATCAGCTTTTATACATTTGTCTGCAGTGAGCAGCTCTCATCACGCAGAGCCTTACTGCTTTCACAGACATGTTTAATCCTGCGGACCAGATTCACCGTTTTACAAACTCCAAGGACAACAGAGGAGCTGAATGAAAGTTCATCTGGATGTTTGAGGATCAGATGCCAGCGGCTCTTGTATGTGCCTCTGCAGTCTGCAGATGGTAAAATGTTTCCTGGTCTTGAGTTTTGCTGCTGCATTTAGATGGTAGAGTCAGACTTTGGGGTAAACACTGATCCATCCCAGCCTGTGTGGTGTCATGATGAGGGGCGATTTATTTCCTCACTTTGGGCCCCTTAGTTACACTTGAGCATTGCAGCCTATGTAAGTATTGCTGCTGATCATGTCCATCCTGTTATGACCACACTGTACTGACGGACACTTCCAGCAGGACAAAGATCCATGTCAAAAAGCTCAAGTATCTCCATCTGGTTTCTTGAGCATGACAGAGCTCACTGGACTCTATTGACCTCTACAGTCTTCAGATCTCAGTCCAACGGAGCACCTTTGAAATGCTGTGGAACGGTGGTTTAGTATCATGGATGTAGAGGAATGTTTCCAGAATGTTGATAAACTGATGCCTTAAGAAATCGTGTGATCTGGTCGGCTCCTCAGTTTCCACAACAGTTTCACCCATCCATCTTTCTACCCATGAGCTCACAAGCTCCTTTATTGGCAATCCTATTTAATAGTGCTGTGAATTGAGCTAAATCAAGGCCAAAAGTGTTATTTGAAAACCAAAAATGAAATCAAATTTGAAACTGAAATTTTAATGTTTAATGTTTTATTTTCATTCATCTGAAATGTATTTAATATGCGATGTGCCATTTGGTTTTCGGTCAGGATTCAGATTCCGGTTCAAATCTTATGTTTTTGGCTTTAGATTTGTGAGTGACAGCAGAGAAGAGCATACTCAAATGATGAGGCCTTTAGGAAACTTGGGCACTTTGACATGACTCAGTACTTTCTCTAGACTTTGTGGATGACCCTGCATTTCAAAAATTACGCAGTATAGTAAAATTTTAAATCGTTTCCTTGTAATTGATGACGTGGTGCTGCACTAAATCCATAGTCCTGTGTAGAATTGGGATGCATTGTTTCTTTAGGCATGGCTGTTATACTTGATCTGGCATATTTTCCAGTTTTATATATGGACAATTATCAAGAGATGTCAAGAATTGCTTGTAAAAGGTAACTTTGTCCTTATATTTACTTTATTTAGATATCAAGAGAATGAAGTGTAGAGAAAGCGTTTCCCACATTTCCTGAAGGTAACATGATTTGAAGATGCTTTACTCTGCTATCACTCACAATCCACAATTGAATCTGAAAATATGAACCCTGCAAATGACAAAAAAAGACACATCACATGTTAGAGTATGTTTCAGAGTAAAAAATAAAATATTTTAATAAAATAGTTATTAAGCTGAATCAAACTACATTTAAACTGATAAAACCTCTTACAGGAGTTTTATTTTTTCAGTATTTTTGTGCAAGTGTCCCAGATTTGTTTCAAACCTGAGGCCCATTTGTTTCTTGGGTGTTGAAGTTTTTTTTTAAGTTACCACAGTTTGGCCTGGATTTAGCTCCGTAGTTAATGGCCTCAAATAACCCTGCTTCAAATAACCAGAACTACATATTTAACTCAGAAAATCAGAAAACTTTTTTTGTAGGTACTCCAAATAACCTTTAAATATTAAAGCTTCCTGACAGTAACTCTATCTGACAAACTAATTACATCTAATGTAACAAACAAAGATGTCAGTGGCAGCAGCAGCCCTGATTTCAGATTCATAACTACAGAACTCATTTAATGCTCCATAAAGTTGCATTTGTATCAGATCTCAGCTGCAGCAGCTCCGTGCGAGTTCCTCTAGCACCAGCAGCCAAATGGACTAGCTGGTTAGCCCATAGCTGCCAACTCTCTGTGCTGTTTCCCATGATGCTCTCTGCTCTGTTCAATGACAGGGGGCTCATTGATGCTGCCACTACTAGCTGTGGGTGTAAATCCGCAGGCTGTGTTTGGTGACTCTTTCCCTGGCAATGACAGCCGCTGTAGTCAGCAGCACATTCAGGTCAAGCAACTTGACTCATTTCGTCACATTCTGCCACGAGCCTTTCTGCTCCCACAATGCTCTGATTAAGCGGTACAATAGTTGCAAATCTGCTGGCGTGTTTGCTGAAGAGTAATTACTAGCGTCTGATAAGCGTTCTGGGGAAGTTTCCCAGCTACATGATTTCCACCGAGGCTTTATCTCAATTGAACGTGATTGTCTTTTGCCGAATTGGCTCGGCCATGATCCTGGAAACTGGCCTCGTCTCGCACACATGATAAGACAACAGATTGCCTTGTACGCCATCCAACCAAGAATAATGCTGCAAGCTGTAATAATTTACACCATCCGTCAGGGTTTGTTCCACAACTACATGCTTTCTTCATCAGAGAGAGGAAGCGGCTGCCTGCCTGGCACCGTTTGAGAATCATAAATGGCGTGTTGGAGGCACTAATTGGCCACATACAAGCGGGCTCACAGACGCATCACACGACATGAGCACGGATGCAAATCAAGCCGGGAGATGGAGGGGAGGGATGCTGGGATGTGAAGGTTTCCCAGTTTCTTAATGTGGCTTTTGTGTTGTGTGTGAGTGTGTAGGCCACGCTTCCTCTCAGGGTCCCCTGCGTTTGTGTTACCATAGGGACGGCATGCTTCCTATATCTCTCCCTCTTAGCCCCCCCTCCCCCCGTCTAACCATCACCTCCACCACAACCACCTCTCTCCTTCACTCACTGGTTTCAGTGTTACCATGGCGACACATGTCTGTCTCCTCTCCGCCTGATACCTGTTTCGCATGCTGCCCCGTCTCCCCGGGTCAGTTTCGCTATTCGTCTGTCTGTCTGTCTGTCTCTGTTTGCTCTTTCTTTGTGTTGCACCTTTCACAAATGCACTGCCCATTCTAAAAACACAACAAGAACGAAGTGCTCAGGTCTTTTTATTTAAATTGGCTGTGATGGAAAATGTTTGACAATAGGGTTGAAGGAAAATGATGGTGATTGATGACTTAAGCTGCAAGAGCAACAAAGACATCAGCAGCAGTGAGTGAAGCAACAAAACAAAGCAAATCCATAAAAACACTGCTACAGTGAAAAGAGGACAAAACTAACCACACAGTACCAAAAACAATAAAACAATGTATACAGTAAACTAGAAAGCTCTCGGAGACATCTGCCAAGGTAGCTCACATACTTCTGTCACATCAGTAAGCAATAGTTCCATGATGAAGTTACCATCATACACTCAGAGAGAGCAGACCTCCGCCAGCACCAGTCCTCACACACATTTTGTGATTTTCACCATAAATATAAGTCCTACGTTTATTTCATCTGAATATTTAGATTTCTCGACCATGAAAACATACCATTAGAAATTGGATTCTTAATGATGTCTATTTTAGTTCAGTAGTTATTCACGAAAATCTCATTATTCGCCATGGCGGCCAGACGCTTATCCCGATCAACACCAAAATCGAATCAGATTTTTCTTTTCCCATGCTGAACATTTCCTGAAAATGTCATCAAAATCCATCCACTACTTTTTGAGTTATTATTTGAGTTATATTTTGAGTTAAATCTCATTATTCGTCATGGTGGATCCAGACGGTGATCCAGATCACTCCCAAAATCTAATAATTTATTCCTTGTCCTAGTCCAGACATTTCCTGAAAATTTCATCAAAATCTTTCCATAACTTTTGATTGATGTTGCTAACAGAGAAACAAACAAACAAGCAAACATATAAACTAACAAACCAACAAAAAACAAATATCACAACAATAACATAACCTAACTAGAAAAGCACTCGGAGAGCGCAGACCTCCGCCAGCGCAGCAGTCCTCAGCCATATTGTGATTTTGACCATAAATATTCGTCATACCTTTATTTCATCTAAATATTTCGATTCCTTGACCATGAAAACATACCATTAGCAATTGGATTCATCATGATATCTATTTTAGAAAAATCTGTCAAGTAATTTGTGTAATCTAGCTAACAAACAGAGGAGACCTCCTTAAATATGCAAACTGTGATTACTCTATGTCCCCAAAGTTAAACTTGACAAACCCAAACATCAAAACTCATTCAAAACTACAAAGCACTCAGAGAGCACAAACCTCCCCCAAGGGAGCTCATATATTACTGTTATATCTATAAACAATTGTTCCAATGTTAAGTTTACATCATAATAAGATTCTTTGACTCTAAAAAACCCACACCTAATGATATTAACATTGATATCATTATTAGTCAGACAGTTACTGAGCAAAAATGTTTGTTTGCTAATGGCAATTATCTAGATCACCATGAAAATCTAATCATTTTTAAGTTGGACCAATACCAACATCTCCTGAAAATTTCAGCAAAATCCGTCCAGTAGCTTTTGTGTAATCTTGTTAATAAACAAACATAGTATGTCGGCGAAAATGTAACCTCCATGACAAAGGCATTTACTGTAAATGGCAAAAGATTGTGGGAAAATGAACTGATTTCTGTAAAATTTATAGAATTTTAGCAAAAATTCCTCAGCAAACTAATGTCTTTACAGAAAACTACTAAAAAGGGCGATGGATCAAGATAAAGTTTTATTTTACCCAGGAAAACTGTCCAATAAAGGGCAAGATTTCTTTGAGCAAATATTTATTTATTTTTTTACAAAATGATATCTTCCTAAGAAATGATCAGGAAACAGATTAAAGATATTGTAATATAAACTAAATGAAAACTAGAACAGGGCAAGTTCACTGTAATTTAAAATGCATTGAAGAAAGTGTAGAAGTTATGATTCTTAAAGTGAAAAATAATTATTCTGTTTATAAAGAAAGTTCCTGTAATACCTTAATACTACCTTGAAGTAAAGTACAGTAGTAACTTCTGGCAACTTGAAAAATGTACAACCTTTTTACAGTGCTGTCAAACAAAGAAGACATTATTTAAGAAGCCACATTGTACTTTTTTGAGTTTAAAATCCAATTAAATGTGTTTTACATGCAGCAATGGCATTTACGTCACTATTGTTAGCAGCTTAACATTTTCCAGGAGCTTTGTGTCAGCACTGTTGTTTCCTGAGTCTTAATATATTTTCAGTAGCTTAGTTCTTTTTATGTATTTATTTTTTGTGATATACTTTCTAAACCACCAAGAAGTTCTTGTAAGTAGGTCCACTATACAGAGCATGTCCGAGGTGGTCGGCGCATACACCTTGCCATTTAGTAATGTGCAGTGTTAGGAGTAATGCATTACAAAAGTAATGTGATTTACTTTTTACTGTAACTTAGTAATGTAAGGCATTAAAAATGAATATTTTACTTGGTACAAATGTCAGTAATGCAAGTTACAATCCATTTTTAATTTAACCCAAAATGAAGAGGTGTTTTTTTTGTTTGTTTGTTCAAATACAAATTCGCCAAATACTCTGTGAGATCAACAGAGGAGAAAAGTCCTCTGCTAGGCCTACAATTACAGTATCTCTAACATAATTTACCAGAATTTTACCTTATGTCTGTTTTTGCTATGATCATTTCTTGTATTGTGCCATGAGCATCAATGCGGCTATTATGTTCTCCTGTTTTTAGTCTTAAGCTGAACTCAGTCAGATAGCCACCACATCACCTTCACTGGATGTGTAATGAGCTTTTTGAGAGTAATGAGCTACATTTAGAATGGCAAATCCATATTTCCTGTTATTTTGACGAGAGGAACTTAAAAGTAATGCTATTATAGTGTAATGCCTTACATTTCAAATACAGTAATATTATAATGTAACTAATTACTTTTAAATGACGGTAACAAGTAATATAATGCATTACGTTCTTGGAGTAACTGGACCAACACTGGTAATGTAGGAATTTCTTTTGAAAATTACATAAAGTGCTAAACTTAGTGAAAATATAGAGAATGTAGCACAACCCAGAAAAAAACGAGTCCCAACCATAGACTGTATATAGTGGATAGCGTGGCTCTGCCTTCTACCAGTTAACGGTTTTGAAGCCATAATATCCCCCGTCAGGGCGCCGCCATTGTGCAGCCAGTAGAGAATCTGGACCATATCTGGACGCAGCTGTCGTAAACGGTCGCAAAACTCCCCAGCATACGCCGTACACGATCATTGTGAAACTGCCGTAAACCGCAGTTATTTTTTAAACTCTAATAACTGATGAAAAAGAAACTTTTCAGAAAAAAGAGGACTAGGAAAAAACGCAGCCCAATAGTACTGTCATATCACCACAGCATATGGATAGGAGAAATATTTCTACGAGGTGTATTAATTTTTGAAGTTTCACTACGGTCCGTTCAGATGAATGGGGGAGACGGAGAGTTGAACTATACTGCAGCCAGTCACCAGGGGGAGCAGTTTCTGTGGCGACTTCAATTCGAGCCCAGCGACATGACGTCCATGTTTTTTACAGTCTATGGTCCCAACAGACACACAGGACCCTTTAGAGTTGCTTAAGAGTTCATCTGATGACTCCAGGCAGGGGCAGGCTAACACTTGCCATTTGCTTTCAGTGTTTGAGCTAAGCTAATCAGCGGCGGCGTCTATCTGCTTGTCATGGACTCAGTAGTGAGGTCAGACATGATAAGGAAAAAAAAAGTTGGTGTATCCCTTTAAAGTGCGTAATTATCAGGTCTTCAGTGGCACCATGAACTGCTAAGTATCTGCTAGCATCCACCTCCAGATATCTCCCCCCCGGGGACGGAGCTGGCTAGTTCTTTTTCTGACACTCATGTTTACTGATGCTATAGGCCTCAGGCAACCCTGCTTCAAAAAACCCAAACTAACCCTTTAAGGCAAAAGATGTGAAAATGATCTAGCATGCAGCCGGAGTGCTTTTATTCATCAGAGCATATTCACATTGTTGATCTTCACTGTGAGGTACAGGTTCCTGAAAATGTCAGGGGTCTAATCTTCTGAAATCATCCAATGAGATGTCAGGAAAGTCTTTATTTTCTTTGTTTTATGTATCGGCATGATTGTCTGTCTGGTTGTTTTTCCAGCCTCCATCCTGGTGTCTGTGTTTGCTTTGCCTCTCCCTCTCTCTCTCTCTCTCCGGCTGACTGGCTGCCTGTCTGGCCACCACCTCTAATCCCTCCTCTCTCCTCTTTCTGCTCTGCTGCTCTGCTCTGTTGTTCCTCTAACATCCACCTCGCTCCCCTCTCCCCTCTCTTCTCCTTCTTCTTCATCCCTCTCTCTTATTTGAGCCCCCTGACTCGATTGTGTGTTCTCACATCAAAACACTATCACCATTGAATGTCACCGGGAACACACAGTGGGGAGGGGAAAAAAACCTGAAAAAAGAAAAAAAGGGAGGGATTTAGGTAATTTTCGCAGACGGCAGCTGTTGCTATGGTGACACAACTTTTGGATTTGCTGGGGAGAGAGAGAGAGAGAGAGGGATGAATAGAGGGATGGATGGATGGAATGAAAGGAGAGAAAACGTGCGTGTGTAGAGTAAACGGAGAAGGGAGGAGGGAGAATAGAGAGCTTTGTGTTTGGGTCGGGGGTTTCATGGTGGTGCTGGTTCGTCTATTCAGCTTTGTTATCCAAAATACAGTAGAAGAATTACCTGAAGACGTTTAGTTATGCTCCCCTGAGTACCTGGAATCGTTCCTATGGGAGGAAAATAAGTCAGGGCTGGGCCACAGACTAAGATACAGGACAAAATGTAACTGTTCACATGGATTATTTTAATAACAGACGATACAGAAACACAACTAACTCAGAATAATGCTTTAATAATAATGGAAAAAGGAAAAAAGTCCAGTGATCTTGTTGCAGTACTGAGATAAAAGCTCAAAACTCTGCCACTCAGTGTAAGGCTTATGCCACAGCTGCCCTAAATTAACAGCATAGATAATCAACAAAATCATTTTTATGTGTCTGTGATGTTTAAAACACCTGTATGTAGAAGCTTTTCAACTGAAATTGTATTTTTATGCTAAAATATATTCACACTCAACAACTAGAAAAGTAGGGGTGGGCGTATCGATCTTAACCCTCTGGATCCCAAACCCGCTGGCGGGTGCAAAAATGCACTTATTTTAAAACGACTGGCATTTACAAACCGTTTGTCCTATTAAAAAGCCATAAAAAGCGGCGTTATCGTCAGATTCTCAAGTTTCCGAGGGTACCTGAATGTATCACACATGACGTCAGCAACATTCCGAACAATGCCGGAAAAGATCGATGATTTTGCGAGACTGACGTCAACATCGCATTTATTCACACGTCCACTTCAAAAATCTGCAGAAAATAAAGCGTTTGCTCAAGCTCGATTCTGTAAAAAACAAATAATTTTACACATCTTACACCTTTCAACAAGCCATGAATGATCGATATAAATCCTGTATGTACTTCTAAAGAATTATTTCAATATTGCCTTCCATTTGCCTGGTGTCACTTCAGATCTGTCTGTTCATCACCAATCAGCATGCTCCATACGTTGGCTCTGTGTCTCCAGAGACTGTTTCAGGGCAGCAGGACCCCCTGAAACAGTTTCAGGGGGGTCCCTTGAAACAGTTTCAGGGGGTCCTGTGGCCTTGTACATAGTTATTTACAGTTTTCATTGTTCTGAAAATAAATATTCAGAAAATTTCACTGTCCGTTTTTCTTTATTGAATAGTTTCTTGCATTCTGGTTATGTTATATTGCTATGAGACATTGTTGAATTATATCTGGCTTCAGCCCTAGTTCTCCTGAGCACATAGAGGTGTAGAACTTGATATTGCAGTGAAAAATGAGTCCACAGTGAGTAAAAATGTGACAGAAGCAAAAACGGCCTAAAATTCCAATCAACTTATAAGGTCCCAGAATGTGTAGTTTCTGTAAAGGTAGAACCACACCACTTTTTTCCTGTGTTCCTTATGCTTGAGGGTAGCTGAAAGTGTGTAGTATATACTCCCACCTTATTTTTAGAATTTTTTAAAATCAGAAAATCAGAAAAATTAAATTTTCGTTTCTCTTTTTTCTGATGATTTACAGCCTTTAAATTTTGTTACACTGCATAAAGACATAATTGAGTTACATCAGCTTATAGCCATGGTTGTCCTGAATCCATAGAGGTGCTGGACTTCACTTTACAGAAAAAAATTAGACCACAGTGAGTAAAAATATGACAGAAGCAAAAAACGCTCAGAAATGGCTTGGGATTCAGAGGGTTTAATATCGATAGTATCGATACCAAGCTGAGTATTGGTATTGGATTGATACTAGCGTGACAAAATTGATACTGCAGTTTCTCTTATGTCGTCTTTACTTTACTTTCCTCCGCTCCGACCGCTGCTTCTAAACGGCGCACCTCTCTCCTTCTATGTCAACATGTTACTGTTCCTGAACAAAAACCTATAAATCTGTTGTCAATATGGAAACAAAGCCAAAAGGGCAACCCAAGAGAGGGCTTTGTGAGCAGAAGGCCAAGGTTAAGTTTAACTGTAGTTTACACTTTATTTGTGCAGTGGAAGGTATTTTTTGTTGTGATGTTGACATTGTTATATTTGTATTTTTTTTACATTCCTGCTTTTTTTGTCATTTTGCACTTGTGATTTTTTTTCTTAAATGTGGAATAATTTATTACTTTTATACAGTTAAAATGTTGTTCTATTGTTGTGGTTCATTAATAAAAAGCATTTTTATTGCCTAAAATCTTTGTGCTGTGTTTTACCATAATCATAATCAACCAACTCAAGGCAAAATTACAAAATTATTCAATGATCATTACATTTCATGTAAAAAGTATTGGTATCAGTATAGGCAATACTAGCCCTGTATTTACTTGGTATCAGATCGAGACCAAAATTCCCAGTATCGCCCATCACTATAGAAAATCACTGAGAGAGCACAGACGTCCGCCAGCGCCACAGTCCTCACCCATATTGTGATTTTCACCATAAACATTAGCCCTACCTTTATTTGATCGAAATATGTAGATTCTTTGACCATGAAAACATACCACTGACAAATGGATTCATAATGATATCTATTTTAGTTTGGTAGTTGGTCACGAAAATCCCATTTTTCATCATGGCAGTTTTACACTGATCTGTATCCGTATCACTCCCAAAATCTAATCATTTGTTCCTTGTTCCCATCCAATCAAACTTTTTGAGTTATGTTGCTAACAAACAGACAGATGTCAGAGGAAGAACATAATAATAAGCAATTCACTTGCAAAGACCACACCACAAATGTATGCGTTTGAAGGTTTAATGAAGATTTAGGAATATGAGGAATGACAGTGATGAACGTGCGACATGAGATTTGTCGAGAGATGAGCCGTCAGAAAGGACGTCGCGCCAGGCATAGGGAGACTCAGCGTGTGGGGGCACCGTCTCATCGTGTTCTGCCCGATCTTGACCCCACCTAGGTTAAGGTGAGCGAGGAGCTGAGAGGAGAAACGAGGAAAAACAACGATTCAGATTGAAAGGTGGGAGGGTGGGTTGAAGAGTCACAGACAAACTGAGTGATGAGGCATGGCTGAGTATAAGTAGGCTTGTCAGCTAATTGGAGGTGTGGTTTGTGGTGTGGTCCTGCTCCCGAACTTAAAGGAGACATATCATGCTGATGCATGATTTAATACTTACATATAATATAATAAATTTGAAAACAAGACCTTACACCCTCTTAATTTTCAAAAAATTAGATATTGTATTTTTTCTGATATCCTAGAACGAGATTTGATGCCTCTGAAAATAGGTCATTGCAAGATGTCTGCGAGATTTCAAACGTCATGACATCACGAGGTACATTTCTTTTTATTGGAGTAATCTGATAAAACACTTCCTCCTCTGTGATGTCCGTTAGCCACAAAACCGTCACCGAGGAACACATTCACCAGCAGCAGGAGTATAAAACTCCCTCGCTCACTCTCCCTCATTACCAGCTCTGGCCTGTAGGGGGACTCAATATGTGGTCACTGCTTTGAGCCTGCTGGAAAAAACAGTAGAAGAGGAAGGACAAGCTGGCTCTACCCCCGATAGAACTGACCAATCAGAGCACAAAGGGCTGTGACATTGCGAGGTAACTTTAGGTCATCCTTGAGACCAAGCGTTTCAACAAGCGCTACATAATGGCCTAAAATGAGGATTTTGAGAACGCTATTGTGGGGCAATGAAGGAACTAAATGACTTGTACTGAGGGCAGAAATGCTTTACAGGCATCCTAGTCTGGCATTGTGAAAAGGAGAAACAAGCATGATATGTCCTCTTTAAGTTAATACATTAACTCCATATGTTAAATAATCAAGTAAAGATTCATCTTGTTTTGAATTGTTAGTCATATTTAACAACTTCTCGTAATCGCTTCTGCAGCTGTAGCTACAGCTATGGTCACATCTGCCTAAGTTGCAGACAGCAAGCGGCTCTGGGGGATGACAGAGCGGTAATCAAGTTGTGTCTTGTTGTGTGTTTTCTCTTCTTGGCCCTCAAATTAGAGGGCTAAGGGGAAGGGGTAAGACAAGGGGAGAGGCTAAGGGGTAGAACTGGGATTCACCCAATATGCTGAATTGGTCAATTGATGACTCCAGGTTGTCTGTCTCTCTATGTTGCCCTGCATATTGGCTGGTTCAGTGTGTATCTCGCCTCTTGCCTAATGTCAGCTGGGACATGCTCCAGCTCCTGTGACCCCGAATGGGATAAGCAGCATGGATGGCTGTTTGATCTGCTCGACTGACTTTTCAGAGAGGCCTGATTACAGGCTCAGATTTAGGTTTAAAAATGTGACTTCAGTTTGAATTGTCTATTTGCTTGTCATGGGCTTGGGAGTGAGGCAAGACATGAAAAGAAAAGAAAAGTTGGCGAATGCCTTTAAATCCCATTTAGGACGAATCCCAATTGTCAGTCCCGATACACAGAAGTGCTGTGCAGTGAGAGTTTGTGGTGTTTGTCCATTTTGGTTTAGAACAGGGGTTCCCAAACTTTTCACAGCCTGTACCCCTTCAGACACTTGACCTCCAGACATGTACCGCCTACTCTGACACACTTGTAGCAGCAAGAAGAAGAAATGTGTCCGTAAACCTGCCGCCACCCCGGCCACATTTAACATCAAATAAAATCTCTTAATGTGGGTTATTTCTCACTAAATCGATTCATTTACCAGCAATGTCAGTGGGCGACACCAGCTCACATGTGAAAAAGAAATGTACATTTCTGAAACATATTCAGTTATGGACTTGTAGCTGTTACAAATTCACCACAGCTTAATTGAGAAGTCTGTCTGAACTTATGTTACTTTAAGAATGTTAGATAATTCAGGACAGATTTCCTTCTCCAAGATGCCTCACCAATCCATCCTCTCTGCCAACACTTCAGGCCTTTATCAAATCAATACAAACATTTGCCATTTGAACTTTAACTACTAAAACAGCTGTTTAAAACCTGCGAGGTATTCACGTAACCCCTATGTCACTTTGCTTACCCCTGAGGGAACGAGTACCCCAGTTTGGGAATCACTGGTTTAGAAACTAGGATGTAGAATTTGGTCGTTGTCTCCCATCCCTATTTTCTTGCATTAAGTGTGTTTGTTGTAGCAATTCTGCTGTCAATCACTTTTACAAGAGTGTGCTGTTTTTCTGATCCTCACGATTACAGCATCAACCCGTCTCGGCGTGCTAATGCATGTAAGAAACCCACTTCATTAAACTCTCAGTGGCACACTTCGGCCCTGCTTTGTTCTGCCTCTGCTGCAGTTTTAAAGCCAAATCATCACGTTAGTGGGGGAAAAAAAATCATTTTGAAAACATCCAAATGAAGCCAAACGGAGCCATCAGCCTGAATAAAGCAGCCTCTTTTTCTGTCTCTCTGTAAACGAGTTTTTTATTGCTTCGTTCAAAATTCCATTTCAGACTGAACCCCTCTTCGCTCCCTCCCCTCTGCGTGCTAATGCATTTAGGAAAACCACTTTATTATAATACGCATTTGAATATTCATAGTAGGCATGCAGGCAGGGGGGTGATGGAGGAGACCGGAGCCTTTGGGTATTGATGTAGAGCTGTGGAATTAGCCGCGAAACTGCTATTGATTCAAGCTGTGAGGAGCGGAATATGAAATACGAAGGATTGGCGGGGGGGTGGAAAAGGGCAAAAGACCTTATCAATGAACTTGGGGAATGAAAGGAAAAGTGAAGGAGAGAAAAGGGGGCCTCTGTGGACGAAGGAATAAAGGGAAAAACCAGATTATCAGTCAGAGGAGAATTGAATTAAAGGGAGACGGAGGGAGAGAGAGAGGTTGAAGGAGGAAAAGAAGATTATCGACACAGAAGGGAGACGGCAAAGACAAAAGTGAGGGAGAGGAAAGAAACATGATGAGCATTAGAGGGTCAGACTCTCACACATAGTAGGAAGGTGGTCTGTCTCTGTATGTTAGGAGATCTCTAAGTGAAATGACACCAAAACGAACAACTGTGTGCCTCTGATGAGGTTGTCCAAACATGAAGGTGTTGTGAATACTAGGGGTGGGAGAAAAAAATCAATTCATGTATCGTGATTTATCGTTTGGCGATCTTTAAATCAATTTTTTCTTTTAAAAAAACAATTGTTTTCCAAATTTAAATGTTTCATTTTAGCCTGTGTTAATACGTTACTTTAAAATGCAGTCCAGGCTTTTGAAGAGAGAGTATAAACAGCTGGTTAAAATATATTGCTGAATAAATCATAAAAACGGAGTCACATGTGATGTGTATTTTTCCTGATATAGTCTGGAGGCATCATCATTGTTCATCTTTTTCGCTGATGTTACGCAGCTCGCTAAAGCTTTTGGCAATATTGTAGAATCGCAATTTAAATCGAATCGGCACCTGAAAATTGCAAACAATCGAAATGGTTAAAAAGTGTATTGTCCCAGCCCTAGTAGATGCGATATCTCAAGGCATTTCAAACTTTAAATGCAGTAGTTTTCACACCTACAGCTCCTTTTTTTGTATTATTCCAACTGAATACACTACAACTTCTCCCTCAGGACATTAGACTGTACAACTCCTCACTTTGGGGGGGAGGAGGAGTTACAGGAAGACTGAGGATGGGAAGGAGCAGTAGCCAGCCGTACCCATATATTTATCTATATTTAAATACATTTATATATCTGTCTTTAAATATATCTTTAGATCTGAAATATATCTTTAGATCTGAAATACAGTGCTGCTACTGGAATTTTAGGGCTTTTTGCTGTCGGCTGTTGCTCGGTGACGTCACGTTCGCTCGAGATTCACCGCGATCATATGATATATCATATAATAGGGTGTATAAGCGGACATTACTCCAACTGTATCCTTTTCATTCACTTATCAACCACAAAACACTGCAGCTGATGATGCAGCAGCTCATCTGTGAGTTTCCCGCAGTCCGTCTAGGCAGAACGAATGTCCTTACTGACCACATGGACATAAATTGTTCCTCTGTAGTCCGGATGAAAAACTGTCTGTCACAGGCACCGTCACATACACACACTGATTGGCTGTTGCCGCACAGCCACACACGACATCGCTTGAAAAGATGAACATTTTTTTGCTTTCACATCGCGCAACAAGCTATGTGGCAGTGTGAAAAGCGGCTGTTGCATCTCGGGAGGGTTAGCCCCGCCCCATCGCGGCTGTACATTGACTTTGCATGGAGAGTGATTGCCAAGGTAGTACAAGTAGCGTCCGGTGTGAACGCGACATAATAAAACACAAACTGTAACATGCACACTAAATGCTGTAGGCAAACAAGAATGTTTGATAATGGGTTAATTTTATTTTTTATCATGTTAAAAACATTTGTACATGGTCTTTTACAATTTAGTTGAAGAAAAAACTGTTGAAAATGGATTTTTTTTTCTTGTAGTTACACACTGTTTTAAGCATTTCTAACATAATAATGTGAAATATTTGCCAGACCTGTTTACGTTTATTTCTCACGAGCATAGGATGAATAAAA
Organism: Scarus forsteni; assembly: GCA_036419115.1. NCBI lineage: Eukaryota > Metazoa > Chordata > Actinopteri > Labriformes > Labridae > Scarus > Scarus forsteni. The sequence goes on along the minus strand of JAZDUH010000157.1, from coordinate 3,220,146 downwards.
TTTGTCAAAAGGACATTTCTTTACTCATTTATTGACAAAAAATGACCAGACACCCTGTAATAATTACAGTATTTAAAGAATTATTTAGGACCAATAAGTAAGTGTGTACTGTGGAACCAAATGTATTTTAGACATTAACTTAATTTAGCTTTACAAAAATACTGTACAGTAAATTTTATGTCTGGTGCTGCCATCAACAGGAAACAAATTAAACAATGCAATGTAACACTGCAAAGTAAGCTATCTGACTTTTTTTAGATTATTACTTTACCCAATGAACGGTCTATCGTAGCCATTATGAATGGTCTAACGTAGCCATTACCGCAACTGTTGCCCCCCCCGAGAAATTTGTCAGGGGCCGCCACTGACTACACTCATAACATTCAACAGACCACTCATACGGAAGCTCTATCATTCACCTCTTGATTGAAAAAGCAAACCAATACACAAAAGTTTAAAAAAAGAAAAGAAGAAGAAAAAGAAAATAAAGGAGCGACAAACCACAGAACTCTCTGTACATCTGGGACTGGGAATTCACATCATTAGGGAGAAGCAGTTAATATTATCTTTCAGGTAAGCCATATGTAAACAAATACATCTTTAATTTCTTGTTGAAGCAACTTTTGTTACTGTCTGAGCTTTAAAAGCTTGGCACAGAGGCAGCCTTTATACTTTGAATTTTATACTGTAAACATAGTGAATGTTGCACCAAAGTTTGATTTAAAGAAAACATTTGCTGGAAAAAAACAAAATTCGATCTTTTCCTGGAATCATTCAGCCCTCGTCTCCATCATAACTTTTCATTTTCAGTCCTTTTGTCTCTGCCTTACATCTTTGGCTGTGTGCATGTATACAGATATGCGGTACAAAGAACAAATGAATGAATGGGATTGATTCTAAAGGTCTCATGAAGGATTTTTACCTTTTGAAAAATCCTTTGAATCATTCTTCGGTCTGTTGGGAGCTTTGTGGGTGCATGCCTTCTGAGTGTTTCTTTGTCCTCGTTCTTTCATACCTCGGCCTCTCTGTGACTCTGCTTTTGAAAAGGACTTAATAAATAAAGGCTTTTTATTACATCATCATTAACATTTTCTGTATAAACAAAAGCAGATCATGATGTTGGCATCTTCCTCCAGAACAAACACAGAGGCCGTCAGCATGTTAAGTGCTGCCTTGTCTAACATTAAGTCCGTTTTGTAAAGGTCAGGGGCTCAGGCGAGGTGGTGATGAATCCAGCCCTTCATCCTGCTGCTTGCCCCCCCCCCCTTTTTATTTCTGTCTGTCTTTATGTTGGATGGTCTAATCCCTGCCCACACCCGTCTCCCTCTGCTTCCTGTATTCTTCTCTTATATCTATCATTCCCTCCCCCTCCTCTTTCTCTGGACACTTAATGGAATGCATGGCATTTCCTTCCTCGCCACCCCTTGTCCCTCTTCTTCCTCCATCCCTCCATCCTCCTCTGTAATGAAACGTAAACTTTGACATTTGTCAACTTAGTCCTCCTCCCATCAACAATTTGCGGTGTCCGGGGGTGGCGTGTTTGCTGTAGCGTGGCGACTCCAGGCTTCGGCGCCACGCTCTCGAAGCGAGTCCTGATCCCCTCGCCTCTCCCTCTTTTTTTTGTAATTTGTTCAAAACATGACGGGCGCAAGGCAGGATGTTGTTTTTTTAAGTGTTTTGACATTGGCACATGAATAATTACAATGTGGATAAATATCTAGACATCACTCAAAACCAGGAATGGCCCATATGTCTCAGGACATGCAGGTTGTGTTTGTTATTGGAGTTGTTTTGATACCAGTGATCAGCGTGGTTCATCTGCAAACATATGAACACAGCAATCCATCCCTGTTTCAGCGCAAAAACCAGTGACAAGCTCACCTGATAGAGGTGGTGTCAGCTGTTTGTTTGGACTGTAGGACACAATTAACACAGAAACAGGAACAAACAGGATGATGAGTTAACTCATCACACTGCTGTGGAAGTGTTAGCAGTATCAGCAGTAGTAATAAAAATCACATTACGACTACAGCAGACCAGCACAAGTATGGGGATGGGAATTGATATGATTTTTTCAATACCAATGCTGTTAATGATCCTGCTAATTGATCCAATCTTTTAACCATTTCCTTATTGCTTCCTGCAGATTTTCTGTGTGGGTAAATGTTGGTCTGTAGATTTTCAGTGGCAACAATGTCAAACACACGTCACAGCATAGATAACTGCTTCTGCAAGTTGCTGGTATTTCCATTCACTTAAAGGGCAACTTCGGTATTTTTCAACCTGGGTCCTATTGCCCCAAGTGTGCGTATAGTAGGCCACTTTTGTGCCGAAGAAAACAAAAAGCCACTCCTTACCAAGCCTCCTGAGGGAGTTTGTCAGTAGAAGTTGGAATTGATTAATAAAAAGACTCATGACATCGATTCTTTGATGGAGCTATTACTTGATTCTCAACTGCATTTGGTTCTCGATTACGGACGAGGAGCTGCTACAAACTCCGGACGAGATAGCAAAACTCTAGCAGATGTGGACCCCAGCTCAAATTTAACTTGTTTAGTTCTGACCAGAGTCCAGTCAAGCTGCTCTCCACTGCTCAGCATCCACGGTTTCCTGTAACTCCTCTATTGGTGTTACCACCACATAATATTTACCATGCTGTCTGGTGTCCTCCAGTCGTCCATTGCAGATACCGATGACAGTTAAATTTGGCGCTTCGATAAAATCTTTAATCATGGAATCATAGACGAAATCATGGAGATTAGACATTAAATGCAGAATTCAATATCAATAGCAAATATCACTGAAATAGCCAACACTTTTCGTAACAACATTTTTCAAACTAAAACGGATCTCTCAAGAGATACCTGGAGGGGTATTCGCTTTCTCTTCTCCACTCTCCTCCCTCGTGTGATGTCAACATGTAACGCTGACACGTCTGAGACACCACAGGCGGTACACAGGTCCTGAAACACCCACGCTAGGTTTACTGTTGCCTTAAATCCTCTTCACTTTTTCCTCTCGTCCAGCCAGTACAGACTTGTGGCCTACCGTGTTACAATGCTAATTAGAGAGCTAGCACCGGCCATCGCAACCGGTCTGTGGCGAATTATAAACACTTACACAACACATACAATACTTATACGTATTGTATGCATAAAGACATATTAGTTATACTTACTTTATGGATAGTTGACCATTTGGTCCCTGTGGTTTTGGTCACCTCCTCCAATTTATTTTGGGTACATGAAAAAAGGTGTCCATCACTGCCCTGTTGATCAGAGGGGGGAGATCCTCTAATGTAGTTATACAGCGTCGGGTACTTCCTGTATCATCCCACGACACATCGAGACCACGAATATTGGGCAACAGGTCCCACTCGTTGCAACACAGACATTCTTCCTCTGTGGGCATAGAGTCACAGCAACCACAGGAGCACCACCAGTCCTCAGAAATTCGCGTTCGTGCAGCCGCTGCTTCACCCTCGTCTGCTCGTTGCCCTCTCTTGCTATCCTCGTTAGCTCTTGAGTTTGTAGCAGCTCCTCGTCCGTATACTCTGGCTCAAATAAATACGGGTGGCCGTCGTAATGAAAAGGCTCGTCTTCACTCTCGAAATCTGGTAAATATTCAGCCATGATACCGATGCAGTGAGACTTCCGACTGTCCTCCGGGATAAGCAGCTCCACTCTGAGCGGCGCGCTGCATGGCTCCTCTGTTTTCTTCCGGCAACAAGCTCACAGATGACGTCACACAGGTCAGAGGACGTGAAGGAAAACGCAATGCTTACAATGCTAATCAGAGAGCTAACACCGGCAATCGCAACCGGTCTGTGGCGAAATAAACACTTTTAATGCTCAAACTTATACGGGATGCAGTTGCCCCCTATCTAGGTTTGTGGCTGCAGGCCGCATCCGCTCCCTTGATACTGAGCCAATTTTAAAACGAGTTGTACCCGTCAATCGTATACACACATACACTTGGGGCAATAGGACCCAGGTTGAAAAATACCGAAGTTGCCCTTTAAGTTTGTGCAGTAGGCAACTTTTGTTAAAAAAAAGAAAAAAAAAAAAAAAAGCCATTCTTACCTCTCCTGAAGTTTGTCAGTAGAAGGAAGTGATTAGCCAAAAAGACTCATGACATCGATTATTTGATGGAGCTGTTAACGGTTCTGAACTTAAATCTGTTCTCGATTTCCATCTGGACGCAAAACTCAACAATGTGGACTGACTCAAAAAACTCAAACTTGTTTAGTTCCCAGAGTCCAGTCCAAGAAGCTGCTCTCTACTGCTCAGCATCACAGTTTCCCTGCCAACTCCTCTATTGGTGTTACCACCATATACGTTACCATGCTGTCTGGTGTCCTCAGTCGTCCATTGCAGATACCAATGACAGTTAAATTTAGCGCCCGATAAAATCTTTAATCATGGAATCATGGACGAAATCATGGAATTAGACATTAAATGCAGAATTCAATATCAATATGGGATATCACTGAAATGGCCAACACTTTACGTAACAGCATTTTTTTCAAACTAAAACGGGACATATCTCTCAAGAAATACCTGGAGGGGGTATTCACTTTCTCTTCTCCTCCTCCCTCCCTCATTAACGATGTCAACATGTAACCGCGGCCGTCTGAGACACACGAGCGGTGCACAAGGTCTGAAACACCCCGCTAGGTTTGCCAATGCCGATGATTATTATGTGTTAGGAGATCAAATGTTCTGCAAATTTTGTCAACATACACATAAAGATACATGGGAGGACCACCTAAAGCAGGGGTGTCAAACTCAATTGCACATGGGGCCGAAACTCAAAACACACCTTAGGTCAAGGGCCGAAAAGGAAAAATATTTATTGAATACATTAAAACTAAACTTTTTTTTAAATAAATATGAATAAATTGACATAAATACTGTTACAGAATAAAGAAACTGCAACTATAAATAACTTAAAAAGCTTTTGCTCTCCACAAAAATATCTCCTGTCAAAATAAAAAGTTGGAAATATGAACATGCAACAAAAACAAAACCTGAAAATATTATATAAAAATGTTGCTTTTGTTCGCAGTTGTCCAGCGCCCTTTAGAGGGTGCTGCAGTTGTCTATTGTTCAGCCAGGCAGCTGTTGCACTGCATTATGGGATCTGTAGTTTGTATCATATCAGCACTTCATACCACCAGGCCATTAATAGCAAAAACAAAAACTAAACAAAACAATCTCGCGGGCCAGATATAATTGTCCACCGGGCCGGATGTGGCCCCCGGGCCTTGAGTTTGACACATATGACCTAAAGAGTGAGTAACACTATTTCATTACTTTTATACCGTGTCTAGCGGTTAAATTTGTGCTAAATACAAAAAATGATAATTTTCAAAAAACAAAACGGGATATAGGATGGATGAACTAAATGCTGTTCAGGAAAAGTTTATCTGATTGTGAGAAGAGAAACAAAAAATCAAATATAAGTCTGTAAATGGAAGTGTTGTTTCCACTTGACATCATTCGTTCTCTAGGTAATAAGTTACTGTTGGATACAGAGCTGAAACTCTGCTTCTTTTTTTCTCAGGCTCGTCTCAACTCTTTAATTGATGCTACTAATACACTTTTTAACATGTAACACTGAAGTTAGGATATAAATTGTTCTTCCGCCCACATAATAAAAATACTGAATTCTGACTGTACTGCCTGTCAGGGCCCCCAAAACTCCTGGTCATGAAAACCACCACAGACTTTAAATTCAGATTGAAATCTTTAATAAAGGCAAACATATACTCTGTTTAAGGCCTGAGAGGTTTTGGAAAATATTTTTTTAATGTTTAAGCACATCTACCCATTGAAGGGTCACCCCTTGGCAGTTCAGAATAACAGAAAGGAAAGTTGATCCTCATGTTTGATTTTCATCAAATGTTTTTCTTATTAAAAAAATGAATGAAGACAAAAAGTCTTGCATCATATAAGGCTCCCACAATCTGATTTACTGATGTGTCATCAAAAGTGCTTCTTGGTTTTGTTGTACGGATTAAAACTTTGTATCTTACAATGTAACAAATGCTTTGTCTCCTCTGTTTAGCCACAAGCTTTTAGGTAAGATTTTTTTTATTTAGCCTGGAACATTCCCATTAAGATATAAATATCTGTTTTTCTAATGAAGTCCCAACCAAGACAGCAGCAAAAGAAGTTTAGCAAAAATCAAGGATGATATTGAAGTGTTTCATAATTAACAAATCAGCAGCATTCAGCAGTGAAATGTGTGCAGACACTGTTCAAATGATCCTTAGTTTTGGGTTTAAAGTCTCTCAAATTAAGACAGCGCTCTAGTTAAAGATGATCTGAAGGTCAGAAGGACCAGCTTGTATCTATAAAAATGTTGCAAACAAAAATAGGAAAAAAGGCTCCACTGCAACACATTCAGCCACATTTTCCATTTGTGGGCAGAAATAGCCTGATTTGGACACATCAGTGTTACTTAACTTTTCTGTGTCATTTATTTCAGACGGACAGAAAAGAGCCAGAGGGACAAATGACTCCACATGTCACTTTTTATCTTTAGAAAAAAGGACAGACCGCTCTGGCTGCACCCAGCCCCCTCTATTCAAGTAAAACTATTAACTTTTGACTTGATTAAGCCTTAAATTATATCAAATACATGAATTCATGAAAGCCCTGTTGTTGGACTTAAGACAAAACTGCTTTTATTAGAGGATCTGTTCAGATGATGGGAGCTGGAAGCCAGAGACATTTGTGATCTAACAAGGCAAGAGACGGTCAAACATGTAAACTATTGATTTAGCATCACAAGGCGAGCACCACCAACACGTTTCTACACCATCACACATCACCAAGAGCCCTTTTCACACATACAATCCTGATATCAGGATAATACTTGGGTAATTCACACATGCAATCCTGATATCAGGATAATACTCGGGTAATTCACACATGCAATCCTGATATCAGGATAATACTTGGGTAATTCACACATGCAATCCTGATATCAGGATAATACTCGGGTAATTCACACATGCAATCCTGATATCAGGATAATACTTGGGTAATTCACACATGCAATCCTGATATCAGGATAATACTTGGGTAATTCACACATGCAATCCTGATATCAGGATAATACTTGGGTAATTCACACATGCAATCCTGATATCAGGATAATACTCGGGTAATTCACACTTGCTTCTCTCTCCCTTCCATCTCTGCTGGATGGGAGAAGGAGTTGGCAGAGGCAGCACACAAGGTCAAGCATATGTGGAAGTAAGTGCTTATACTGGGAGAGAGGAAGGACATTTTTTATATCACAGTGTATATCCTAACTTCAGTGCTGAGAGGAGTGCTGTAGCTCGCACAACTGAATATGAAGCAGCATCACAACAATTCATGCCTATTACACTGTAGAAAGAAAGGTGCAGAGTTTTAGCTCCACATCCAACAGCAGCTCTTTGGATGAGCAAGAGACCTGGTGATTGTTTTGGAGCAGATGCTTTACAGAATGTTAATGATGTTTAATGGAAACAACACTAATGTCCAGATGCACATTTGAGTTTGTGTTACTCTCCTTAAATCAGACAAACGTCTCCTTCTACAGCTGTTCTTTCACCCGTCCCGTCAGATCTTCTCTTGGTTCATGCCAGTAACACAGGACGATGTCAGCAGCCATCCTTACTCGCCTCGGTGAATCACCCTGACAATATAATATTTCTAGAGTCATTGTGATGCTACATTACCTCGCAACAGGTTGAATGACACCTCTGTCATGGTCTGAGGGTCTGTATCACCTTCACTGGCACTATGTAACTTCAGTGTGGATGGTAGGAAAACTTCCACACTACAAAACTACAAAGTTTACTGCTTTGACTGCTTTACAGCATACGTCACTTCCCCCTCCAGCCGAAAGCTAAACGTTGGGAAAAGGAGACTATAAAGCAGTTTTTGAATTTTTAAAACAGATTTAATGAACAGAATTTTTTTTAAAGTAAATACGCACTTATTTTCCTAATGGAAATAGGGACCTCTGGCTCACACTCCTGCACAGAAGGTGGTGGTAATGCTCTTCTGACGCCAGATGCCACCTGCTGTTAAAGGAGACATATCATGCTGATGCATGATTTAATACTTACATATAATATACTAAATTTGAAAACAAGACCTTACACCCCCTTAATTTTCAAAAAATAGATATTGTATTTTTTCTGATATCCTAGAACGAGATTTGATGCCTCTGAAAATAGGTCATTGCGAGATGTCCGCGAGGTTTAAATCGTCGTGACGACACGAGGTACATTTCTTTTTATTGGAGTAATCTGATAAAACACTTCCTCCTCTGTGATGTCTGTTAGCCACAAAACCGTCACCGAGGAACACATCAACCAGCAGGGGTAAATAGGTCCCTAGCTCACATTCACTCATTACCAGCTCTGGCCTGTAGGGGGACTCAATACGCGGTCACTGCTTTGAGCCTGCTGGAAAATACAGTAGAAGAAGAAGTAGGCTGGCTCTACCCCTGACAGAACTGACCAATCAGAGCACAAAGGGCTGTGACGTTGCGAGGTAATTTTAGGTCAGCCTGGAAACCGAGTGTTTCAACGAGAGCTTGATAACGGCCTAAAATGAGGATTTTGAGAACGCAATTGTGGGGCAATGAAGGAACTAAATGACTTGTACTGAGGGCAGAAATGCTTTACAGGCATCCTAGTCTGGCATAGTGAAAAGGAGAAACAAGCATGATATGTCTCCTTTAAACAAGAAAAAGAAGAAGAAAGTTAAATGTAGAGTTGTTATCGTGGAGGAAGCAGCAAAAAACACGAAGAAAAGGAAAGTTTATCAGAGGAGACAAAAAAGGAAAGCGGGAGAGTAAAAAGCTAAATGCCCGGACAGGGGATAAACTCTCGTTCACTCGCTGGTGTGAGCTGAAAGACGAGGAGAGATGTTTGACCGATGCTGATTTAGCCCTGTTTTTGTTGTAAGTACTGTATATGATGATTTATTTGAAAAGAAACATGATCAGGCTGTACCTTCTCAGTCCACATGGTTTATTTGTCTCTCTGGATGTCCTGTCCTCCTCCCTTTGTATGTCAACAAATGCACGTTGGTGTACGACAGTGCAGTTACACTCAACGACCACAGAGGCCACTAGAGAGCTGAAAGCTGGAATCTTACATAGTGTGGCTTTAAATACTAGGGGGTCATGAGGAAATTATGCGGGTGAAGTCACATTGAAAAACTTCAAGCAACCTCGATGACAGATAACACTTTCCTTCCCGACAATACATCCCCAAAAGCCTGACAACTCAAACCCTCCTTCCAAATTTTAGAGTTCTTTTTTTAGACTGTCTTAATTTCAGTCAAATCAAGTCCGCCTGCCTTGATTAGTAGTAGCAGTGAATACACTGCATTAAAACATATGTTGTTTCTCTGCTTTGTAGTGAAGTCAGCACTGCAGTATTTGTTTAAGTCAGCAGGGGGAGCATGTAAGTCGACCAAACATTTAACCTCATTGCTTAAAGTGCTGAAGACCCTCCTGACAAGTGTCAATCTACCACAGCGCTGCCCCTTTCACAGACCAAGCTCCAGGTAGTGAAAACCCTTAAGGGATGTTTTTGCTAAGACATCGTCATCCAGTATTCAATAATGTGTGGAGCTGTGGCACAGGTTTTTTAATTTCTGTCTCTAAGTTCAGAAATATTTGCACATCAGAAATCTGCAAAATCCAAAACCGTGCATCTCTTAAGTGGACTTTGTATGATGTTGTCTTGACCTCACTACTTGTGCCACTTGTGCCCAAAATTTCTCCAGATTTTGAGGAACCTTACCATCAACTGTTTGGAGCTCGTGTGTGAAAAGGGCAGTTAATTTACACAAGTGCACCCCGTGATACCTCAGAAAAACTGAATCTCTAAGGGACTGAATATCAAAACTTTTGGTCCCTCATTCCTCTGAACATCAGGCCAGTTTCTTGCCTACCACGACATCATTTTAAAGATTCTGCATTTGTATGTTGTTCAAACTCAAACCAGCAGCCTCACAACCATGTTTTAGTCTAATACACGGGGCTAAAACAGTTCATGCTGGTGGATTATTGGAGCTGTGAGCACATGCAGCCTTTGCAAACTGAGCTGCTGCAATAATGAAGATAAGAGCTGATGCTGCATTCACTGTCCTCTGTGTCCACATGGATATGGCCTCCCTCTTTGTAATTAGCTGCTTCTGAATCTTTTCTGACCATGCTGCTCCTCCAAGTTCTCAATTAAAAGGAATCATTTCCCCAAGTTGTGCTTTATTTATGCAATGTTAGACCAAACTACTCCGTGTGTGGACTTTCAAACGACGTTATGATGATGAAAAAAATCCTTCAGTGATCAATTAAAGCTGCAGCCATCAGTTCAGCACGTGCGGTTTTATAGGAATGGAAGTCTATTGAGGCTAAAATACATGTGTAGGGAAAACAAGAGTGGCCTCCACATGTGGGAAAATACTGTTTTACTAAAGAAGGAAAGGAGATGAGCATAGCTTGGATGTACTGAAGTACTGTCATGTTGCTGTGACTTTGCTGCTTCTCTCCAGGCAGTAGCTTTAGTGTGGTAAAGCAGATTTTTTTCATGAGTAACATAACTACAACTATTCACACTCACACCTAAGGGCAAATCAAAGTCACCAATTAGCCTTATAAGGATGTTCCTGGTCTGTGGAAGGAAACTGGAGTGCCCAGAGAGAACCTACGCATGGACAGGAAGAACATGCAAACATCGCACAGGTCCGACCAAGGGATCGGACCACCATGTGAGGCAAATGCACTTCTTACTGCTACACTGTGCCACCAAATTGAAAAATAAACGATGAAATATATACACACTAAAAATATCAGCTAGCACCAGATAACAAAGCTACAAGTTGAACCATAACATTAGTTAGACTTGTGACTGGAATAGATAAAAAAACAGCTTTTGCATAGAAATTGTAAAAAGAAAAAAAAATGCATATCACAGACCGCCTAAAATGGTAACAAACAGTAGGGACACACGGTGTTGGATTTTGCTGATATTCAATATGATGATATTTTTTAATTCATAATCACTGACGCTGATACGAATTCAATATTTCTGGTCAAGAGCACAAGCTCTGTACTTAAGAAAGATGGACTTGTTTTATTCAGTGTGGCAGTATATTTATGTGAGAAACAGATGTGAAACAAGAAAAACATAATTGCAAAAAAAACCCTTAATCTTTAGTTGTACCCATGCAGTGATGACACGGTGCATCAATACTGTACATTTGTGTAATTTGCCGATTTTCCAGCTGATATGAGTGGCTGTAACTATCTACAAAAATATATTATAAGATATACAAAATATTGTCCGATGATTAGCTCTTTAGGCTGATATCGGCCAATACCAATATCAAACCGATAATTTTGTGCATCCATTTTGAAAATTCCAGCCAACACTTGTACGCAGCCTTAGGCAGTGATATGGGATAAGCCAGCGCTCCCTGCAGCCCTGAAAGGAATAAACATTATTAAAACTATTGAGGGCAGCAACGTATCACAATATGTAGCAGACAATTGGACCTGAGTCATAGGGACTCGGACTCGAGGCGACTTGAGTCACTAATGAGACGACTTGCAACTCGACTCGGACTTGGGAGAAAATGTCTCCAGACTCAATCCGGACTTGAGACAATATGATTTGGAAAATTGCACGCACTCAGGCTTTATGTAAAGAGCCAGAAAGGAGACATACGCCGCTCTTTCCTTTTAGGTTAATCACTTTATTGGTGCTCCATTCACAGTACACTTGTCCGTCACCTATTATTGTCCCCCACACAACACAGTACTACACACATACGTTCCTACCACACACCCGCTTCTGCTACAGTGATGATCAGTGGGTAGGGTGCGCGGGACGCGGGTTTTAAATTGGCAACTGCTATGTCTCCTGTGCCCAAAGTTATTTTCTTTGCATATAAAAGAATTTCAATCAGATGGAAAACAAAGACATGCCAAGTGCACGACCTGCAACGCTTCGATAAGCGAAAAAGAGGGCACAACATCAAACTTTATCCGCCACCTGAGGAAACATGAGGCCAAGTAAAAGAAACCTGCAAACGTTAGCCAGGTAGTTAATGTTCCTGCCATAGGTTAATATGGCAGGAACGTTAGCCCGACCTGTGGTCAATATGAAGCTAGCAAAGCTAACATTAGTAAAGAGGGTGTACATGTATGTGTGGGAAGATAAGGCTTCTCTCTTCAAGATGAAAATCTGAGTGCTTTTTGGGTGGACTGGGGAACAATGGTAAGGCACTCGACCCATCATAACCTGTGACTCAACTTGACTTGACTTGACAAACCTGTGACTCAACTCGACTCGACTTGCCCACAACAGAAAAAACTTGGGACTTTCTTGAGACTCGGTTCGGAGGGACTTGGGCAATTGTCTGGTAGGTAGTACGTGTGCCTCATAGCAAGAAGGTCGCTGAGTTGATCCCCAGGTCGGGCAGGGCCTTTCTGTGTGGAGTTTGAATGTTTTTCCAGTGCATGCATGGGTTCTGTTCGGGCACTCAGGCTTTCTCCCACAGACCAAAAACATACTCATTAATGTGATTGGTGACTAAATTTCCCAGAGGAATGAGTGTGAGCATCAATGGTTGCCTGTCTTTCTATGTGGCCCTACGATTGGCTACCTCTCACCCGTAGTCATGGATCAGCAGTGTTGATACTGGATGGACTGATTATAGGGCAGTCCTTCCAGATTCTTGTTTCTGTTTAACATCATGCATTTATTGTAAATACTGGGTTGTGTTCTACTTGAATCAAATCTACTTTAAAGGTCGGCGTCCATCAGTAAGTCCTTAAAGATCCCTGAAGGTAAAATGAGAGAGTCTGAAAACATAAGACTGAGTCAACATGGAAGAAAATCTATGAAACAAGTCCAATGAATGCTTTTTCTGAGGCCACCAGTTTGAGGTCGTTTCACTGTTTCCCTCTTCAATGATTCACAGTGAGTCATTTTTTTATCATTTTCTTTCACTGCTGCAATCTAGAACATTTTACCCTCATATTTATTCACGTGTCCGCCGGTCTAACCTTGACTGGAATGGCAGCAAACCCTCGACGCCCCTCTGATACTGTATCTGTTTCTGCTCGGGAGTAAAAGCATCAAAGAGAGAGGGAGAGAGACTGGATGTTTCCTCGTCGCTGCAGCCCAGGAACAGTTTCAGAGTAGGATTCTGGCCAAGATGAGTCAGAGTGAGACTTCACTTGGGCAAGCCTTGAACAAATGCCATGGACGCACTGTGATCCTGGTTGTAACAGATTGTTTGGGTTTGGAGATATCTGGTGGAGGCAGAGTCTGAGGGAAGGGGCCTGTGTGTCGCTCATGCCCGCTCTGTTTTCCAGTGTTGTGCTTTAACATGACCCACTGTGTGTTATAATGCCCACTTTCTCTGCTTTGGACATCCATCCATCCATTATCTGTGCCGCTGATCCCTTCCCTGGGGTCGCGGGGGCTGTCGTTAAACAAGAGCAAACTACACAGAGCTGTTCAAGTTTGCCAGATTGTTTGCTTGAATATGATTAGTGCAATAGCTTTTGTATATCCAGCCATTATGTGAGGCTATAATCCATTTGAATTCATCTAGCTGTCAGGCACGAGCATATTCTAATGTGGGGTATGTTTCATTTTGTGAGTGTTTGAGCTTTTACATCATGTCTTCGATGACAATTAAAGGTGAAGTGCGTAGAAGTTGGCAGCATTTCGCCCATTCCGCCGAACAGAAACATTGAATATAGGACATAATGTTTCTATTTGGATGTAAAGTCCATCATTATAGGTGCACAATCCTCCTCATAAAACTTTGGTTTATTAAGTTAGAAAAAGCTTTTTATATCTATATATGTAGAGGCTGACGTAACGATACGCCATGTTGTCTTCGGGTGATTTTTGGGGACAGAAAGAGCAAAATGCGATTTTTGGATATGAGTCTACAAAAGTTTACAAATCCTTTAATCATCAAAATAATAGTTACAAACATGAATAGAAAACCCTCACCTGGTAGCTGTTGTAAATGATGCCCTGTTCATGATCCTTTTTGGCCTCACCGCCTCTGGACGCTTAGTGATGTAATGTTTTATTAACAAACAAGCTTATTCCAAAATCTGAATGCTGGACGTCACTAAAATGCCAATTTCTACACACTGCACTTTTAAGCAAGTAAATGATTTAAGTTGAATACTACACAGCACTGAAAGAGCTGTTACATCTGTAAGCTTTAGCTCTATGATAAAGTTACCATCATAATATGATTCATGACCCTGAAAACCCACAGCTAGCACTCCGAATCATGTTGATATTATTGTTAGCTAGGCAGTTATAGCGCAAAAGAGATTGTTGGCTAATGGCAGTTATTTGGATCACCACCAAATCTAGTCATTTCTACGTTGAGCCATTACCAACATTTCCTGAAAATGTCTGCAAAATCTGTCCTGTAATTTCACTGTGTAATCTTGCTAACAGATGAACATACACTGGCAGCTCCTTTTCCATCCCCTTTGGATACACTTTAATCTAAGGGGGCGCGAGGCTACAGGAGACTATGATAATGAGCTCTGTGCTGATCAGCTGCCCAAATGTCAGATGAGAGGGTGAAGGAGGGGCTTAAGTCACAGAGGGACTTTGTAAACAGTTATGGTGCCTGCCTGGGATGAGCAGAAAACTCATAGGTTGCATAGCTATCATAAACCCCAGGAAGTAAAAAAAAGAGTGTTTAAAGAGACATGGCCCAGTTCTCTGTGAACTGAGAATTCAGTACAAGGTGTCCTCTTCTTCTGCTCTTAAGTACTAACGGCTGCGACCTATAGGAAGGCAAGGCTAGACATCCAGCCCCAACTATGTCACGTACGTCACAAGTCCAGCTCCGCCCTCATCCAATCTGGTTAGGGTTAGGGTTAGGGGGAGGGTTAGGGCTAGGTTGCCCCGCCCAACAATTCCCTATATTTGGAATTGTTGGGCGGGGCTGGACCTTTGTGGACAGGGCTGGACGTCCAGCCCCGCCTTCCCGTAGGCCACAGCCGTTACCCTCTCTCTGCTCTTCAAGTCCCTTCCGATTTCATTAAAAGTAAAGATAAGGTGGTTATGTTTTTGCTGGTGTTTGTAGTTAGCAAGATTACTCAAAAACTACTGGATGGATTTTGCTGAAATTTTCAGGAGATGTCGGTCATGACCAAACTTAGAAATGATTCGATTATGGGAGTGACATGTATATTTGTCTGGATGCAAAACATTTGGCTGAAGTTTCCTATTTGACAGGACAATATGGGGTCCATGTCTCTGTAATCAACTATAAAAAAGCGTTGAACTTCATAGTGGGAACTTCCATTGACAACATTCAGTCATTCATATCAAAATATTAAGTGATGGTCACAAGACTTGTGTTCATAGAGGATTACAACTTCCATGTACAGTCATGGAAAAAATTATTAGACCACCCTTGTTTTCTTCAATTTCTTGTTCATTCCAATATCTGGTACCACTAAACGTATAATACAATGAACACAACAAAAAATGCAGCTGGTCACATAATACTTTATGTCCTATTTGACATTCTTAAGCTTAATTGATTCCCAGGGTATATAAGAGGCCATTTCATGTCACAAGCAGCACTGCACATGCAAAGGCCTAGAGTGGTTTCCTGCTTACATTCAAGCCGTAGCACAACTCAGAAGTTGTCAGCTCTCACATAATGCCTAAAACAAAAGAATTATGTGAAGCCACAAAGGCAGCCATCTTGGCACTGCTGGAAATTGGCATGAGTGAGAGACAGGTAGCGAAAAAACTGAAGATCTCCAAGACAGCCGTTCATTACAACAAAAAAAAAACAAGCTGAACATGGCACTACCAAATTGCTACCTGGTCGTGGCAGGAAACGTCTTTCTACCCCACGAGATGACCGTGCACTCATCCGTCCGCGTGTCAGGACTCGTCGCCAGACCTCAGGGACCTTAAAAATGAGTGGGCACTGTCAAGAAATGTGACTTGTTCAGCAAGGACAGTTCAAACCGACTTGTTGAAGCTGGTTTGAAGTCACACAGAAACGCAAGAAGCCCTTCATCAATGAAAGGCAGAGGAAGGCCCGGTTACTCTTTGCTCGAGACCACAAGGATTGGACTGTTGATGATTGGGCTAAGGTTCTCTTCAGTGATGAATCCAATTTTGAATTGATGCCCACTCCAGCCAACTTACTGGTTAGGAGGAAGCCTGGAGAAGCTTACAACCCAGACTGTCTTGCCCCTACAGTAAAACACGGGGGTGGATCAGTCATGATCTGGGGTTATTTCAGTCTGAGTGGAACAGGGCAAATGCAATTGTGTGAAGGCCGAATGAACCAGGTCATGTACAGGACTACCCTTGAAAACAGTCTTCTTCCATCAGCTGGAAAACTCTTTCCTGCCTCGAATGACTGGATTTTCCAACAAGACAATGCCCCTTGCCACACGGCAAGGTCAGTTAAAGCCTGGATGGAGAACCACAACATTAACCATGTCTTGGCCTGCTCAATCACCAGATCTTAATCCAATTGAAAACCTGTGGAAAATCATCAAACTCAAAATGGAGAACCACAAGCCCAAAAACAAAGAAAATTTGTTTGAATTTGTCCAACAGGAATGGGCTGCTGTGACAGCAGAACAATGTCAGAAGCTGGTGGAGAGCATGCCAAGACGCATGGCTGCAGTCATCAAAAACAATGGTTATGCAATCAAGTATTAACTCTTGTGTGTATCATGTGTTTAAAGGAAACAGAAAAAGGGAATGCTTAAAAGTAGTGTCTTTGGCGGTACAATGCCATAGCTATTGATGTAAGAATTTAAGTAATTTTGGTTATTATCAAGAAAACCATGGAAAATGAATAGTTCTTAGTTCTTAAATTAAACTCTCATGAGCTATTTTTGTTGTTATCATTATAATTGTCCAAACAAATGTACCTTTAGTTGAGCCAGGCATTAAAATTAACAAGAAATTGAAGAAAACAAGGGTGGTCTAATAATTTTTTCCATGACTGTATGTGCTGAGTTTGTCCAGATCCTGTCTCTATTCTGGATCTGGTGATCCTGTCTTTACAGGAGTTGTTGAAAGGCCACTGCCAGAACTGAGCCATTTTGTAGAGGTCAGTGCTCTGTGAATGACTTTCTAGTTGATTTTGGCAGGGTGTGGGACCTTTAAGTCCTGGTCCACATGGACCACATTTGGCTCAGGGGCCAATCTAAGCAGCACAGTATCAAACAGTCAGAGAGTTTGGCATTTTTGGGCCAAACTCCTGTTTAGACTCCCTTTTTTATAAAGAAAATCCACAGGCATTGATAAGAATGAATTGAATCAGTTCCCATCCCTGGATATTTGAGAGGCATTGTTTATTCTCTGTGCTGAAAAATCATCTTTGCAGCTTAGAGTGGGTAATTTTCAAGATGAATGCAGGAGCAGGTTCTTACAGAATAAGAAAACGAAGTGCAGAGGGTTGTTTTTCATAATTTAGAGGAAGACTTGGCTGATATCGAATGTCAAAAGAAGTTAAATGGTCTTAAATCCACCTCCAGGCAGAGTTTAAAAGGTTTAGAAAAGAAACTTGAAATCCAGAGATAGCAGCAGGAGGTATAAAAGAAGTCTGTCAGAACGCGAACTGAGAGGAACTATATCAGTGTAAATGATCCAAAAGCACATTTCATTGTTATCTCCCCGGAGAATGTAAACAGTTGGTTTGTTCGTGTGTTTTTGTTTGGAGGAGAAAAAGGAACAAAACTTCTCGTCTCTTATTCTGATGTTCGAGATGGAAGCGTGACGCTCATTCAGGCCACGAGAGGAAGCGAGCTCTTTGTGATTCATATCTTTGACTGCTTGATATCCAACAGTGTGTGTGTTTGAGTGAGTCTTTTGTGTGTGAAAGGGTTTGTGGGTAAACACTGGAACAGGTTTGTTTGAGAAACGAGATAAAGAGCTGAAGAACATGTGAGCGCACTTACTGTCAATAAGCAGGAGACACTGAAATAATATATGCAGAGATTTGTCTTTGTGGGTACATTTATAACTCAACATTCCACTTCTTTGGAGGTTGAGTCGTTTATTTTTTGAATAAAGGAGAAAATACTCCAACGCACTCTCTTTTCACTGCTATTTTAACAGCATTGTCATATAGAAGTTGAAAAACATGTCAAAGTATTGCAGCGTCAAGACGTCAAGTGAACATCTGCCCGGCCTCGCTGGGCTAAGACCACTGAGGGCTCGATATAGAACAATACGGGACATCCCATATGAAGTTAGCCAAAGATCATAAACTGTACATGGTCACTGACTCAGATTAGGCTTAAAAATATATGGGTTTGTGTATCTACATGTAAAGCCTGAGATGGAAAATCAAAAGGGTTTTTAAACTACAGGCTTTTACAAAGGGGCTGTTGTTCCTTTCAAGCCATTCTTATACCAATATCTCTGAAACAAGCAAAGATGTCTGGCGGAAAGTTACTTTCTTGAGTAATTTAGGCCCAGGCTTTCAGATTCTGTCTAAGAAAAGGCCTTTTTTACATTTTTGAGTAACTGGTCTCCAAAGTGGTGAATATTTAATGTGCAAACATTGAAAAATCAATTTTCAGGGGGCCAGTGTCAGTCTGTAATCATGTACAACATACTACTGATGCTGGATTCCTTCAATTTTAAGACAAGACTGAATGCAGGAGGGAGCCTGACTGTCCGGCAAAGGTCTTAATTTAGAGCTCATGGAACTCTAAAGATGGTTTTGGCTTAACAATACAATAATGTGTCAGTACATTGACACATTATGCATGACAAGAGTGCTTACAGGATGAAAAAGATCAACATTTGAAAAAAGAATTTGATGGGAAGGAGGTGAGAAAATAAGCTGATTTATTAAGCAAATTAAAATAAGATCTATCTATCTATCTATCTATCTATCTATCTATCTATCTATCTATCTATCTATCTATCTATCTATCTATCTATCTATCTATCTATCTATCTATCTATCTATCTATCTATCTATCTATCTATCTATCTATCTATCTCTATTGAGACAACTCCTGTGACCAAGTTTGCAACACAACTTAAAGAGGCTATGAGGAGTTTCTAAGTAATTACAAAGAAGTCTCACTTTTAGATATATGCCTGATCGAAATACACTCTTTATGATGAGTTTTATAGCATCAAAATAGGTTATCTATAAATGCTATTCCTTAGCTAGGTGATCAGGTCGGACAGCCGGCTTCAAAATACGATACTAAGTTTTGCAAAAATTGCTTGTTGTCACACATCAAAAACCACCGCTATGTAACTAGAAAGAAAAACATTACCTCGTCGCTTTGCATCCTGTAAGTTGTTGAAAAAAGAAGTTGTAAAGCAATGCAGAGTTCTGAGGAAGGTCCGAACTGCATTTATTAGCATCACAACAAACACACGCTTTGGCTTGGGTCACGTCTTTTGGTGCGTTCCAGTTGTAGTCAGAAGTAGGAATTTCCAAGTTCTGAGTAGGAAACTGCAGCTGGAACGTCCCCCGAAGTTGCAATTTCCTACCGGGAACTCGGTGAAACCTCGCCACCCCTGAGTTGACAATCAAAGATGGATGCCCCCAGTGTGAACAGTTATTTAGCTCCTGTAATAATCAATTTATTTGCACTTCTGACTGGAGTGTGTCGCTCTAGCTCAGCTGTATACATAGTATTGTTAGACTTATATTTACAAAAATGCTGCCATAGTGATAATCACATTCTTCATGTGATATTTGTGAACAACAATGCAGGGCGTGCTAATAACAGCTAACAACAGCCTGGTAGATGGGCATGTTTTTTTCCGACTTCAACTGGGACGCCGATAAGTCAGAGATGATGTCACTCTCAGTTCCGAGGTTACTGGAACGCAGCATTACGACAGTCATTGCACGTGCTCATGGGTAGCAGAGTCTTTATGTCTTTGGAAATACAATATGTAGATTCTCCTCATAGCACCTTTATATTATTTGTTTTGTTTACAGAAAATTCATTTAATTCTGCCAATATTAAGTTTCCATTAGTACAGTGCAAACACTGTCCAACATGTTCAGACTTATTTCTGAAATAAAAACCCAGTAAGACTTTCAGCTTTTAGCTACATACTGAATTTGATCACAATTAAATTGAGGAGGAGCTTGATACAAGGAGGGAACTACTAATTTGCTCCTTACTTAAGCTACTAAAGGATGTAGTTTAGATGGTCCTACACTTAAAACCACTGTACCTTTCTCTCAAAATAATAGTAATTCTTCAAAATCCAACAAAAACATAAATGAAAACCCTTCTTTTGAATTCATTATACAAAAACACATATCCCCAAACTAAATATCAAATCAGCTATGCTTAACAAAGACCTCAACACAGAATGAAAGTGAAGCAGAGGGCTTAATATCATAATTATCCTGCTTCAATGTTAATTTCTGGAGATAACACTTGAGTATAAAGTGCTGTGAAGCTGTGGTGAAATACTTTGACTTGACTCAATGTTCTTATCATCTCAGCCAGAACAAAGAGCCACTTGTTATTGAGCATATTTGTTAAAGCAGCTTAAATAATAATGAGATTTATACCAACATTTAAAGCCAGACTGTCTCATGCTGCCTCTCAGACATTAAGATAACAGTGAAGGCATCACAAGACAATGACTTCTTATTTAATTCACTTTAGAAGCAGCAAAGGTAGATCATAGTCCCAAACAAAAGCCTCTCTGTGTTTCTGGGCAGAGTGCGCCCTTTTTTATTTGTTTCATGTGGACATTTGCAGTTACAGAGCTCCTTTCAAGCACTGCTCTTATCAGTAAATTACTTGTGTGTGGGGTTTGAGCCAGTGTGTGTTTGTGTGCGTGAACGGGCCAAGGCCTCGCTTCCCTGCTGATAGTCCTGTGACTGGGATCTCCTCCCTCGAGCCTCCTCCGCATCCTCCTCCACCTCCTTCATACTTTGTCTAATGAAAAACCTTCTGCTCTGTCTCCCTCTGCTTTGCACAATCACATGTGCACGCTGACATTAAACGTTATGGTGAGGTAAGGAGCTCCATCCATACACAATTAGAGTTAAAATAGAATAATTGTGACATTCTGAGCATGAAAAGCAACAAACACGACCTCACAAATGCACAGAGATTTGCCTCCGCTGTCCAGCAGTCCCCTGCAGAGCAGAACATCCACCCATGGGCTAAAGTTAGCGCCATTTGAGTCTCTAAGCTGCTCTAAAGCCTGTAATACAGAGCACCAGAGCTCTAAACATTAAAGCAGGGGTGTCAAACTCAATTGCACATGGGGCCAAAACTCAAAACACACTTTAGGTCAAGGGCCGAAAAGGAAAAATATGTATTTAAATATGAATAAATGGACACAAATACTATCATTACAGAATAAAGAAACTGAAACTATAAATTACTTAAAAATATCTCCTGTCAAAATAAAAAGTTGGAAATATGAACATGCAACAAAAAAAACTTAAAATATTATATAAAATTGTGCTTTTGTTCCCAGTTGTCTATTGTTCAGCAAGGCAGCTGCTGCACTGCATTATGGGATCTGTAGTTTGTGTGTTATCAGCACTTCATACCGCTAGGCCATTAATAACAAAAACAAAAACTATATAAAACAATCTCGCAGGCCAGATATACTTGTCCATCGGGCCGGATGTGGCCCCCGGGCCTTGAGTTTGACACATATGCATTAAAGGGATACACCAACATTGTTTTTGGTTTTCATTTCTTGCCTCACTCCTGAGTCAATGAGAAGCAGATAGACACCAGTCTTTTGACTGTACATGCAGTAAGGAAGAGACGGGAAGAGCTCAGCAACCACGAATTAGCTCAGCTCAAACACTGGGAGTCAATGGGTTGTGTTAGCCTACCTCTGCCTACAGTTATCAGATAAACTCTTCAGGTTCTGTGTGCTTGTTGTGACTCTTTTTGTTGTTGCGTTAGGTTACGTTATCTATTTTTGGACTGAGAGTAAGGCCCCATCCACACGAAGCCAAACCGAGGTCTAAACGTATACGTTTTTTGCGCGAATCTGCGTATCATCCATACGAAGACGGCGTTTTGGGGGTCTGTAAATGATCATTTTTGAAACCAGGTTCCAGCGTGGAAAGATATTGAAATGCTGTATACCCAGCTCCGTGATTACTGGCTCTCTGCAAGTTTTCAGATACGCTTACGTCATAGTTTCATATCTTCATTGACACGCATCAACGACAATGGCGGCGTACGTGAAGCATATGTGCTGATGAAGCTAGTGACCCTACTATCCCTGTTGCAGCAAAATCTCCTTCTTCTCAATCACCACAGAGTTGAACAAACAATTATCAAGGACACATTACGGCACTTTATGATCACTTTATCACAATCTCTGTTTACAACTTTTGACGCAAGTGCGCATGCCCACTGTTTTTTCGTCTGTTTCTGCTTGTTTCTGTCATATCGTTACAGCGCCCCTAGAGGTCTGGCATGTGTTTTACAGCGTTTTGATGCGTATCAAGTGCATTCATATAGACGCCCACATTTTCTGAGACGCCTTCGTCTTTATGACGATCGTTTTGGAAACTGTTAAGCGTTTTGTCTTCGTGTGGATGGGGTCTTAGTTACAGTAAGTCTATCTGATGATAGAGGCAGCCTAGCACTACCTATTGACTATTCAAGCCAAGCTAATTGGCAATGGGTGAGCTCTGCCTGTCTCTTCCTTTTTACGGCACACACAGTTGAAAGGATGGAGTCTATCAGCTTACCATGGAGTTGGAAGTGGGGCAAGATTGAAAAAGAAAAAAAACAGTTGGTGTATCAGTACCTCTGCCAAAGGGGGGGGCAATTTTTGACAGTGTTTTTCTGTTTGTTAGCTGGATAGCTCAAAAACTTTTGAACAGGTTCTGATGACATTATAAGGGAATGTCGGTCAGGGTAGACGTCAAACTGATCCAAATCTGTGTGTGAATCTGGGAATCTTTCTATGGATTTGTTAATAGTACCAGACAGGCCGCTTTTCCTCATTTGTGCTTAATAACTATATAGCCTCTCAACAGATTTTCAAAACATTCTCAGGGAATATCGGACATGACACAAGGGAGAAGTCATGAGAAGTGCTAAGGTTTTGGTGATTTCCAAGGATTTGATAAAAGTGCGAGTTAGTAGATTTCCACATTTCCACATAATTTTCCACAGAAGTTAATTGAGTTACTGTTGCCTTACTGTCCTGAACCATTCTGAGCATTCTCCTTTCACCTGGCAGTCCACAAAAAAACCGCTGCTTACTGAATAGTTTCTCTTGATTGGACCACTCTGTGTAAAACTAAATGGCTGTGTGTTAAAATCCCAATTGATTAACAGTGTTGCCAGAATTTTCAACTGGAATAAGCGTAACCTAGTCAGCAGAAACAAGCCCAAAAACAAGCAACCTCGAGCTATTTTTTTCAAATGTGATATATTCATTCAAGACAAATCTGATTTTCATCAACATGACATTTCAATTTCACAGTGACATTTTTTCTCACTCGTCTCTTAATTTACTTCTTCAACATCCTTTTGTTTGGACGTGGAGTATCCTTTCCATTATACAGAAATAAAGAGAAATACTTCTGTTATTTATAACCCAGTTATCATTGAATAGCCTGTTTAACCTTGGTTTTTGTAACCAAACAGACAAAGTCAGGCTTTTATTTATGATTCAGGTTTTATGTTGATCCTCTACAACTTTATCATGGTGAAACAGTAACACACTAGAAAGCACTCGGAGAGCGCAGACCTCCACCAGCGCCACAGTCCTCACCCATATTGTCATTTTGACCATAAATATTACTCCTACCTTTATTTAATCTAAATATTTAGATTCCTTGACCATGAAAACATATCATTAGTAATTGGATTCATAATGATATCTATTTTAGTTCAGTAGTTATTCACAGAAATGACATTTTTCACCATGGCGACCAGACGCTGATCCTGATCAACACCAAAATCGAATCAGTTCTTCCTTTTCCCATGCTGAACATTTCCTGAAAATTTCATCCAAATTCATCCATTACTTTTTGAGTTATTTTGTTCACGGACGGAAGGACGGACGGACATACTCTCCCGAAAACATAACCTCCTTGGCAGAGGTAATTAGAAGTAAATTTTATTCCGGCTATAAGGATTCCTAACATTTTTGTGCTTTGTTTTCCAGTAAAAATAACATTTGTGTTCGGAATGGGACAAAACAGTTTGTGTAACTTCTGAATTTAGTTTATTTTCTTTTTTATGTTTTTTTTTTTGCATTTTGTGCCCTAAGTGATAGGAAAGAGACAGTGGATCGGCCTGTAAAAGGGGATGAGAGAGTAGGGGAGGACACTCTGCGAACCCAGGCCAGCAGAAGCATGTATATGGGATGCCTGGTTGCTAACTACTCCACCAAACCAGCACCCCAAATTTAGTTTATTTTCATAGTAGAGTGAGCATCAGATCCCTCTTTGGTTCGGGGCTGCAGTTGCCAATATTTAGAAGCAGTTTCAAGTCCTCCTTTCTGATACTGGGTTTGAACATGAGCAGAGGTTCATGCTTCATTGTTGTTGTAAGCACAGATCAGAACTCTTGTTTGTACCTTCATTACGTTGGTACGATGGGTGCATGCTTGAAAGTCCTGATCTGAAGTCACTGCCTGATACGCAGAATCAGAAGCTCGCACACTCTTGGAGTTCCTGCTGACACAAACATATGCATGTGTGAAGTGCACACACTCACACATCGGTCCCACGGCTCCACGTCTGGGAGCAAAGAGCCGCCTTTAAGGAAGAGCGTCCTCTGCTCCAACTCCACAGAGATCACTTTTATTTCCCTCCTCCCTGCAGCAGTCAGTCACAAAAACACGATTTCTCTTAGAGATGATTTTGGAGTAAAAATCCAAATGAAAAATTCATCAAATTGGGAAAAAAGTCCAGGATAGGTGCTGGTGGAATTGAGTGCATATGCTGGTGTGTGTGCAATAAGAAATGGAACTAATGCATCTTTTCTGTGTCACTGCTAATGTCCCAAGAGCCTCCAGGGGGCTGCACACACACACAGACACCAGACAGGGCGACATGCACTCACAAGTAATTAGAACCATGGTTCATGCACACACAAACATACACTCCCACCTACACACCATTGACACTCAAAGCTCCAGAACCTTCATGTTTGCACACTCGTGCACACTCAATGCATCCGCCTGCTCTGCATCATGGGAGTGCAAACTCTGCAGCTCTGAATATTGGAAGAGGAGTCGGTGTGTGTAAAATGTACACAGGATCAATTCTGGCTGTCACAACACACACAAATACCAGCAAAGACAGAAAACGTAAATGTTTCACACAAACCACAATTCCAATGAAGATGGGGAATGAAGCACAATGCAATGATCTAAAAGTCTTTTTCAACCTTTGTTCAGTTGTTGAAAGTCGAGGAATGCTCAAAAGTCACCTGTTTGGAACATTCCACAGGTGAATGGGTATAAAAGGAGCATCCCAGAAAGGAAAGGTTCAGGCATGTTCACCACTTTGAGATCAACTGTGTGAGTAAATACTCAATCAGTTTATGAGCATTTCTCAGTGTTTAACTGTAAGGAATTCGGGGATTTCATCATCTGCAGTCCATAATAAAACTAGAAAAGCACTCGGAGAGCGCAGACCTCCGCCAGCGCCACAGTCCTCAGCCATATTGTGATTTTGACCATAAATATTGACATTTGACCTTTATTTAATCCAAATATTTAGATTCCTTGACCATGAAAACATACCATTAGCAATTGGATTCATAACAATATCTATTTTAGTTCAGTAGTTGTTCACAGAAATCACATTTTTTGCCATGGCGGCCAGATGCTGATCCAGATCAACACCAAAATCAAATCAATTCTTCCTTTTCCCATGCTGAACATTTCCTGAACATTTCATCAAAATCCATCCATCACTTTTTGAGTTATTTTGTTCACAGACAGACAGACAGACAGACAGACGGACAAACAAACTCTCCTGAAAACATAACCTCCTTGGTGGAGGTAATCAAAACATTCTGGGAATCCAGAGAAATCTCTGCATGTAAGCAGCAAGGCCAGAAACCAACACTGAATGCCTGTGACCTTTGATTGCTCAGGCTGAACTCCATTAAATACCTTCATCATCCTGTAAAGAATATCAGCACATGAGCTCAGGAACACTTCACTTTATTGAATTGCCCCTAAAGGGCCATTTGGTTTGCTGCAGAAAAACATTCAACAATCACAGTTAGGACGCACACGCAAATATATAAAAGTATAAAATGTGAGCAGGTACAAGGTGCACAGTCCACAGATCAGAAGTCAGTTTATATAGATAAAAGACTAAAAAGATAATCAGCAGATTAAACAAACAATTCAATCAATCAAACTATCAAACTTTATATCGGACTTTTCATGCCAAAAAAATGTAGCATAAAGTGCTTTACAAAATGGCAGATAATGAAAATAAAATGAGTTATGACCCAAACCCATCTACTCCGCAATCTATAAACAGTATTGGTAAAATGCAGCACAAATAAGACACAATAATAAAGCAGGAACATTGTTGTACCCTGTACATACCAAGGAAATGCCATCTGAAAGGTTTAAAATGAGTAAACACTGGAGGTTCGGTTCATGAAATAAAATACAAAATACAATAAATTGAAATGAACTAAAAAATAAAATTACAATAAACTGAAGCTGTAATAAGAATAAAAGCACTATAATGTTATTCAGGTAAAAGCCAGACTAAAGAAATATTAAAGGCAGAGGAGGATCAGCATCAGGATAACTTCTCTTCCCCCCCTGCATTTAGGCCCCTGGTGAAGTGGAACAAAGAGAACTTGAACATGTTTTTGTAGCTTGGGAAATGGTTAGTCAGAGAGTTTGTATTCATTGTTAAGAGGATGAGTGACATCCACAGGAATTTGGACATCCATTAGCATTTGGCTTTCTTGAGCACCTGAGTGTTAAAGATATTGTCCAAACTACTGATTTTTGATCCAGTTACTTTGAAAAAAGCATATACGATTCTCCTGAGGATGTTGTATGGAGAAAGAAATTACAGTTTCAGAAAACCATCGTCAGTTAACACAGTTCATCTCTCCATCTACGAGGTCAAGGGTCAAACTCTACCATGCAAAGCCAGAGGCAAGGCAAGTTTATCTGCAGAGCAGAATTTGTGGTGATGGTAACAAGGTAATGCAAAGTGCTTTACAGAGCAAGAAAAATGCATTAAAACCACAATACAAAATAAAAACAAAAATAATCATATGTCAAGTCTTAAACATTAACAACACCCAGAAACACCGTCGCCTTCTCTGAGCCTGAGCTCATCTGAGATGGACTGAGGCAAAGTGGAAAAGTCTGCTGTGGTCTGAGTCCACATTTCAGACTGTTTTTGGACATCATGGACTTCATGAAATGCTGAATTTCCTCTTTTTATTTCTCTAGCAAAGGTCAATGACAGCATCTGTAATGGTATAACAAGGTGTCAGTGTCCCATGGCATGGGTAACCTGCACATCTGTGAAGGCTCCATTTATGATGAAAGGTATACAGGCTTAGGAGCAACATGCTGCCGTCCATCTTTCCCAGGGACATCTCTGCTTAATTCAGAGACAATGAAGACTGCTACAACAGTGTGGCTTCAGAGTTAAAGAGTGACTGAACCAACCTTCCTGTGCAAATACGTAGACCCCAGAATGCTGAGCCACTGAAGTACATCAAGCAAAATATGTGAGAGAATTCCACCATCTAACATCTTATTGTATTTGGCTGAATATAGTTCGAAAAGAATAAGCAAATTATTGCATTCTGTTTTTATTTACATTTTGCACAGCTGCTTAACTTCATTGGAAACTGGGTTTTTGATTGATTGAATTCATTTATTTGACAGGGACGATGCAGTTTAACATAGTTCCGTCACTGAGCATGTATATTAATGTATACATATATACAGTATGTGTGTGTCAGTATTGGTGTGTTACTGTGTGGAGGAGCAGAGGTTGACCTCAGGCTACCAGCTAATTAAAGCTGTTCTAGAGAAACGAGGGAGGGAGAGAAAACAGAGAGGAGAGGAGAGACTGAAAAAGAGGGAGGCAGACGGGGGAGGGGAGTGAGGGGGAGGTGAGAGATTGAGACTGGGAGGCAGAGAGGGTGAGAGTGAGAGACTTTTCTCGGGGTGTTTTTGGGTTATTCGGTGGCATTTTCCTAATTTTAGTGAGGGCCTGTCATGTGATGTGCGGGTTTGAAAAGCTGTAGTTTTGTGCTGTTGGAATAAAAACCAGGGCGGATTTTACCAAGTAGGTCTCTCTATTCAATCATTAATGCTTGAAAATAAAAATAACAAAAGCTACACTGTAGAAGAGTGAAACCACCAGGGATGCAACAATTCTGAATAAAATATTGAACCATTCAGTGTGATGTCGACAGTTTAATACCTGCCTAAACATTGTATTACTTTATTTTTTAGCCCAATGAAATTTCATTTATTCTTGACATTTTCTGTCCATGCTTTATTTGCTTGGTTTGTGCCTGTGAGTCTGCGCGCATGTGTAGCATGACCCTGGCATAGATCAGCCATCACCGAATTCCAGACTCTGGTCCAACCCCGGACCGCATTGCCTCACAGTCTGTAACCAGGTTGATTTTATTCATGTTTCTGATATAAATAGTAATGCTTGCTGTTTCATTTAACTCCATATAAAAGCATGTCCATGCTGCTGGATCACTGGCCAATGAACTTGTCTGCTGTGGTGAGACAAAACAAGCCTTTAGTTGAAGGGAGACTAACTTGTAGTACGTTTATTTTCCACACTTCCATACTTCTATAAGCTCAGGATGATTGAATGCAGTCATACAAGACAAAACCTACATCTTCACAGAAGTTATGCTGACTGAAATCATTTCCTCCACCCAAGAAAATCAATAAAATGAGAGTCAAACTCGATCTGTTATTAATATAAAAATCCTTAAAGGAACACTACACCCAAACAACAATTTGGCCTCATTTTCTACTCACCCTCATGCTGAGCAACACTCTGGAGCACTTTTTTGATGTCTCAAATGCAGCCGGAGGTCGGATTTTAAGCTGTCAACAAGCGTCCATCTAACAGGGGCAGCGGCGAAGAAAAAGGTCCATAAAAGTCCAGAACGTGCCTATTTTCCTTCATACTGCACTGCTGTAATCCAAGTGTCCTCGTAATGTACATAATTAATTGAAGCGAAGTCATTTAGTACATTTTTGAGCCTAAACAGTGCTATAAGCGTGCTTCCGCAGTGCCGTCTACTTGCGCTCCTGCACTACATAAGCAGACCAATCCAGGCGGATTACATAGTGCAGGAAAATAGGCACATGCACTGACTGAGCTCAGATTCAAAATCATAGAATGACTGTAGCTCAACTCTCTGTGAACAAAACGAGATGTGAGATGGATAGAATAAAAATTATTGATTATATTAAGTTTTTTTTTTATGAGCTAAGGCTGTTTTAAAATGTATATTTTTTGCAAAAGTGATCAAATTTTTTGAAACCCTTTCATTTGGCTTTTTAAAGACCTTAATATGGAAGTACAAACCTGAATCTCAATGAAAAATGACCAACCTTCTGTATTTCATAGCTTGTAATCGTAGTATCTGTACCATGCCCAAATATACAAATATGTATATCTTTATGTTTTTATTTATGTATAAATATTACAGATTACATGAAGAGAAAGAGTAGTCAACAAAAAATTTTGACCACCTGCCACTAAAGTGAGAAAACTTGAATATTTTAGAAAAAAAAAAAAAGATTAAAACTGGAAATGTTATTGGACAAACATTTTGAAGAGAAATGAGGAATTGCAAACAAAATTAACCTTTTTATACTCAAATTCGAGCCATTCACTGGGAGTCTCTGAGAATTCAGAAATTAATAAAGCATGACATATAACCACTAAAACTAATTTCATCTGTTCAGGCATTCAAGTAATGGACGATCATTTGGCATCTTAAACAAGAAATAGTGATGTACTTTACTGTCTTTTTGGTCAATTTGAGAATTCATTAATTAAGATAATAATTATAGTTAAGCATTTAAAATATAATTCCAGTTAAAGAGCTTCTTCATATAATAATCATTACAGAAACATCAAAAAATCCTGTGGCATAAACCTTACACTGGGTGGTGAACTTATAGGTTTGTTGAGCACTATAGTAGTAATGTGTGTGGTTGTGTTTGTGTGTGTGTGCCGCAAGAAGGTTGCTAGTTCAAATCCTGTGGCGGTCAGGGTCTGTGTGGAGTTTGCATGTTCTCACCGTGCATGTGTGGATTCTCTCAGGTCACTTTGGCTCCCTCCCACAGACCAGAAACATGCTGATCAGGTTAACTGGTGGGTTTAATTGCCCTTAGGTGAGTGTGAGCCTCAGCGGTTTTCTGTCTCTCCTTGTGGCCCTGTGATTGGCTGGTTCTGGGTGTCTCTTACCAAAAAAGAGTCTTGATCTTAAAGGATAAGTTTGGTTTCTAGAGCTTTCACATTGTTTATAGAATGAAGTAGAACAATGTACTACCCCAGAAGGCTTTCCTGATCCAAACAGTGCTTCAGGAGATATTTAGATCCAAAATCGAGCAGTGGACATCCGTATAATGGTAGCATACGGGCATGTATAGCACCGCTCCTAAAACTGCATTAATCATCCAAAAACTCATTAGTTTCACCAATATTTCATCATGGTCCACTCGCACTACTCCTCCGAGACAGTCCGGGGTCGCCCCACCCATGTTTTCGTGACTGTGCTGACCTCTGAACTGAAGACTTTGTTTATGACTGCCGCGCATGCACAGTATGGCTCATTGTTTCAGGGGCGACCGCCGCCTACTCAACAACTTTCTTCTTCCAGTTTTGTGCAAAATGGTCAAATATCTATCAGATGAAGATGTTGTGGAACTTTGAATATGATGGGTGTCCTTACAGTTTCGAGCCAGAGTTTACCAATGAGGAGCTCATCAAAAGGAGGAAGCCGTACTGCGCATGTGCGGCAGCCGTAAAGAAAGTTTTCAGTTCAGAGGTCAGCACAGTCACGAAAACATGGGTGGAGCGACCCTGGACTGTCTTGGAGGAGTAGCCCGAGCGGACCATGATGAAATATTGGTGAAACTAATGAGTTTTTGGACGATTAATGCAGTTTTAGGAGCGGTGCTATACATGCCCCATGTGCTACCATTATATGGATGTCCACCGCTCAATTTTGGATCTAAATATCTCCTGAAGCACTGTTTGGATCAGGAAAGCCTTCTGGGTGAGTATATTGTTCTACTTCATTCTATAAACAATGTGAAAGCTGTAGAAACCAAACTTATCCTTTAAGGAGGTATTTCTAGTTAAAGAAAGGATATGCTGAATTCAAATGTGTTAATGTTTATCCTGTATATGACACACAGAGCATTGATGCAAAATGAAACAAGCAGCAGGTTAAAGCCTCATCGCTGGTTTGCAGGAGCAGATGGGGATGCTGTACCATCACACCGACCGCTTATTATCTCAGGCAGACGAATAGAATTACACCCTTTTAGCCAAGATGATAACCTTCGACATTTCAGAAAAGCTCTTCACAGGATTTGATAACCTCTTGCAGGGATTGAGTCACCAGAACATGGAGGAGGTCAAGTGAATTTAAAGCTCAACCTTCAGGGCGTTTGATCGGGTTCAGGCCGGGGCGAGTCAAGTTCCCCGACACCGGACTAGAGAAAGGTTTTCATGCTGAACCAGGGAAAGGTCAGCCTCAAACTGAGGCCTTAATTAGAGGAGTGCTATATGAGATCTTTTTTGTGTTGAGCTGCCTGAGTTGCGGCCATTTTGATTTTCATCTCTTGGCTGCAGATCTGCCTGTTTGAGTTTGAGAGGGATATCTTCACAGGATGTTGCATCAAATGTAGTTATGAGTGTGTGATTAAAATTATGCAGAAGTCGGCACGATTATTTGCCCATTTGTCAAACAGGTGGTAAATGTAATTATCCTGCTCTATTAATTCAAACTAAGTAATCAGTATAGGAAAAATAAATGTGAAACTGTCACCTTAACTCTTTGATTTCCACACTATGAAATACATTTGCAGAAAAATTGTTGGTAGAATTGTGGTCATGTCTCTTCATTTAGCATAATTTTAGGTTTTATTTTTAAGATTATCCAATCAGGAAGCAAATATGCAGGTCAACTAGCTGGTTGACTTGCCCGTTAAAGGTCATTTTTGGCTTGAATGGATTTCTTTCTTTTCTGTTGCAGATTTTTTTTTCATATAAAACAACATAAAGAGTAGAATTTCATAAAATAGCCTTTCAGTTATTAAAAAATATGTTTCTCCATCTTATCCATCTCACCAGCTTTGAGTAATTTGTGTGTGAGTGAGAGAGATGATTGCCAGTGGTTCCACAAATGTGCGAAAAGAGTTTCTTCTTACTTGGTTGAGATTTCTGAGAAGCTGTCCAGAACCTTTTCAATTCTGTTTTTCACCAAAAGTTTTCAGTCTTGCCACTGTGAATATAATCACTGCTACATATACTATTCAATGGGGTGAATGGAGATAAACAGCCAAAGATAGGTTTTTAGTTTTAAATACATCAATTTGGTGACAGAACAGTCAACCAAGAAACATGGAGCTCTGGTTCAGACTATGATGGATGAAAAATATAGCCGAAAATGAGCGATTTTGCAGAGATTATGTCCTCAAGCGCTGAAGCTCCTTATAGGGCAAAAAATCACCATTTCGCTATATTTTTTCATCCATCAGTGTTACCATAAAGTCAGATCATCTACCATCTTCAGGTGGGTCAGCTGACCTGGTAAAACAAACTTTGATGACGCTATAGCCGCTGCCGACACAAAAGGTACAGCTGATCTACTTTTAGCCGCAAAAGGAGCAACATGGCAGAATATTTATCTGATGCCGAAGAGTCAGACTACTTACTCTAATCGGGTTTGAGTCTGGAGTACACATGGACGAGGAGCTCCATGAGAGAAGAATGGAGAGGGAGAGGAGACCTAATGAGCTGGCTCGGTAGCCCAATAACAGGAGCACGCCTTACCACTAACAATGCTAACTGGTGTGTGCGCTAGGACAGTGTTCAGCCATAGCAACAGAAGAGGAGTGTGTTTGCTGCTCAGAGTGACTTGAAACCAGCTGGACACGCTGTGATGGATCTATCCAGGAATATATGTCTGATCATTTCTGGAGGATTTCTTCTGCAATGACAAACCGCTGTGGCAGAGACGAGCGATGCAGAGATTATGTCCCGCTGAAGTCTGTTGCGGGTTCGCTAAGTGCGTGCTACATCGTTGGATCTAAATAACTTGAAGGACTCGAGCTGCACGATGTTGACTATAGCTCAGTGATTCCCAAACTGGGGTACGCAAAGTGCCAACACTTCAGACCTCACCACCCCCACAAAGATTGAATGAATGACAGATGGATCACTAACTCACAAAATGTGATTGTAGACAACAAAACCTGTTTTCAGCAGGCTGCAGGAACTTAAACTCATGTGAAACTTGGTGGATATACTGTTATGTAACAGTATATATTTTTAAATTTGCATTCCCAATCTGATTGGCCAACTGGAGTATAGGACTGATGTGAGCCTGTCATCATATTCAAGAAATCAATTAACCGCACGATAAATAGAAATGTCCTAGGTAAGTTTGCCAGCATCGATAAATTGACACGTACATGCGTGTTTGTTTTCCTCCATCACCAAACAGGCTGGATGAGAAGATGGCTCACTCCGTCCATCTTTTTCAATGCTTGGGCCTATTGGTTCTATAGCGTAATGAGCAGGGTTAGGAGAAAGCCCAAATACCCAAAAATGTGTTTAAAAGCTTCCCTTTAAAACAAGTTTTTACTATAAAGTCTTAAAATACAGAAGCTCACATTGATTTAAGTGTAAAGCAATGCCCCATTATTATTATTAAAAATAATCATACAAGATTAGTTTTATTATTTATTCACTTATTTACAGGATTTCTATTTGTGGTAAGGGTATTTACTTTTTGTATATTTGCAATTTGTTCAGAATGTAAATGTTGTGACATGTTATCTTCTAAATCAAAAACAATGGTCTAAACACTGCTATTCAATTTCTTTTTCTCACAATATTGCACCACCATTTTTTTCCGATTTTGTTCGATCCCAATCAACATTGTTGCATGATCACTTCAATTATAAAAAAGCTGTTTTTTCAATGAGTCGTGACCTCGAAAAAGGAAAAAGAAAGGTTTACTCTGGTCCATGAGAATATCTAAAACCAGGAAAATGAATATTCACCTTATTCTGCTTGGCTCCAGACAGGAAAATGATAAGTAGAGCGAAGGAGAAAGTGAGAAGATAATGTGCGAGGAGAACCAAAGAAAGAGAGAAAAGTAGAGCAAGACGGAGCGGGTGAGCTGCAGTGAGGTCATCTAACGTGTGAAAGTGTGAACAGATGGAGACACAATGACCTGAATGTGTGGAGCGAGCTGAGAGAGAGAACCCATGTTCTGTATATCATGACTTTTTAAGCGTGTTGTGTGTTCCCTTCCCTCTGAATACATCTGCACATCTTAATAAACTGAGCTGAGTATGATTGAGAGTCAGGGAGCGAGCGAGCAGAGCGGGCAGGAAGAAAGAGCCTGAGAGAGAAGAAACACGGGACCCTCATGTTTTATTCACACAGCAAATATACAATCGATGTCTCCGTATATAATTCATGCTTCATTTTAAATATTTCACTGTCAACAAGCCAATTAGCCGATTTAGACGGCGGTGAACTCGAGTGCGTGTGTTTGCAACTTTCCTCGTGTTTCCGTGTGTGTGTGTGTGCTGAGGAAGTGTGTATATGTTTGTGTGTGTGTGCACATGTGTGAAAGAGAAGTGAGCGAATGAAACCGGCCGTCAAACAGGCTACAGAGAGAGAGAGGCACGAGGGGAGAGAAGGTAGGGCTGGGAAGATGTTCTGGCCCTTGGACAAAAGAGTCTCCTGAATGAAACCAGGCTGGAGTATGTTAAGCTAAATGGTGATACACGATGTCCCGACATGCCAGATAGTTCAGTATCTACAGGGTGTTCCTACAGGAGGGAGCCAGACCTTTAGAAAACCTCAACTTCTAACTTGCTCCCAGATATAAGAATTTGTTAAAATCAAAAGTACGAGTTTAAATAAGAAATTCTATCTGTGATCTCAGGAAGTTGAATGTTTTTTTTTCAGAATTTTACTTTTTTTCTCAGATTTTTTACTTTACCAGAATCCTGTATTTATTCTCATGTCTAACTTTGAACACTGAATATTTACCTCATACTCAGATATTTAACGTTTTCACCGATTTTTAACTTTAATGTCAGATTTACTTATCTTACTTAAAATTCTGACCTTAAAGGAACTGTGAGGAGATGGATTACCGGCAACACAAAGACTCTGCTACCCATGAGCACGCGCGGCGACTGTCGTGATGCTGCATTCCAGTAACCTCGGAACTGGGAGTGACATCATCTCCGACTTATCGGAGTTCCAGTTGAAGTCGGAAAAAAACATGCCGATCTACCAGGCTATTGTTAGCTGTTGTTAGCACACCCTGTGTTGTTGTTCACAAATGAAGAATGTGATTATCACTATGGCAGCATTTTTGTAAATATAAGTCTAACAATACTATGTATACAGCTGATCTAGAGCGACACACCCCAGTCAGAAGTAAAAATAAATGGATTATTACAGGAGCTAAATAACTGTTCACACTGGAGGCATCCATCTTCCATTGTCAACTCGGGGGTGGTGAGGTTTCACCGAGTTCCCAGTAGGAAATTCCTACTTCTGACTACAACTGGAACGCACCACAAGACGTTACCGAAGCCAAAGCGTGTGTTTGTTGTGTTGTAGCCCGGACCTTCCTCAGAACTCTGCATTGCTTTACAACTTCTTTTTTCAACAACTTGCAGGATGCAAAACGACGAGGTAATGTATCTCTTTCTAGTTACGTAGCGGTAGTTTTTGATGTTTGACAACAAGCAAGTTTTGGAAAACTTAGTATCGTAGTTTTGTAGCCGGCTTTATATCGCTACTTACAGCCCGATGCTCTAAGACGTGTCTGAATAATATAAATTTGCTCTAGTTTTAATAGTCTTGTTCCTTAGCAAGTTAGCATTTATAGATAACCTATTTTGATGCTATAAAACTCATCTTAAAGGGTGTATTTCGATCAAGCAAATATCTAAAAGTAAGACTTTTTTGCAGTTACTTAGAAACTCCTCACAGTCTCTTTAATTCAATAAATGTTACTCTTTTGATTACATAAGCTATCTGATTTACATCTGCAAACTGAATTAACTGTAAAAATTCTGACTTTTATTAAAAAAATCAATGTTATCTTTTTAAGAAATGTGATTTTTCTCTCTCAGATTATTCATTTTCATTATATAGTTCCTTATGCTATTCAAGATTTTTATCTTCATCTCAGAAATGTTACTTTTTTTCTCAGACTTTTTAATTTTGATCCTAAAATGTTTTAGTTTAATCTCAGAGTTTCTTATTCCATCTCAGAATTTGGACCTTAATCCGATGAATTTCACATTTCTACACCTGAATTCTGACTGGAATCCGAGATCTTTTTTCTCAGATTTATGGCTTGAATTATTAAATTTCGATTTTCATTCTCAAACTTTTGAATTTGGTTTCAGATTTACCCTCAAATCTAAACTTTAATCTCAGAAATTTGTATCTATTTTAGGGTTTTATTTTTTTTATCTCTTCATGAGAGATTCATCTTAGAATGTCTTGTTCATTCTTGAGGTTCTAACCTGTGAATTTTGATGATGCTTCTCAGAATTTTTTGCTTTTATCTCAGGGGTTAGTATTTCATCTCAGAATTCTGATCTTAACCTCTTAAAGTTGACTTTTCTTTCCTAGAATTCTGAGTTAATATCAGAAATAAAATTCTTTTTTCCTCAGAATTTATTGTTTCGATCGCAGAATTCTTTTTACTCATAAGATTCTGACTATAATTACCTCCGCCAAGGAGGTTATGTTTTCGTGAGAGTTTGTTTGTCCATCCATCCGTCCGTCTGTGAACAAAATAACTCAAAAAGTTATGGATGGATTTGGATGAAATTTTTAGGAAATGTTCAGCATGGGAAAAGGAAGAACTGATTCAATTTTGGTGTTGATCTGGATCAGCGTCTTGCAACCATGACGAAAAATGTGATTTTTGTGAATAACTACTGAGCTAAAATACATATCACGATGAATCCAGTTGCTAATGGTATGTTTTCATGGTAAAGGAATCTAAATATTTCAATGAAATAAAGGTAGGACTAATATTTATGGTGAAAATCACAATATGGCTGAGGACTGTGGCGCTGGCGGAGGTCTGCACCCTTCGAGTGCTTTTCTAGTTTCCGAATGTTATTCTTTTCAGACTTTTTTTAAAATCAGATTGTTGACTTTAATCTCAAAGCTTTTACTCTAATCACATGAATGTGCCTTCTTACCTTGTAATCTTGACCTTCCTCTAATTCTTTTCACTTTAATCTTGTGATTTCCTTTATTCTGAGTAAGGTTTGGTGACCTCTGATATTTTATTTTACGAAAAATGAAGCCTTCCTGTAATCTTTCATTCTGATATTGGTGCCACACATAACCCATTTGAGAGTTTATGTCTCTATCACTATAACTGAGTGTATTTCCCAGCCCTGAGGAGGAAGAGGCTCTGTGTATCTGAGGAGTTGTTGGTGTTGTGGGGGTTCGTCTGAAAAGTGCAGGGAAAGAGCGAAAAGCCCAGATTGAAGTTTGATCTGTTTGTTCTCTCCCCCTCGTCCCACTTACACGTCCCCGCGGAGCCCACAGAAGGCAGGCAGGGCTGGTGTGTGTGTTTGTGTGTGTGTGTGTGTGTGTGTGTGCATGAGAAGCACAACCTTGTAGAGAGAGAGTAAAAAAGGAAGGATTGAGATAAACAGATAAACAGACGGATAGAAATAGACAGACTGACAGGGAGTCAGGCAGAGATGAGAGAAAGGAGACTGGAGCTGGAGAGGGCACGCAGATGAAGACGGCGGGAGATACGGTTTTAAAAAATCATGTGTACGCGCACAGAAATACACACAGCCGCAGCAGAGGAGATTGACAGGGACCCACAGACACGCCTACAGACTGAAAAAAGGATGAGGGGAGCGACGCAGTGATCCGCGTCCGTAGACAAATGGAAACAGACAGCAGAGAGACAAACAGAAAGGGACAGACTCACAGACGGAGCCTGTGACAGTCACTTGCTGTATTTGTCTGTTTTTGTCCTCACACGCTTCTTTAAACACCTTCTGACCCGCGCAGAGACGTGTTTTTTTGCCTCGACAGCAGTGATTCATGTGAAACACCCCCCCCCCATACGAGGCCTGCTCATGTCTGCTGTTTTTAACTCAATGCCTGTTTTTCAGGAATATCATCTGCAGCACAGGAAACGATGCATTTCAGGGTTTATT
Source organism: Scarus forsteni (assembly GCA_036419115.1). Taxonomy (NCBI): domain Eukaryota; kingdom Metazoa; phylum Chordata; class Actinopteri; order Labriformes; family Labridae; genus Scarus; species Scarus forsteni. The sequence continues at coordinate 3,181,625 of JAZDUH010000157.1, read as the reverse complement.
TTAAATACATGGAAAAGGAAGTCAAGCACAGCCGCCTCAGCCTCATGCTGCCAGCGCAGAGCTAAAAGAAGTTGAGTTATGTTAGTTGGATACGGGGATTATGGGGCTCATCCTGCGACCTAATTTACGGGTCATGTCCTTAAAGGGATAGTTCGGGTTTCTGCAGTGGGGTCGTGTGGGGTGCACAGCACGAGCCTGAGTGTGTGCCACGGTGTCACAGCTCAGTTCTCTCTCTGTTCAAATGCTGATGCTATGAACTCATTGAGAAAACAAGCCACAAAAACTGCATACGCTACAAACAGTTTGTTTACTTCTGTATAATTTTCCTCTACTTTTGATTGGACACTATCTTGAGACATTGCACAGCCTACTTTTATTTCAATTCCAAAGAACATTCGACCTAGACTTAGTTGAGATATCACCGTATTCCAGCTGTATGTTTGCAAAATAAAGATTTTACTTTGTTTAATGCATGATAGTTCCAGCAAACATCACAGATATATTATTGTGGCTTGCTCCATGTGCTTTATCTTTTGTCAACCATAAAAAGAAATGACATCTTTTAACATTAATTCATACTTTTAGACCGGTTAAACCCATTTTAACAGAATTTCAGCTTGATGCTGCTACATTAATCAACATCAGTTCTCTCCAGATTTTATTTATTTATTTTAGATGTTAATGTTAACATAAGATTGATCTCCCTATCCAGTGTTGCATTGATTATGCATACATGGTATATGGTCATGGTTTCCTCTTGAGGACAGTGTGCCACAGCTCAAGGGGCTTACCTTTGCAGGTCTGAGCCAAGTTCTAGTAGTCACATTGCAATGTGTCCTTGAGCAAGACTCTTAACCACAAGTTGCTCCCACTGCTGCATCCGGGTGTGTAAATGGGCGGGAAAGGGCATAAATATGTTAAGCAGGGTACACACAAAAAGGTTTTTGGGCTGTTTTTGTCCCAGATTTCTCCCTTCATGACCAAGGACTGCAAACTCTAGATTAGCTTCTGTTTTTAAGATTGTCCTATAAGATTATCCTGTAGTCTGAGGTGTTTAAAGTGAATTTGTCCTAATAATCGGCTCTGAAGCAGGTTGGGACATTCGTAAATATTAAACTTGTTTCATATTTAGAACCAAAAATCTTTGTGTGTGGAGAAAGCTGACGATTCCTGAGTAACGACTTCGTAAATTGTGACATGAATGTAGCCAAGGGTATTTCATCAAAAATTTAGATTCCTTGAGCATGACCACAAAAAAAAAGAAAACCACAAAAAACCTAAAGAAACAGACGCCAGCAACAGCATAACCTCCTTGGTGGAGGTAATAAAAACATGCATGACCGAGCTGAAACATAAAGTTTAGTGGACCGCAGAAAGGCAGGATCAGTTCACATGTTCATGCTGTCTCCAAGACTTTTTTCCACAGTCTTTTTCTTTTTTCAGTTCAGGAATTTTCCATCAAAAATAGTCCCAAGATCACTCCATCCTCTGATATGTCCTCTTCCTTGTTGTGTTTTCCAGTTGTTGCTGTGTTTCTTCTTCTTCATTTTGTTTGATCCTATTCCGTCAGATTTCTGTCTTGAAGGGCTGGATTCTAGATTCGGTGGCGGTTATGTGTGGTGTGTTGATTGTTGGTTATTGGAGCTCACCACACACAGTACGATCAAAACAGTTCAATGCCTGACTTTTTATCTTCATGTGTGGGCTCTAACAGATAAAACATCTCTTCAGATTTAGAAAATCCTTACGTGTGCACCCTGCTTAAGGCCGATACTGACATAGAGACTCTGGACCATCAGTGAGTGAATAGGTGTGAATGTGTGGATGTGGCCTGCAGTGTGCAGCTGCTTTGAGTCGGTAAGCTACTTTTAAAGTGCTTTATAAGCTCACGTCTCCTTACCAAATATGCCCCAGCAAATTGCTTTGATTGACAGGTGTCTTGCACGTTGTCCACACTGGTCACATCATAATAGCAGCACTTTAGTTTCCCAGCAGGCTCGGCACAGAGTCAGCGGCGACTCTGCATGTGTTCAGCCCGAGTGCTGCTGAGCACTAGAAGTGTGAAAATATGCCTCAGTTCACAGTCGCACGCATGCGAGTCAAGTGCGTGCCGTCACACAGCAGGTGAGGACAGCTGCCATGATTAAAGGTGAAGAGTACCTGTTTCATCTACGCAGATGACACACGTGCCGGAAAAGGGAATAGACTGGGTGGCTGCTGCCTCCCTGTTGCTTACAGTCTAGTTTTCACGCCTCTGAAAAATGACGGCACACAAGAACCTCACAGACACAACCACAGAGACTACAGTATGTCAATATTTTCCACAGTCTACGGTCAACTTTAACAGCGACAGCCAGAAAAGAAGCCACCCACTCGAACTCGAATTTCATCAACAGACTGGAGAAAGCATGCAGCCGTCTGAGCTCTGCCGCTCTGTCACAGCGTCTTTGCTTTGAGGGGCTGCAGCTGTGCGTTCCTTCGCTTCTGCTGCTGGTGGAGAGAGAGATTAAGAGCAAGACGTTTTCATTTAGAAAAGCGATCCAGCCTATTACCTTAATTCTGCCCTGGCAGCAAATTTCACTAAGATCACTCTGAAAAAAACACATTTTTGCAAAGACAGATTTAATTTGGGGTAATTATCAGAGCAAAGAGAGTCGTGATGCCTTTGACTGGGAAATTAGGAGTCTCCACTCAATTTGGGATCCCAGGTCCATGCTTACACCTTCATCAGTTGAGGTAGCACATGTAAAGGTCATGGTACTCCAAACCTTGTTCTCAAGGGGGGCAACTCGACTTGGTCTCTCCTTGCGTCTATTTAAGAAGGCCTCCTCGGCCTTGAGCCAGAGGTTGCGGTCTTCTGTCACTCTTTTCGTTCTTTCTTGTCGTACCTCACTCCTGAGTCTGAGTCCACAAGCAGGTAGACTTCTTTCTTTAGACTGTGGGTGCAGTAACAGGAAAAAGACAAAGCTCGCCAACCTCTAGTTAGTTTGGCTCAAACATTGGGAGTCAATGGGAAGTGTTATCCTGCCTCTCTTCAGATAAACTCTTCAGCAACTCTAATGGTCCTGTTTGCTTGTTGTGAATCTCTTTTTAACCCTTTTATGTTATTTTATATTTTATTATCTTCTTCTACACCTAAACAGAGGCTTTGATTTGTAAACCTACTACTCTGGTGGTTTTCGTGAGAGATATGAAGTTCGCAAATGAGTTGGAGTGAACGATGACAATTGTTTCGCAGCTGTGACTGAGCCATCCATTTGTGAGGCATTGTTAAATGTTAAATTGAAATTGGCTGCACATTTAAGAAAACAGTGGCTCACTCACAACTGCAAATCAGTTCTCATCATTTATATGACTAACAGTCAACAGCTAACAATGGCAAACAACAGTTAACAGCCATTAACTGATGTTCACCTTTAGTCGTAGTGGCTATCAGCCGTTTGCCATTGGCCTGAACTACTTTAATACTATTGTTTCACATTAAATTGAAACACACAGATGTATCATTTGTCACTGATATGTGACATGAACCTCGTCAAACACAATCCCTACAAAGTAAACTTCTGAGGAGAGCATATTTTGCCAAGTATCACTGAGTAACCATCATGGCCATAGGCAAACAGGCAATAGCTGCCATTATTTTCAAACATGCAGTCACTTCCTGTTGTCGTCACATTTGCTGCTCCTACAGCTCCGCCTCTCTTCCATGTTTGGGCCATAAAGCATTTAGCCGAGTTAAACCGTTGGACAATGAAGGCTGGCAGGACGGATATACATGATTTCAGAATCAGGCAGATCCGTCTGCTCTGCAATGCTAACGACCTGGGATATCACGAGGATGGGTAACAGCTAACCAGGCCACACATAACTAAGGCACATGAAAAAAATCGCCTGCCATTTCTACTGTGTTACCTAATTATTTCACTGTGTCATTGTACAGCTGCAGGCTGCTGCCAGCTGGATTGTGATGGAAAATTCCCAGCAGCCGACCGAGCCCCAAGTACGATTTCTGTAGAAACTGTCTCATTTGTGGTCTCTCATCCTGAGTTCTCTGCGATCCGTCGAGGTTGAACTAATGTCCTCGCTGACTAATGTTTCCCACACAGACATCGATTGTTACTCTGAGTCAAAATAAAAACTGCCCGTCACAGGTACCGTCACACATGCACACACCACTGATTGGCTGTTGCTGCAAACCCACACACGACATTGCCTGAAAAGATTAGCTTTTTCAACTTCGGCCACGGAGCGACGTGATCGCCTTGATCACGGCCGCCACATTGCCAGAAGGTTAACCCACCCCATCATGGCTGTACATTGACTTTACATGAACAATGACGCTAAAGTCATGTTTGGTGTGTAGGCGGCTTTAGATGAACCATGTTGGGCCAAATCCCCATAGAAAAAAGGGGAATTAATCATTCAATCAATCGACAGAATTATTTTCTGCCAACTAAAGAAAGCAAAGCAAATATTCACAAAAATGTTCTGCACGACCTTGATAAAAGAAAGTAATACAACTTTGATCTGTTTCACTATGGAAATAAGAGTATTTAAAGAAATCATCGCTAACTCACCGCTCATTAATTTAGCATTAGCTGGGAATACACCAAGAAACCCCAAATGCCAGATCTAAAACATACAGCCTTTGACTGAGCCCAAATTAGCAACACATGAACCTGAAAGGCCTTTTTTCATATTTTACATTCTTTGCAATACCAAGACCACATCTTCAAAGTCTGAAGTCGCAGACGTATCCTGCAGTTACATCAGAGAAAAGAAAATTATGAATGTTGAATGCAGTTGGGCTGTGAAGTTCCTCCACTCACAGTTTTGGCAGGCTTTCACGGCGTCTCCATGATGCTCTGTTACATCTCTGAATTAAGAAGTGTAGACGCTGCATGGAAAACGTCCGCCACTCGCTGCGAGAAAAGAAAGGAATTAGAAGTGAAATTTTAGAAATGCAGGTGGAAAATGGAATGTAAATTAGGTGTGTTTCCATCAGGTGTGTTGAAGGAAAGAAATTCAATTTCCACACAGACTTTCGAGAGCTGATTTCTCTTTGGCGAAGTGTTATCGTGCTTTTTTGTCGAGGGGTGCCAGTGTTATTTCATGCTTTCATTCTCAAGATGGAAATCACGGAATCCACTTTGCATACTGTTAAGCACTGACTGAATATTACACCTTGGAGAGACAACATAAAGTATGTTTCCTTTTCTGTAGGAGGTCACAGTATGCACAGCACAGCACACAAAGAATATCTTAACCTGCAGACCTTTCTTTTTTACCTTGACTGAGCATAAAACCTGACATTTAAATTCAGCTTTTCTGTTTCTTGGAGGGAAGCCCAGCTCCTTTTCATGCTGAGTTTCTGCAGAAAGAGCATGAAATTCCTTTTTTTACTGTCACTTGTTAACAGTAAGATGAAACTGTATGAACATTCAAGTTCTGTGAAAGCAGTGGCCTTTCTTAAACTTGAGTTTATCTTCTTTTAGATTTGAAGCCATGTAAAGCCACAGAAAATATGGACTTTAAATGGTCATATACATATGAAATATGTTATAAAATCATCCTAAAAGAAGCTTTAATCTCTGCTGTCTGCCTGTTGGGTTTCCTGAAATTGGACAACTCAAATGAGATAGGACAAAAATCAAACCTGCTTGACCAGGGGTGGGCAAGAGGGCCACTTAGTTTTTTTTTTTTTTTTTTTTTTTTTTCAGTGCCTGAGGGCCACACTATTGCATATTGTTGGGCACTTCCCATGAGAAAAAAAAATAAAAAAATAAAAAAAAATAAAAAATTAACAAAAACCATAACCTCAAACTCAGTAAAAAAAAATCATGAATGAATGACACTAACACACAACTATAGCCAATTTAGGCCTCTTTTAAATGAAATAACAGAACCGGAATCAGAATTTTTTTATTACCAAGTATGCAACACATAGCCTACAAAGACTTTGACTGTGGCAGTTGTTTTTTCTTGTACAAGAAGGTAAAACCAAGACAAAATCAATCAAAGGTAAATGTAAAAATATCTAATAAGATTAAATACATTAATTGAAAAGAAACATAAATGAACAAATCTCATAACAAATGCAATATATGTAAAAATTTACACCAGGAATATAAACAAACATCTGGGAATATTTACAGCTGATTGGAGTAAAGTGCAGCTGTGCAGTGATTTGTTCAACTATTAATTGCAGAACGGATGATTATTAGCTTTTTATTTAAGCAAAAATATATATATTTTCCATTGTTTTCAAATATATTATTTTAGTAAAACTCAGTGTTGTGTGTAACAGAAACGAAACTACTTTTGTGGGTAAAAAGTAAAGTAACGCGCTACTTTTGAAAAGTTGGTAACGAAACACAGTTCCTTTTTTAATGCAGCGCAACGCTACATTTCCCCCTGACAACTCTGACACCGAAGCTGCCTTCTCACCTGCCTGCACAGACACAAGAAGCGTTGCCAAGTCCGCTCGTTATAAGCGTCTAAGGGCTGAAAATCTCGTGATTGTGGTTTTTTGGGCCTGTTTCTCGATGTGAAGTTGCTTCTTGGGGCTCTTAAGTCTGCATGAATCCCCTGATTACCTTCCAGCTCCTAACATAAAGGAAAACACGACTGCGGTAATAAGTTTGTCCACTTCCTTATTTCCTGGTTATTGTGCATGCCACCAAACACACTCATGCACATGACGCATGCTCCAGAGTCAAAGTTGCCAGGTCTGTTTGTTATAAGCGACGGTCTTTTCTTGAATAGATACTTGGCACTGTGATATTGAAATGTAATGTAGATGAAAATTAACACACTTTATGTAGACTTCTCTTTTTAAAAAGTAGTATATCACCTTAGGAAAGGAAATAGCTGGAGGTTGCTTATTTTGGGCTTGTTTTTTTTGACCAGGTTGCTTATTTTAGAAGCAAAATGTGGAAACACTGAGCAGGAGCTCTGATTCCACAGGGTATGTGACATTTTGTGAAATAAAGAGCACAAAGGAACAACTGTTATGTTCTCTGTAGTAGAACTTTTTGTAGGCCTTCACATTTAGGAACAGATATGGGGATCTGTCCATGATCAAGCAAAGTAAAAATAAAGGAAAAATAACAAGTAACTTGAAGTGTTACTTTTCATAGAGGGTAACTAAGTAAAGTAACGAGTTACTTTTTTCAGAAGTAACGAGTAACAAGCAAACACTACTTTTTAAAAGTAACTTCCCCAACACTGGTAATACTGTATATCATATTTTAATGTTTCCTAAAAATAATTACAAACATAATCATAGCAAAGTTAGTGATTCAATGACTTGTAAAAAGCAAAGCATTTACCAGCAATCTAGGGTTGGTGGAAGTAATTTATTGCCTATCGTTTTATGTAGCACTGGTTACTCATGATGAGTCATTTATAGCAGTATAGCAAATTTCCAATCAGTTTTTTTTCTTGAGAAAAGATGAATTGACCTCACTGAGTGAAGCGAAGGGCCACATGTGGCCACCAAGGTGTCAGGTGGCCACTCCTGTCGTGGAGTCATTGGGCCAACAACAACAGACTGGCCTGTTGTTGTTACTTATCACACAATACATGCAACAAAACAACCATTTTTACGGCTGACGCATCCCGCACCCCTTTGACCATAGGGGTGCCATAATCCTGCATAAATCTTGTAGTCCAACCCCAGCAAACGACAGCATGATAGTGGATAAAATACTTCAAAAGCAAGTAGAAAATCTGTTTGTTGCTGCATGAGTCCAAGACAAATCCTTGTACACATTAACCTTGAGTAGCACATAAAACAACAGACTGTATGGATTTTATGGTGCTTTTATCCATTACTGTAATGCAGGGGAATGGGAGTGTGCTCCCAAAAACATTAGTCCAACATAGTTCTAAGCTCTATCCATTAAAAGCATTTTGAGACAAAGTTCTGATTCAGGGGACTCTTAAGAATCCTCGTCATTGTTTGCAACAGCGATTTTTATATGTCCTATTGTTGAGGAGGCCACAGTGAGATTATTTCTCTCTACACCGTTTCACTTCACAGCAGAATCTCATCTCCTCTGCCTCAGCGGAGCTCACATCACCAATTCTTATTGAAGGGGAAATCGCACAGCCATTGCTGAGCGAGGTCGTTATTTGGATAATGACTAATCTGCTCCCGACTTAATTCCATTCCTCTGATCCGACGTCCAGGTTGCAGTCGGAGGATGTGGCTAATGATGTGGCTGCAGCATAGTCTGGGAAAGCATAGGGGAAAAAACATGCTTACTGACGCGCTAATGGACGATACTTGCAGACATTTACTTGTAAGTCACTCACATGCTCACATACTGTAAACACTTATGTGTAAGTTAGCCTCAATGGCACGCATTGACAATCACTGTTGGCCTTAAACCCTCTTTTCCATGTTATTTTCTTTCAAAGATGCCTCTTAAAGAGCCATTTTTTCCACATCAATCCCTTCTGTCATGTAAATATTCTTTATCTTCTCCTTCCAGGGTTTCATTGCTCATTTTTCTGTGAAATATTCAAAGAGGACACGTTTTATTTGACTGCCACTTAACACTGAATGGAGAATATTTTACTTCAAGCACATTTTTATGTTTTGAAAGAAGCCATGAATAATATCTCCAGGAGCCAAATGATTTGCACCATTTCTGGTTTGCTTGAGTTTTGATTTTAGATCAGGCAAAAACCACTTTATGTTAAAACAAAATATATTTTCAGATTTATTTGAAGCAGCTTCACTTCTCAGTACGACTCCTTATTAAACCAACATAAAATGACAGTGTTTTCCATCCATCCACTATCCACACTGCTCATTCCCCTTTGGGGAGCTTGTCCCAGCCAACATGGGTGAGAGGTGGGGTCCACCCTGAGCCAGTCACAAGCCAATCACAGGGCCACATAGTGAGACAGACAACCATTCACACTCACACTCATACCTAAGGGCAATTTGGAGTCGCCAATTGACCTGTCAAACAGGTTTTGGGGCTGTGGGAGAAAGCTGGAGTGCCTGAAACTAGAAACCTTCTTGTTGTGAGGCACGTCGCTACCTGCTGCACCACTATGATGCCTTCGCTGCATTATCATAAAAGAAAATCTTCTTATAACGAACTTCAGTGGACTTGCTTGCTCTAGTCCCTGTGTTTTTTTTCCTGTAACAAAATGCACATGTGGACAACCAGTGCTGAGGTCCTGCTACAGAATGTATACGTGGCTCTGCCCTAACCAGACATGAAGTTACTGAACCTGTTAGCCACAAATATTGGTGAGTTGATCATTTTTAATGTGCCATAGTGACACAGCATGTTTGCTATGGCCATAGGAATTGTACAGATGTCAGAGACTCTGATGAATGAGAGCACTGGGAGCTCTGCATGTCCATGCAAACAGACCAAAATTGTCCACTAAAGATGCGTACACACCGGACGCTACTTGTACTACCTCGGCAATCACTCTCCATGCAAAGTCAATGTACAGCCGCGATGGGGTGGGGCTAACCCTCCCACGATGCGACAGCCGCTTTTCACACTACCACATAGCTTGATGTCAAAGAAAAAAAAGTTGATCAATCAGCGGTGTGTGCACGTGTGACGGTACCCTAGACAGACAGTTTTTCATCCGGACTACAGAGTAACAATCCATATCCTAGTGGGAAACATTAGTCAGTGAGGACTAGACGTACCGCGGGAAACTCACAGTTAATGCTGCTGCAGGGCATCAGCTGCAGTGTTTTGTGTTTGATAAGTGAGTGAAAATGATACAGCTGGAATAATGTCCGCTTATACATCCTATTATATGATATATGATATGATTACGGTGAAACTCGTGTGGACGTGACCTCACCGAGCGACGGCCGACAGCAACAGTGACCAAAATTAGGTATTTATGGACGCACAACGCTACGTCGGTGGGCAACGCGATTTTGGTAGCTAGGTTGCTTGTGGTGTGAACACAGCATAAGACTGCATTCACACCCAACACAACCTGGGCCCCTGGGGCGACCACTCTCCATGCAAAGTCATGAGACTTGGGTGTGATGTGACGGACGTGATCTGGGTGACTTGTTACGCTACGAGCTCACTCTGGACAGGTTGTGTCTCTGGTCGCCACAGTTAAAAATAAACTTTTAACAGAGTTGTGTGTGTAGCACAAGTTTACTTTTTAAAATAAACCTGTAACCAACATAAAATAAAAGTTGTTTAACTCAGAAGACACTAAATTCGAAAAGGAGGAAATAGGAGGATAACAACACTCAATAAAACTCAAAGACTTGATAAGGTTTCAAAAATAATTGTATTGAAAAATTAAAATAAAATTTTAAATCAAAACATAACAAAAAATATTTGGTTTAAATACCAATCATTTAAATGTTTCAGTCCATCAAAAACGAAAATTTTCACCAATGTCAGTCTTTCATTCACTGAAGGAAAAGGGAAACAATTGTCCTTGGTTCCTACCACACTGGGTATGGGTTGGTCGATGAATACGAAACGTGAGGATGATGATGATGATGATGATGATGATGATGATGATGATGATGACGCTCGTCCTTTGGGTAGCTCGCCGTCTTCTGGTACAGATTGGGTTCAGTGTCACAAAAAAACCTGGCCTGTATGAAACAGACCAAAGTCATGAGATTCTCTAGACTTACAATTTGCTTAGTAAATACACATTTGCCCCACACTGTGTAAATGACAGCTAGTTGCTAACACAAAACAATTCGACCATAATTAATGACAATTGTAGCCCCACACTGTGTAAATGACAGCTAGTTGCGAACATAAAACAAACATTTCAACCATAATAGAAAACAAATGTAGCCCCACACTGTGTACATGACAGATAGTTGCTAACACAAAAGAAAAAACAATAGGATTCAGACACAGCTTACCGATTCAACTGAAGTTTACTTTAGGTAAACTTCTGCTGGTCCACCCGATGTTCGTTGGTGTTACTAGAAACCGGATCTTGTCATCCGTTAAAATAGTAATTTTAGATGAAAAATACCGACAGTACAAATCTCGTGGTCTGTGTTCTTCTCTAGTCTCTCATGCATCTCCGTTAAAAACCGTGCTCTTCCGGCTTAAGAGGCTAATCTCGGCTGCTGATTGGTCATAACAGTCTCGTGTGAACAAAGCGAGAACAAAGCGTGAACAAAGCGTGACTTTAAGATTACGCGAGATTTGACCATGACTGAATCCCATGTCCTCCTCTGTGTCCACAGTCAGTGGGATAAAGAAAGGAAAATAAACATATATACACACAAGCGTATATATATGTACACATATATATATACGCATACACTTACATATACATACACATATACATACATTTTTAATCTCAAAATCAACAATTCATTTCCAAAAATAGAAAATAAATAAATGAAATACATTAGATTTAACAATATTTGTGACCTGGGTTACACCCTCCCCCCCTAAATCCATGCTCGTCCCGTTGCATGTTTAAATAATCTATACTACCTGTATTTTTGAAAAGGGTAAGGATTTTGGGGTAACCTCACTCAAAGCTTCTTCATAAGCATTTGACAAACTTTGAAATAATGTTTGAACAATTGATATTAAAGGATTTCCTAAATTAGAATACTTCAACCTATCAGGTTGGGTTCTGTTTCTATTTGAACGTCTTAATGTTTCATCTGTACTGTGTACTACTGTTTTGTTAACAGAGTCATCCACAGGTTCAGGGGTTTCTATTTCAGGTTGCTTCTCCATTTCAGATTCATTTTCCATTTCAGGTGCGTTTTTTTCTACAGGTTTCAATGTTCCATCCGGTAAGTTTGATTCATATCAATTCGCTTAAAGGTTCTCCGAGGATTTTTCCACATTTGCATTTCCAGGTAAGTTTTCCATGTCAGTTTCCTTTGTCAATCCGAGGCGTTACTTTCATCCACAGTGAATGTCACTGTTTGAGGAACATTTGTCCTTGGGATCCAACATCCTGTTTCTTTTTCAGATTCATCTTCAGAAATACATTCATCTAGATTAGGTTCCTCAACATTACTACTACGAGTTTTGACACGTCTTCCAGGAAGACTGAGGACTTTCCTGGTTGGCCTGAGGAAGAAAACCACAGGGAAGGAGAAGATCTCTGTGCAGTGTTCGATTAGGGCCATCTTTGTTTTCTGGCCTAACAGTATAAACTGGGAGATTGCCTGCACGTTTTACTACTACATATATGTCTTTTTCCCACTTATCCATTAATTTGTGTTTTCCTCGCACTCTTACATTTCTGACAAGAACCCTATCTCCAACTACCAGTTCAGAAGTTGTTATTTTTTTATCAAACCGTTGTTTATTTCTTTCTGCGTTTTTGAAAGCATTGCTCGAAGCAAGTTTATAACTTTCTTCCAAACGAGATTTTAAACTTTCCACATACTGTGAATAACTTTTGTTTGTTTTTTCCCTCACAGGTAAGCCAAAAGCTAAGTCTATAGGTAGTCTGGGTGTACGTCCGAACATGAGTTCATAGGGGGTGAAACCAGTGACTTCATTGCGAGTGCAGTTGTACGCATGAACCAAGGGTTTGACAAATTCTTTCCATTTTGATTTTTGTTTATTTTCAAGAGTTCCCAACATGTTCAAGAGTGTTCGGTTGAATCTTTCAACAGGGTATCCACGAGGATGGTATGGTGTTGTTCGGACCTTTTGTATACCTGAAATCTCACACAATTCTTTGATTAATTTTGATTCAAAATCTGGACCTTGATCTGAATGAAGGCGTTCTGGAAAACCATAATTTACAATAAAATGGTCCCACAAACATTTAGCAACAGTTTTGGATTTTTGATTTGGGGTTGGAATTGCAACGGCAAATTTTGTGAAATGATCTGTTAAGACCAGAATGTCTTTGGTGTTGCTTTCATCTGGTTCCAGGCTAAGAAAATCCATACAGACAAGTTCAATGGGCGTGAAGCTTTGATGTTCACCAGGGGTGCAGCTTTTTCCTGGGGAGCTTTCCTCTGAACACTAGCGATCACAGGTTTTGACTTTACATTCAACATCAAAAAGCCATTTTGGGCCAATAAAATCTTGTTCGCACAAGATCAAGTGTTCTATCTATTCCCATATGTCCCATGTCGTTATGGAGACTTTTTGAGAACAATGTGTGAAGCTCTTTTGGAAGAACAAGCTGATAAGAGATATTTCCTCCATCCTGTCTTTTTGCGGTACAAGATGTCATCCACAAGCTCAAGCTTAGTCCATTCTCGTAGCAGTAAACCGAGTTCAGGAAACTCTTCACGAACAGTTGGGGGAACTGTTTCTCCAGACTCCATCTGGTAGATGATTTCAGATATGCATGGATCAGACCTTTGTTTTTCCTTGAGCTCATTATGGGATAACGAGGGAACTGTGGGTAGTCCATGTTGGTTTTCTGCAGAGAAGTTTTCTGGAATTGCATCTATGGAATGAGTTAAGGACTCAACTAAGGTGAAACTACAGGGGTTTGCTGGATCATGACTGGTTCTTGCAAGAATACTTTGACAAACTGCATTAATAACATCTGAAGAAAGTGTATCTGAGCTGTTAAGATGTTGATTAATAAACTGATCTATCTGGTCTTGCTCTTTTTGAGAATTTTTATCTATTATGCAGTTATGTGGCCGCCTGGAGAGCATCTGGAGCCAGATTTTGTTTACCAGCTCTGTAGTGAAGTTTGAAAGAGTAAGTTGATAGGGCTGCCAACCATCTGTAACTGGTTGCATCAAGCTTTGCAGAGGTAAGTATATAAGTAAGAGGATTGCTATCGGTTATGACTGTGAAGTTAGAGCCATACAGATAGTCATGAAATTTTTCAGTTACACTCCATTTTAATGCAAGAAACTCTAGTTTGTGAGCTGGATATTTTGATTCACTGTTTGAAAGTCCACGGCTTGCATAGGCAATAACCCTAAGTTTTCCTCCTGTTCCTGATATAGAGCCGCTCCCAGCCCAGTTGTACTTGCATCCGTATGCAGAATGTATGGTAACTTGGGGTTTGCAAATCCAAGAACAGGAGCAGAGGTGAGTTTTTCAATCAGTTGATCAAAGGCATTTTTGCATTCAACAGTCCATCTTCCATCAAAAGGTTGTTTTGGATCCAGATAGTGATTGGGACTGTTTTTTCCTTTCAGATTTTTACGTAGGGGTGGGTAACCACGTGTAAGTTCATTTAAAGGTTTTACAACAGCAGCATAATCTTTAATGAATCTTCTGTAATAACCAGAAAAACCAAGAAAAGACTTGAGCTCCTTGAGGCTTTTTGGAATCGGCCAGGTTTTAAGGGCATTTGTTTTTTCAGGATCTGTCTCAACTCCCTTCTCAGTGACAACATGTCCAAGGTAATCTAACGGATGTCTGAAAGAATTTACACTTCTCAGGAGACAGTTTGAGACCATACTCCTTTAGGCGGGTAAGTACTTTCATCAGTCTGCTTTCATGTTCTTCTAGGGATGATGAGAAAATTATTAAATCATCCAAAAACACAAGGACTTCTTTAAGATTTAATTCTCCCATACATTTCTCCATTAATCTTTGAAACGTGGATGGGGCATTTGTAATGCCTTGGGGCATTCTGTTAAATTCCCAAAAGCCTAATGGGGTTACAAAAGCTGTTTTAGCTTTATCAGCCTCATCCATCTCAATCTGGTAGTAGCCAGATTTTAAGTCAAGAACAGTAAACCATTTGGATCCATGAAGTGCTGAGAAAGTTTCCTCCAGATTTGGCAAAGCATAAGCATCCTTGACAGTTTGTATGTTTAATTTCCGATAATCAATACAAAGTCTCACATCGTTATTCCTCTTTCTCACCACAACAATAGGAGAAGAGAAAGGTGACTCAGACTCTCTTATTACACCAGCCTCCAGCAGCTCATTGAGGTGATTACGAACTGCTTCAATATCTCTGGGGTGAATAGGTCTAGCACGGTGCTTGAATGGCATTTCATCATGCAGTTTGATATGGTGCTTTACTTTGTCAGTGCATCCGAAGTCAAGGTCATGATGGGAAAACACTTCAGGCATGTTCAGCAGTTTTTTGGTCACACGATCCTTCCACTCTGGTGGGATTGGTGAATCACCAAAGTTGAAGTTGAGATTGGATTTGGGATTTTCTTCATCCATGGGAGTTCTCACAGACTGTTGAGAGATGATGCTGTGGAAAGCACCAAGCTCTGCGATGGTACAAAGAGCTGGAATAAAGATGTCTTGCTCCGTGTAATTAGTGATAACAACAGGAACCTTATATGGTGCATTTGAAGGAAGGGTGATAAGACAACTCTTCACACACAGACCACCAGGCAAAGACGACTTGGTGGGATGCTCTACAATTGCATAGCGATCTGGTGAAAAAGCTGTACCTTGTACCTTGGCTGAACCTTCAAGGATAACATTATGACCAGCAGGAATACAGGTGGGAACTCTGCTTAATGTTCTCACTATTCCTATGATTCCCTCTTGACTTTGTTGATGTCTAAGTTCAAGAGTTTTAATTAAAGCTCTATATCCATAGAGACAAGATTGGTGGGTTGAATTGCTATCAAGATAATGGGAATAAAGAACATCCAGTGTATTCGTTCCAATGAGAACCTGAGAAGGACTTTCGGGTCGGACATCTGGAACAACAAGAGCAAGAGTTTTTACTTCCAAGTCAGAACCAAGAAAATCACCAGAGAACTTTACTGACAACTCAACATATCCTAAGTATGGAACAGACTGCCCAGCTGCACCTTCAACCTCCAAAAGGTCATCAAGCGGCTTGATCGGCTGATCAGACAGGTTCTTGTGATAAAAGGAAGCAGGTACGGTGGTCACCTGAGAACCTGTATCTAAAAGACAATTGCATTCAGAGCCAGCAATGTTGACTAGTGCTGTACATTTTGAACCAATTAATCCTTTAGGCAGTTTGGCAGCTCTGTTCATTGAGTGTGCATTTTGATTTTTTACATAGCCTCTATGCTTGATTTTATTTTCCGCAGGACATTTTTCAGCAGCTCCAGTCCCTGGTCGTCCTGTAGCAGGAACTGATTTCAGTTTAAAGGTGACTTTTTAGTTGAATTTTGACTTTCCCATTTTTGACATCTTGCGTTGTATTGTTTCCTTTTCTCAGCAACAAGCACAGGATTGGGTTGATTATCACACTGGGTTTTGACATGTCCATCCTCTCCACAGCGAAAGCAGTATCCGGGTTGGGGTTTGGTTGTGGTTTTGTTCCATGTTGATTGAAACTTTTTGTTCAATTTTCCATACTGTGGCTGTTCATACTTGTTGGTGACAGTTTTGGGTGGATAATTTTTATTTTGTCTTTGATTTGCTGTCAGCGATGCTAACTGTTTTTGAATATCTGCCATTTGTTTGGTAAGTTGCTGAGTTAAAGTTGTTAAGGCCTCCACTACTCCCTTCATCTCATTACCACTATGGGCAACCTGAGAGTGAGTTGTTACTTTTTGTTTTGTTGCACCAAGATGTTGTTTCATTCTCATTGTTTTTGCAGCATCATGATCCTCTTCGCAGCAACAGGAGTAACTCAGCAAAAGATGGAGGATTTACTTTCTTTTGCTTTAACTGGAGATCTGAAATCAACCTGTTGTCCCAGCATCCTCTGCAGAACTGATTAAGCAGATGTCTATTTATTTCACAAGCAGAAACACCACCCATTTTAACAGCAAGATTTAAGGATATCTGCAGTCGTTGTAAATAAGCAGAAGGCTTCTCACCCAAATCTTGGAAGGTATCCATGAACTTTGCATAGAGCTCATCGCCATCCTGAACTGTACCAAAAGCTGAATCAAGCTGTTGTAAGTATACAGCAGGTGAAGTATCAGGACCAAGATGTTTAACTATATCAGCAGCAGGAGGAAGAAGGCTTTCAAGGATCTTTCTGGAACGTTGGAGGTCAGACACAGCAGGATCTTTCATAATGAGATCAACACTTGTACGCCTATGTGTCATAATCTGCCTCTGATGAGGGTCTCGCATTTTACCGAAAAAGCTCTAATTCTTTTGGGATATATGCATTGATGTATCCTCTCCCTTCACAATATGCTCCACGACATAACGCTGGACTTCAGGAGGATTTACATTAAACAGAGGTTTGGAATAACCACCTGCCCCTGAAGGCAGAGAAAATGCTGGCCTGGAGATTTTTTCAGGTTGTTGAGGGGAACTTTTTACAGCTGGCTGCTCTTCCTCTTCATCCTCTTCCTCATCCTGATCATCAGGATCAAGTTTTGATATTGTGTTTCCTATTTGGGACATCATTTCTTTAAGGACCTCAGCATACTCTTTACCTGTCATTTTTGCAATATTTTTTAAATCACTGAGATAAGTCTCAGTTTTTTCTGTTCCTACCTGCTCTGTATAAATATTTGATAAACTAATAACATTGTATGTATTAGTTTTGTCATCAGTCACAAACGAATAAGGCAGTAATGGCTCTAAAGCTAATGTTGCATTTGAAGAATTAAATTCTACAACAAGATTTTCTTTAAACTGTGATGTCTCATCTTTCACGATTTCATGTCTTTTAATTGAACCATATTGTTTAAGAAAATCAATGACTTCTTCATCTTTTTTCTGTGTTTGTTATATTTTTAACCAACACCGAGTTTGAAATTTTACTCCTAGGTTTTGAAAGACATCCATGATCACAATTTAATTCACAAAAAGACTTATTAAATGCTGTTATCAAAGCTATTTCCTCCTGGCTAGCTCGCCAGAATTAATGTAGCACAAGTTTACTTTTTAAGATAAACCTGTAACCAACATAAAATAAAAGTTGTTTAACTCAGAAGACACTAAATTCGAAAAGGAGGAAATAGGAGGATAACAACACTCAATAAAACTCAAAGACTTGATAAGGTTTCAAAAATAATTGTATTGAAAAATTAAAATAAAATTTTAAATCAAAACATAACAAAAAATATTTGGTTTAAATACCAATCATTTAAATGTTTCAGTCCATCAAAAACGAAAATTTTCACCAATGTCAGTCTTTCATTCACTGAAGGAAAAGGGAAACAATTGTCCTTGGTTCCTACCACACTGGGTATGGGTTGGTCGATGAATACGAAACGTGAGAATGATGATGATGATGATGATGATGATGATGATGATGATGATGATGATGATGCTCGTCCTTTGGGTAGCTCGCCGTCTTCTGGTACAGATTGGGTTCAGTGTCACAAAAAAACCTGGCCTGTATGAAACAGACCAAAGTCATGAGATTCTCTAGACTTACAATTTGCTTAGTAAATATACATTTGCCCCACACTGTGTAAATGACAGCTAGTTGCTAACACAAAACAATTCGACCATAATTAATGACAATTGTAGCCCCACACTGTGTAAATGACAGCTAGTTGCGAACATAAAACAAACATTTCAACCATAATAGAAAACAAATGTAGCCCCACACTGTGTACATGACAGATAGTTGCTAACACAAAAGAAAAAACAATAGGATTCAGACACAGCTTACCGATTCAACTGAAGTTTACTTTAGGTAAACTTCTGCTGGTCCACCCGATGTTCGTTGGTGTTACTAGAAACCGGATCTTGTCATCCGTTAAAATAGTAATTTTAGATGAGAAATACCGACAGTACAAATCTCGTGGTCTGTGTTCTTCTCTAGTCTCTCATGCATCTCCGTTAAAAACCGTGCTCTTCCGGCTTAAGAGGCTAATCTCGGCTGCTGATTGGTCATAACAGTCTCGTGTGAACAAACGAGAACAAACGTGAACAAACGTGACTTTAAGATTACGCGAGATTTGACCATGACTGAATCCCATGTCCTCCTCTGTGTCCACAGTCAGTGGGATAAAGAAAGGAAAATAAACATATATACACACAAGCGTATATATATGTACACATATATATATACGCATACACTTACATATACATACACATATACATACATTTTTAATCTCAAAATCAACAATTCATTTCCAAAAATAGAAAATAAATAAATGAAATACATTAGATTTAACAATATTTGTGACCTGGGTTACATGTGGGTTTTTGATGACAGCCGTAACAGACAGGCCATGGTCACATGTTTATTAATTTGGAATTAATGATTCAGAATTGAATAATTCAGAATTAATGTTTCCTCCCTCTTGTTAACATGCAAATAGTAATTCCAAAAAAAGGTTCACATGGAAAACACGGGTTCTACAGCTTTATTCAAGGCCTAAGGGATGGGAATGGTTCTGATTGGACAGGGAGAGGTCGTGACTTAGTGATGTATTTATGTCTATTGGAAGAAAACCTCCAGTTCAGCATCTCCAACATGTCTGTCTGGGTAATGTCATCCAAATTGGTCACTGAAACTTTAAAAAGGTTCACATTTTAATGCTTATGTCCATCCACTCTTTCATTACGCCCAAAGGCTCTAATTTAATATATTGTCTCAACTCGAGTCCAACTTTGGGCAGCCATCCTGCTCCCATCAGCGCCCTGTGCCTCATTGCGGCAGGACAAGGGAACGAGCATGGGCAGAATGACCGGATTTAATTTAAAGCAGAATGAAGATATACATGATCAAGGAATTATTCAATTTAGATTTAAAATCAGAAAAAACCCATCACTTACTTCAGAATGAAGTTTTATTCTGATGTATTATTTTCATTCAGAATTAGGTGTTTACATGGTCATTTTTAATCTTTTTAAAGAGGATTTAAGTTTGAATTGGAATTAAAGGGGAATTAAAGTTATCATGTAAATGTGATAACTGTTTTTTTTTTTTTTTTTGCAATAGTCCACGTCTGTGTGGGAACATAAGTTCCACTTTGATGGGACCACAGAGAACTTCCTACTCAAGGTGCAGCTTACAAACGATGCTGCTGAAGGGCCATCAGCTGCAGTGTTTTGTGGTTGGTAGATGAGTGGAAAGGATACAGTTGGAATCATGTCAGCTAATACATCCTGACTTCACTTAGCAACATAATGCGATGGTGACCAGATGAGCTATTTTATGGACAAGTGACGTGACTTGGGTGGGCATCCTGATCTCAGCCGCCAAGTCCCATTCGTGGTGAATGTGGCTTTAGAGTAAACTATGGGAAAGAAAATAGTTTGTGAGCTCCAAAAGCAACATCCATTCCTGAAAGAATCATCAGCAGTGTTCATAGTCCAAGGAGAACACAGACTCTGTTGTGCTGTTATGATCTATTAAAATGAGATGTACATACAGCCCCTAAATCTCAGAAAGTGTATAAGAACTACTTAAGTTTTCTAGTGTTAAACTCTATCAAAAATTGATGTACTGCATTTGAAAAGAATGGATCGGCCAAACTGTCCTTGCTTCACAAAATGTCCTCTTCTAACTATGTTCCCAAGGCCCAAGGTCTTTATGAAGATCGACAAAACACAGACTTCACTCTTGCAACCACACAAAAATGTTGAGAAAGCTAAGATGGCATTTTGAAAACACTTCTTTCTTGATCTTACCCTCAAGCAAAGTCATTTCTTTCTAAATTCAGCTGGAGAATGTGGACGAGCAAAACTGTTCGCACTTTCCAAAATGTCCTTTCCAAACAAATTCCTCCAGGCCATGGGTCTACACAAAGATAAGAAAAACAAAAGCAAACACAATCACACAGAATATTTGAATTTTAAATGTGATAATCACTTTGTTTTCAAGGTAGACCTTTAACCACATCCATAATACTTAAAAATGCAACCAAAGGAGTAGGACTCTTAAACTGCATGAACTCTTCAAACATGTTGTCTCTCACAGATCCTTCTGGGTCACAGGTCTTCACAAAGATTGGAAGACTAAAACATGCACATGCATAAACAATATCAGGAGTTTAAATTTGAGTTCAACTTTATTTTCATTCCCACCCTCTAAGATTTCTAATGCTGCCTCTTATGAAGTTGGACTGGCCAACTTGGCATCAATCTCCAAGTATGTCTTCTTCTAACAAGACTCCATGCATTGATAGAAATATTAAAACACAGATTACATATAAGAAGGTACATGTGATGATTTTACTTAAATGTCATTCTGTGAAATTGTTAAAAATGCCTAGCAAGAAGTTCAACTGGCCAAACTGAGTGGACTGTCCAAAAGTGTTCCCTCCACAAGAAGTCTCTCTCGGTCATAATTCCTCACAAAGATAAGAAAAAAAAAAACCACTAACACAAAATATTAGGAGTGTATATGTCAGTATGGCTTTATTTCAAGTCTAAGACTTTAATTAAATAAGATTAGAATTTCTAAACTTGATCTTGCACATTGTCCGGAAAGATGCTTTTGAATAAAATGTATTATTATTAAACTATTATTATAAAAATGCCTCTAAAGAAGATGCACTCCTTAAAAATGTCACTTTTCTAACAGAACCTTAAGGGTTATGAGTCCTCACAAATGTAGGATTCCAAAAACACATTCATTCATACAATACATGTTGCCAAAATTATTCTCTCACCTACCTTGACTCACATATGAACTTAAGTGACATCCCATTCCTAATCCATAGGGTTCAATATGACGTCGGTCCACCCTTTGCCGCTATAACAGCTTCAACTCTTCTGTGAAGGCTGTCCACAAGGTTTAGGAGCGTTTATGGGAATTTTTGACCTTTCTTCAAGAAGAGCATTTGTGCGGTCCCACACTGATGTTGGACGAGAAAGCCTGGCTCTCAGTCTCTGCTCCAATTCATCCCAAAGGTGTTCTATCGGGTTGAGGTCAGGACTCTGTGCAGGCCAGTCAAGTTCTTCCACACCAGACTCTGTCATCCATTTCTTCAAGAGGAAGGAGCCAGCTCCAAACTGTTCCCACAAAGTTGGAGCATGGAATTGTCCAAAATGTCTTGGTGGGCTGAAGCATTCAGAGTTCCTTTGACTGGAACTAAGGGGCCAAGCCCAGCTCCTGTGGCCATGCCAGTGACTGGAACACCTGAATCTGATTATTTGGATGGGTGAGCGAATATTTTTGGCAATATAGTGTATATAAAGAGTGTAAATGTTGATAAGGCTACACATTCAGCCTAAGCCTTCAACTAAGTCTAGAGTTTGAAAACATATATGTCTGAGGAAATTGGACAGCAAAAATGCTTCTACTCCAAAGGATGTTGTCTCCAAACAAATTCCTTTTGGGTCATAAGTCCTCACAAAGATTAAAAAAAACACATATTAACTTAAATATTAGGTCTGTAAATGTCAAATTGGCCTTATTTTCGATCTTAGCCTTGAACTAAAACCCAAATTTCTAAAAATTCCTCTAAAAAGATGGACCGCCAAACTCTCCAAAATTGTCCCCTTCCCAAGAAGTCTCTCTGGGTCACGAGTCCTCACAAAGACAGGAAAACAAAAGAAATGAACATTTACAAAAGA
Organism: Scarus forsteni; assembly: GCA_036419115.1. Lineage (NCBI taxonomy): Eukaryota > Metazoa > Chordata > Actinopteri > Labriformes > Labridae > Scarus > Scarus forsteni. The sequence continues at coordinate 3,159,285 of JAZDUH010000157.1, read as the reverse complement.
GTATTAGAAACAGGAATGTTAACTTTACTTTATTTTCAGACTCACTCTTTAACCAAGTTTAGGATTTTTAAAAAAGTGCCTTGAAAAGTTGGACGAGCCAAACTGCCCACACTCCAAAAATGTCCTCTCCCATTGAATCCCTCAGGGTCACAGGTCCTCACAAAGATAGGAATACCAGAACACACCCACACAAATTTGTGCGCCCACTTGGTCTAATTTTTATCGGATGCAACATTCACAGCATTGACCTGCTCACTCAGACGCACTCTTTCGAACACGCACCAAAAAACACACATACACTCAAACAGCCCCCCCCTCCCACACACACACACTTAAACACATACACAGACACAGACACACACACACACACAATTGCCTCCTTCTTCTCACATGCCTTTTCACTCGCTGCTCATTTGGTGATGTTAATGCCAGCAGACATGTACAGTGTGCTCTAACAGCAGAGGGAGGGTGAGGGTGTGGGTGTGCGTGTGTTTTTGCGTGCATGTGTAAATGCCAGCGTGCGTGCATGTGTGTGTACTCACCGCTCTTAAAAACCAATTAACAGCACACAGCAGCGGCCACCACCCCCTCCTCCAAATGAAGAGGTGAATTAAACATCACCAGGACCAGATGGAAAGAAATCAGAGAGAGAAAGAGAGATGGATGAATAATTGAAGACGGAGGGGATCATAAAAAACGGGGAAATAAAACTGAAATAAGAGATGAAATGAAATGTAAGAAAGCAGAAGTCAATTAGGGAGGCTGAGACAGAGCTGCAGGGAGAAGCAGATAGGAGGAGTGTGTGTATTTGTGTGTGTTCGCCGGCGTGTTCGTGCCATGTTTGTGTGTCTCTCTCCTGCCTACTTTCCGGAAAAGAGTCAAGTAACACAACCCAGTTAGTTGTTTGATGTCGACAGCAGCATAATCAGGTTGGTATAGGGATGATTAGAGCGTGTTCCCTTTTTCACAAAACTGAACTTCAGACGAGATGAACGCCGCTCTGTTCCTGAGTGTTCCCTCCTCTCGTGAGTGTGTCGGTAAATAACCTGTGAGGCAGGGACCCATTTTCCAAAAAGGCGTTTAGGAGCGCCACGCTGCCAAATGGTGGCTTCCTCCTGTTTTGTAATAGCGGCATGTGAATTAGATATAATTTTTTGTGATCAGATTTTTTTTTTTTTAATTTTATTTTGAACAATTTACCAAAAGACAATTTAATAAGGCCTGTTGCTGACTTTCTGATTTCTTCTTCTTCTTATTATTATTATTATTATCATATTATTATTATTTCTATAGTGTTATCCTATTTTATACTGTGTATTGTGAGTGCTGGTTCACTGTTTTTATAGTTTTCTTGCTACCTCACAGCCAGAAGCTATCACCTAAAATTTTGTGATGTCCCCTCATAATGACAGTAAAGGATTCTTGGTTCTTGAAAAGAATACAGGCCGTAAATATTACAAGGTTGGGGGGCATAATGTCTGTATACCAAGTCCACAGCTGGGTCCTTCTGGATACTGGTATGTGAATTTATCAGGCAAGCACTAGTTGTCCATAGGCACTAACCTGTTGATAAACATGTTAGATTATAGCTACATATACACAATAAATCCCAATCCAGCCTAACTTGACATGCCAGATGGACAGTTCCATATTGAAAATATTTCACTAATCCATCTGGGGAGGAGCCATGCGAGAATGTTTTCAGGGGCAGAACAACAACAGCAGCTTGTGATTGGACAATCGTTTGACTCAAAACACTCATCACGGCCCAATCCATATCAAGCAGCGCTGCTATGACGTAGCATATGTAGTGGCTAAACCTAGCGGCTAATGATTAGCTGTTAGCTGCTACGGCTAATGGCTGACAAGGGCAAACAACAGTAAATGTCCGTTAGCCGTAGCGACTAACTTGTTGGCTGCTACGGCTAACGGCCATCTGTTATTTGCCCTGTTAGCCATTAGCTGTAGTGGCTAGCGGCCATTAGCCGATAGCTTAACTACCTTGAGACTTTCGTTTCACATTAAATTATACCACACAGATGTATCATTTAACACTTAAATGGGACACGAACCTTGTCAAAGACAATCCCTACTTAGTAAACTTGAGGAGGAGAGCAGATTTCGCCAAGTATAACTGAGTAATCGTGAGGCTAACTGACATTATCCTCCATTATTTGTACAACATTTAGCTGAGTGAAACTGTTGGACAATGTAGGCTGGCAAGACTGAGATGCATGATTTCAGAATCAGGCAGATCTGTCTGCTCTGCAAGGCTAAATCCAGCCCGTAGCCACATAGAAAAAAACCTTTAAAATACATATTTATTGAAGAGCTTTTGGAGGTTGTTTATCACCGTAGACGTCTTTCACTTCATGAGTATGGGCAAATGAATCTCTAAGTAAGCTATGTCCAAATAAATAAGAAGCCAAGCCCGAACAGAGAGACAGTGAGTGAACAGCCTCCAGCTTTTTTGCCGTCGGGAGTCTGGCCAGTTATGCCCCTTTTATGCAAACTGTAATACCAGGAATTAGAGATAAGTTATGGTATGATGGAGGACTTCTCAAGCTAATGAAGGGATCAGAAAATTTGATTGTTCAGAAAAGAAACATAATGTCTGTGCTAGGGATGCAGCAACTCCACAAAATGTAAGCCTTCATTTAATGAAGAATTCATATATTTGTACTCAAACCCTGTCATCCAGTCGTTTGGAACTCGAAGTGATGTCATTTGGTGAACAAATGACTGTTTCAGCGTTATTTTGCCTAATATTCCTGAGTTAAGGAATGAGTTAAACCCGTTTTTTCTCAAGATGCACGATATTACTGGCACAATATTTGAGGCTTTAATTGCGTGATCTGAAGGAAGAACTTTTTCATATGAATACCTGGCTGTAATAATCAAATCACAGTAATCCAGTGAGCATTAAGTATAATGAAAAGAGGGATGGTGGAGTGGTTAGGAACCTGGCACGTCCCATATATATAATTCTGCCGGCCTGGGTTTGAATCCAGCCTGTGGTCATTTTGCAGAGTGTCTTCCCTGCTCTCTGGCACCCTTTCACAAGCCTATCCACTGTCATACTCTGCTTTTAATAAAGGTACAAAATGCCCCCAAAAATATATTTTCAAAAAAGTATAAAGAAAATAAAACATTTGTTGTGTATTCAAGATCATAAAATGAAACCATCATTTCTGATTTTCATTAGTTAATTTTCAGTACATTTTTATTTATTATTACATATGTCAGTTTAAGTTATTTCATTGACTTTGTGGGGTTTTTCTTTCTTTAACAGAAGGGTACCAAGTTGAGACAAAAATGAGCCCTTTAAAGGTCCCAGTTTTTCAAGTTTAACACCAGAGTCTGTTTTTTTTAATGTCACACAGAGGATGTTATAAGTTTGAATCTTGAATCATGACAGGCTGTGAAAACACCCCCCAGATCTTCTTCCCTTTAGAAGATGGTGCTGTAGTGGAGACCCAAACTCTCCAGGGATGCACTGATCCAATATGCCTCTTTTTTTCTGCTGATGCTGGCATTTTGCCAGAAGGAATGAAATTCCATTTCCACTCTATTTGACATTTTTCAGTCATGGTGGGCTGTTGTGCCACATCAAGTGCTCAGCACCAAAGTGAGAGCATGAGCCCCCAGCGGTAACAGTACATGGACCTCGAGTCAGTGTGCAAAAACAGGAATCAGGAGGGAGAAATGTTTACAATAAAAACACACAAAAACAGGAGCAACACAACTCTCCTGCTGAATCAAAAGCCAACAAGTAAAAGTGAGTTTTAAAATGAAATCAAAACGCAGTTCAGGTGGGGGAGATTCTGAATTTTGGAAGCTTGGTCACCTCAAGTTTTTTTTAGAATACTAGGACTTTGGACAGAGACTGGTGGGTAGGGGGTTCAATCTTTGATCGAGCCATGCCTGGAGTTTGGTTTTGGTACCTGACCTCCTGGGACCTGTTACTGGGGCCTGACGAAGGTGTTGGCGTTCCTTACCTCTGGAGTGTTGGGAAGTAGTCCTACAACGTCATAAAATATTAAAACCTACAAATTAATCAACCAATCTTTGTTTGTATTGTGCCAGGTGGTGACAAATGTTATCTCCAGACACCTTACAATAGAGCAGGCTGTAGAAAAGCATTCATTTTATAGATACACATATATATGCATAGATGCAAATACATATAATGTATAAATATATCTGTATATATATGTACACAAGTCCGGAGTTGTATCCATCCAGGCAGGGACAAGGACGTAAAAATAATAATTTATAGAGCTAGAGATAAACCCATGGATTTCCTGTTTGTAAATCTGTCCTCATCACATTTGTCTCTGTTGAATGTAGATTCAATCAATCATTTTTTATTTGTAAAGCACCTTAGTGTCTTTGTTAAAGTATAAGTTTGGTTTCTACAGCTTTCACATTGTTTATAGAATGAAGTAGAACAATATACTCATCCAGAAGACTTTCCTGATCTAAACAGTGCTTCAGGAGATATTTAGATCCAAAATTGAGTGGCGGACATCCGTATAATGGTAGCACACAGGGCATGTATAGTGCCGCCCCCAAAACTGCATTAATCATCCAAAAACTCATTAGTTTCACCAATATTTCATCATGGTCCGCTCACGCTACTCCTCCATTACAGTCTGGGGTCGCTCCACCCATGTTTTTGTGACTGTGCTGACCTCTGAACTGAATGCTGCTCTCTGGCCAGCTGTTCTTCTCTTTGCCTCCGCGTCCTCCTTTTGATGACCTCCTCATCTGTAAACTCTGGCTCGAAACTGTAAGGACACCCATCATATTCAAAGTTCTCGTCCACAACATCTTCATCCGATAGATATCTGTCCATTTTGCACAAAGCTGGAAGAAGAAAGTCATTCAGTAGCCGGCAGTCGCCCTTGAAACAATGAGCCGTACTGCGCATTCAAGGCAGCTGTAAACAAAGTTTTCAGTTCAGAGGTCAGTACAGTCACAAAAACATGGGTCTCAAGCGACACCGGACTGTCGTGGAGGAGTAGCTGGAGCAGACCATGATGAAATATTGGTGAAACTAATGAGTTTTTGGATGATTAATGCAGTTTTAGGAGCAGCGCTATACATGCCCTATGTGCTACCATTATACTGATGTCCGCCACTCGATTTTGGATCTAAATATCTCCTGAAGCACTGTTTGGATCAGGAAAGCCTCCTGGGTGAGTATATTGTTCTACTTCATTCTATAAACAATGTGAAGGCTGTAAAAACCGAACTAATCCTTTAAATATACATTTGTTAAAAGTAAGCCCCTTGAGATATGGAATCTCATTTTTAATAGGGACCTCATGTTTATATGGGTGCAAAGACAGTTACTATAAATACCACCATGGATAATCTAATACTGAAGTTTATATCTATTATGAATGTAAACTGGAGAGGAATGATTCTGAGTAATATGGCAGCTGATCCAACATTAAATTGGGTTCTAAAGGTAGGAATCTATGTTAAACTGCAAGGTCCCTGAAGAAGTGCGAAGGTAGCTCACACATTGCTGCTACATCTATAGGCAATAGTTACATGATAAAGTTACCATCAAAATATGATTAATGCTCTGAAAACCCCCAGCTAGCACTCTGGATCATGTTGATATCATTATTAGTTAGACAGTTATTGAGCAAAGAACGATCCTTTGCTAAAGTCTTATGGATCACCACCAAAATCTAATCATTTCTAAGTTGGGCTGTTGCCAACATCTCCAGAATATTTCAGCAAAATCTTTCCTGAAGTTTTTGTGTCATCTTGCTAGCAAACAAACAAACAAAAAAACAATCAAACAAACATAACCTCCTTGGCAGAGGTAATGAAGTCATGTCTGTTGATGGAGTCCACAGCTTCCGGTCATCTATTGTTTAAGTGCATTCTGATATATATGTGCAGTTTGCAGGAACTACCATGTATTTGATTTTGGGGCTAAATTCCAAAAAATTGTTTTGCAGTGATTTAAGCCCTTTAAGTCCACAACAGCAGGTGGCCTATGAGACAAGAACAAGTAGTGTTGGGGTTGCTGGTGGTGCATCAGGGAGACAGCATTAGCGCCTCTGTTTTTTAGCACCTCACTAACCCGTTGGCTTTTCGAACACATGAAAGCATGTCATGTGACATCAGTTTGGCTGATGAACATAAGCAGGGTTCAAGCAAGGGCGCGATCGGCGAGGGAAGTTTAATTTGGAGACATTCCTTCGCTGATGTGGATCTCAAAACTCATTTCCATTTAAGTCAAGTGTGTGTGGTTAAGCTTGTGTGTGAGGCGAAGGCAAATGTCTGCGTGATTGTATCCAGTCTCGCTGTCTCGTAGGGATTTTGGCAGAGTAATTGAGTACATTTGTGAGTGCGTTTAGATTTGAGTGTGCGTTTTACTCTGCAGGCATTTGTGTAGTTTGTGCAGTGAGTGGGCATATATATGTGTGTGCGTTCTGTTTGGTAATTGCCTTTTCGGCTTTGTTTCGTGTCGTATGTGTGTTTGTGAGTCATGCATGCAGTTGCGTGTGTGTATGGGAGTGTGTGTTTCTGCTTCTCCTTGGTCGTAATTGCTCCTGGATGAGCTTACGTGTGTGTGTGTGTGTGTGTGTGATTTCCAATAACTGCCGCCCTTGCTCAGCATCTCCTCCGCTCGGCGTCACGCTGCTCCTCTGTTCTGCTGGAAGTGTTTGCGAGGGGAAATAAAAAGCGGCGTTTGGTGGCGAGAGGGGACGCTGGGAAATCACTGAGCTTCTGTTTACAGCAAACACGACGTGCACCGGGACTCAAAGTTATGATCCGTCTGCCTGTCCCTTGCCTTGTTTCCCGCTTGGTCCAAGTCCGTCGGCTCTTTGTCAGATCACGGCGGTGAGCCTCGGGCGTGTAGATGTTCCAGGAGTGATATTTCTAAAAGCGTGAGGACGAACAAGGCGGCTTTGAACATATCACCCCCGACAGCGGATAAGAAAAAACAGGTCGCTGTACTCTGACCTTTGTTTGAAAAGACTGAGGGGACACATGGCTCTGAAATGTGACACGCACTCCAATAACTCTTTTGGGTAACTTTTAATGTGTTACTTTGTGCACAATGGCTGAAATGTGCTTTGTTTAACCTGCCGTGTGAGCAGGCAAGAAGCACAAACTGAGGCAGTAATATCACTGGGGGTGTCCTGATCTCATATTGATATCGGATATCGGTCTGATATCAGCAAAAAACAAATATCAGATAATGTTGACCTGCATCTTAAATCTCGGATATAAGCACTCTGATACAAGCAGTCCATTCTTCACCATTATTTTTATGAGAAATATTCCAAATTAAGAGACCTTTTATGGCTGAATCTTGAATGATTACCATAAAGGAAGTAAAAATCTATCTAACAGACTAAATCAGGGTGTATAACTCACCTGTAACCTGCTGCTAACTTCTATGTGAGCCCACTGGTTCTCTGTCGTCTGATATCTCAATGAAAGGGCTGAATTTTTTTTACAAAAGTAGTAAAATAAATATAATAGTAAAAGACTAAAAGTGAATTGAAATATAAAACAGTGTTATCGAGCCTCACATTTGGCATGCATATCTGTAGCTGAAGTCACTTAGCTTGCTTGGATTTATTGAGGTTACTTTTGAGGGTCTTCTAATTATTATTTTTTTATTTAACTGTAGTATATTCTTATGTTTAAGGTTAAAAGTTATTCAACCCATTGGTTAATAACAAATGGGTCTGTTTTTCCCATACCTACTGTTGCTGACTACTGTTCTCTGTTCTCAATAATCTCACCTGATCTAGCTTTTTCTTAAAGTCCATACTTCAAAATAAGTAATAAAGTATGTATGATTCCTGCTGTTATCGTACAGGATTGATATTGGTATCGGCTAATACTCAAGGCTACAATATCAGTATTGTACTGGAGGTGAAAGAGTTGTATTGGGACACCCCTAAATATTATGGTCATGTGGCTTTGACCAACTGTTCTGGACCTGCTCAACTCCAAGTGCTTGGGTTCCTTGTATGTATATACTCTTATAAACTACCAAAGTCTTTGATACAGTGATTAACTAGAAAGGATCACGAAGAGCGCATACGTCCGCTCCAGTTGGGCAGCCAAGTGTTCACTATGTCCATGTGGAGAATGCTGTGTTCCATTTACATGGGAACTGGGAAGAGGGAAGTAAGAATAACCTGCTCTCCAAGTTATCAGCATTTCAAGTAACGTCGGAAGAGAAGCTCCGATCTACCAGGCTATTGTTCACAGCTGTGTTAGCAGAAGTCCTCTGCTTGCATTGCAAGGGAAGCTGGGAAATGTAGTGACATAGGCTTGAAAAACGTTGACCTCTGTTTGCAGATAAACTACAATTGTCATAATGAATGGTATTTGCCATTATAAACCTCAATGTGTTTTTGTGCCATCAGCACCAAAATGCATTGGCTTCTTCCTTGGACCAAACTGCACCTTTGGTAAAAAATTTCATGTAAATCTATCCAGTAGTTTTTGTGCAATCTTGCTAACAGACAAACAGACAGACAGACCTCTTTGGCAGAGGTAATAAAAGTGAAGCATTAAAGGGTTCACACTTTGCTTTTGTGTTGCTTTGACTACGTCTCTCAGCGCAGTTGGACACAAGTCATCAGTTAACACAGTAACTCATTACAGACATACACCGAGAAAATTCCGACTTCTGACTTTGCATGGAGGAAATTATCGTAGTAACAGTTCAGATGATGCTGATGGGGAGGTCTGACCACTGCCCATCAGTCATCAACACATATTCGGTGGTGGCATTGATTATTGGAGTTTTTTTGTTACTATTACTTTGAGAATCACCGCCATGTTTGCAGTTTACCTCTGACACATACGGTAGCTACAAACAGCCTGAGCTCTTTTGCGCCCTCTAGAGATGTCCCCCAGTTACTGTGTCACATACAGTTGTTAATGTTCATCCGTCTTTCCTTCCTCTCCCTTCTCCTACCTCCTATATCTCCTTGTAGCTCTCGCTCGCCCCTCCTTCCCTCCCTCTGTCTCTCTCTCCCTCACAAAAGCTCACACACTTTCAATTGCCTTTTTCCTCTCATGCAAACACCTTTTTTTACTCCCCCTTCCACACTTTGCCCTTTGCTGCCTTTTCAGAAATGACAAATATATGCACACGGCATACAGCCCCCCACAATGACGGATATATATGCAGGCATGCGTGTAAACAGGGACAACGCTCGCACTCACACGGCGCTCTCTCTCCTGCCTGAGAGTGGTGTGTGGTGGGTGAAATGGGAGCGAGCCATAGCCCGGGGGCAGAGCCGGGACATGAATACATGTTGAGGGTCAGCATTAGCAGTCTAAGGGGAAGGGGGTTAGGAGGATGAAGGCTTCAGGGTGAGGAGGAGCATGGTCGAGGGTTACAGAACTCACAAGCTGGCCTTTCATTTCCACACTGGAGTGGATCGCTTGAAGGAGGTTGTCATCGGCCTCTGGTGGCCTGGTGGCTTCCAGGACATGGATGTAATGAACACTAAGGCATTGTAAGAAAAGACGATGGACATCCTGTTGTAAATCTCAGAAATCAGAATCAACTCTTTGATGAAACATTTCTTTGGAAGTCCTCTGACTTTGACTCCTACCTGACTAAAACCCTCCATCAGCTGCTGTGTGAATAATGGGCTGATGTTGAGTGCAAACATGTTACTTTTCCAAAGAGGAACGTAAGTCTTCATAGACCTATAAGTGGGTTAAGTGCAGTTGGTGCTCCATGGCATATCTTCAACAAGGTGCTAGAAACACTGCTCAGAGATGGTCATTGACTTAAGCATCACACAATTTCTGAAGATTTGGTGGCTGCACATCCATAATGCATTATTTCCATCACATCCCGAATGTGATCAATTGGAGTGACATCTGGTGACTGTGGAGTAGGCCTGTGCTCAAACCATCAATACAGCAAAATATCATTACGCACTCCTTTGGGATACGTGTATCGATACAAATTTTACAGAATAGACACTGCCTCGATGTTTTGACAGTTGTTGTCAATACTCTTTGAGAGTAATGTTAACAATGACACAGTTCAAAGTAGAAGCCATAGTACATGATGAAGCACATGTTACAAATTTAAACTTTGGTCTTCAACCTTTGAGGATCTGAATTTAAGTTTCACAGGGTGTAGAATCATTTAAAACTTATCCTTGTTCTTTTGTTCTTGTAATAAAAGACAAAACTTGTCTGGAATTCTGTTCAAAGTGTAGTCAGTGTCTACAATTTACGTGTATCGGGATACATACTGTATCGTGGCTTCAGTGTCACAATACGTATCATACCGTGAGGTTGCTGGAATGACCCAGCCCTACTGTGGAGGCCACTGGAGTTCAGTGAACTCATTGTTACATTCAAGAAAACAGACTAAGGGCCTGTCAACACAACGTTGTCGCCAGAAACTGAACGTTTTTTTATTTGCATTTAGAGAAGTGGTCCACGCTCACACAGATCTGGGGGAATTACTGAAAACTCTGTAGTATGCATGCCAGGCCAGTAGATGGCGATATAAGTTTGTAGTGAAACAGTGGTGTAACAGTACATCTCTGTGCACTAACGCTTTCCAGTGAAGACAAACTTTTCACAATTAACAGTGGTGAGTGCATCCCTTCTGGTAAGAATATTGATGCAGCAAATCCACATTATGTTGGAGAAGCGATAACAAACCGAGCACAGTTAGCGGCACACGTTGCTATCAACTTTAGCTTTTGTTGTTGTTGTTCCTTGGTATTCACAACATTTAATCTGAAAGAGTACGGCTGCTGTGCGTCCCAGTTTTTTCTGACAAAAGGAGTTTAATACCAAAGGTTTTTTTTCACAACTTTTCTCTTTGACCCTGTTTTCAAAAGTTTGTGGCTTCAGGCACTCCCGGCATGATTTTTGTGTAAACAGATTGCACAAACGCAACAAAAACTCTCCGTTGAGTTTATTAAGTGGCACAGCCAAAGCCACAGCTGTACTGGAAAGTCGAAACTTCTGAGTATTGAGTGGGAAATTTCAACTGGAACGGCCCCTGAGGTCGGAATTTCCTACTGGGAAGTCGACAGATCCACACCACCCACCAAAGTGGACAATCAAAGATGGCTTCCCCCGTGTAAACAGTTGTTAAAATTCTGTTATATTCTGTTTTGCACTTCTGGCTAGTGTTTGTCACAATAAATCAGCCCTATACATAGTATTGTTGGATGTGAATGTATGGAAATGCTGATATAGTGTTATTTACATTCTTCATGTGTAATGTGTGATCTACACCCAGCGCGTGCTACACAGGCTAACAATAGCCTGGAAGATCAGCATGGTTTTTCCAACTTTGGGACTGGAACGCGGATAACTTGAATATGGTGTCATTCCTACTCCCCTCCTCCCAGTTCAGATGTAAAGGGAATGCAGCATCAGCCACTGAAGCCCCAAGGGACCCGAGAGTTGGACTTGCACTTAGTGGGAGTACCTATCTCTGCAACATTGACCATCATACTACATTAAAAAGTCATCCCCTGATCACAAATCACTTGGCTATCTGTCAAAATGAATGCATATATAAACTGGTGTCCGCAATACTTATGTCTTTTAAAGTCAGGCATTGGAGAATTCACTCCATTGTCAATCAAAATACTATTTGCTGCTAAGCTTTCTCAGTCATTTAGCTTCAACCTGCAGCACTTTTTTTCCAAAAGGAGACTGTTTCTTATTCCACTGGATCTTAAAATCTTAATACTTCAGCTCATGTATAATAGAAAATGTAGAGAATTTCCCGAGACTTGTGTACTTTCTTCTTAAACGTGGAGTGTGTGAATTGATAAAAGGCTGGTTGAATAGAGCTAAGATGTTTAATAAAGCTCAGTCTGATGGAGGAAAAAAGGAGGACAAAGAGAATAAAAGATATTAAAGACATTAAGCATAATATGTTTGGACACCGAGGCTGTTATTGTGAAGCCTCTTCTATTGTACCACTGGGTCATTATGCAATCAGACGGCAAGAGAGAGAGGAAGAGAGAAGATATACCTTACATCATCCCTCAGGGTAATGATGCAGGGCGGTAAGAATGAACAGAGGGAGGAAGAGGAGGAGGAAGAAAGAACTGCAGAGAGAGAAAGAAGGAGGACAGTGTGGGAAGAGGAAAGAATCGTAAATGATGAAGAGAAAGAGAAAAGGAAGCAGGAGGAGATGAGTGGTTAAGATGGAGAGAGGTGAGGAAGATTAGGGGGAAGAAAAGCTGAGAAAAGATGCTGTCTCAGAAAGAAAAATAAGGATAAAAGGATAAAAGAAACACAAAAATGGAGGCGAGAGCTCAAACTGCCGCCTGGTTGTTTTATGCCTTTGCAAATGGTGCAATTGCCAGACAGTGAAGGTGCAGGAGGGGATCAAGAAGAATAGCTGGGAAGGATTTTATGGTTGTTTGATTAGTCAAAAATGCTTTTTCAAAGTTTGAAGAAAGTCCCTTAAAGCATTCTTGAGATGTCACAGTAACAATCAAGAGATGATGGTGGGACACGAACATTCATACCAAAAAAAAAAAGTGGATGAACTGTCATCTCTGCACACAGATCAGCTTAGATCAAGTTAGACCTCAGATTGGATCAGACCTTGTCTGTGCGATGACAAATCAAATCGGTGAAGAAGATGAAAAAATAATATCAGACTGAATATAAACTGAAAAATATATTCTATATTTCCCCCCACCTCTTAGAAAATACAAAGTTTTTAGTAACTGTGAGCCACGCAAGCTCTCAGCTGAACACTGATAAAACAAACCCTGATTCCAAAGAGGTTGGGACACCTCATAAAAGAATTAAAAACAAAATCAATGATTTGCAAATCCTTTTTGAACTAAATTCAATTATATACACCACAAAGACAAGATGTTTAGTTTAGTTTAGTTTAGTTTAGACAACTTTATTCATCCCAATGGGCAACTCTGATTTTGCAGTCCACCTAGGATACACATACATCTACAAACAGCAAAAAGAGACAACAATGAACAAAATATAAATAAAATAAAAGTCAGTACATGACAAAGAGCACATCGATACAGAGCAGCCTTCAACAGACCCTTCCTGTAGCCAGGGTCAGGCAGATTACAATACACATTAACAATTGATGGCAGGTCAAAGAGAACATGGAGATACCCAACAGTGCATTAAAGATCCCATACAGTTACAACAACGAAAAACCAAAAAGTACCAATATGTCGCTCTATCAGACTGCTATCAGCATCAGTTTAATGTTCAAACTGATTAGCTTCAGTGTTCTTGTGCAAATATTCACTTAGGACAAAGGCATGTTTCTAATATGTAACATGACGTTTCTTTTTAACAACACTCAACATCCTTGCTTAATGCAGTTCTTCAACAGTTCGGGGTCTCTGTTGGCAGATTGTTGACTTCATGATGCTCCACATTTTTAATGGGAGACAGGTCTAGACTGCAGCAAGTCAGTCTAGTAACTGCACTCTTTTACTCTGAAGCCATCCTGATGTAACATGAGCAGAATGTGCCTCTGGTTCTCTCATTGAAATAAGCATGGATGCATCCCTGAAAATACATCGCTTTGGTTGATAGAATATGTTTGGCTCAAACCTGTTTGTACATTTCAGCATTAATGGTGCAATTACAGATGTGCAAGCAACCCATGCCATGGGTACTAAAGCTACTTTTCAGCTGTCCTGGGTAGTCAGGAATTCTGAGTTTCGAGTGGGAAATTATATCTGGAATATCCCATGAGGTTGGAGTTTCCTACTGGGATGTTTGCAAAGGCCCCATCAACACGAAGACAAACCGAGGTCTAAACACATACGTTTTTTGCCGAATCTGCGTGTCATCCATAAGAAGACGGCGTTTTGGGGGTCTGTAAACGATCATTTTTGAAACCAGGTTCCAGAGTGGAAAGATTTTGAAATGCTGTATACACAGTTCTGTGATTACTGGCTCCCAGAACTTTTCGGGTACAGCATAGTTTCGTATCTTCATTGACACGCATGAGCCACACGCGGCAACGACAACAACTTTTGCCACAAGCGTGCATGCCCACTGTTTTTTTGTCTGTTTCCATTTGTTTCTGTCATATCGTTACAGCGCCCCTAGAGGTCTGGCATGTGCTTTATAGGGTTTTCATGCATATCGAGTGCATTCATATAGACGCACACATTTTCATCTTTATGATGATCGTTTTTGAAACTGTTCAACATTTTGTCTTTGTGTGGATAGGGCCTAATCCTCACCACCCCGGAGTTGGCAACTGAAGATGGCTACCCCAGTGTGAACAGTTATTAAGCTCCTGTAATATTCTGTCTATAAGCACTTCTGACTAGTGTTAGTCACAGTAAATCAGCCATATACATACTATTGTTCTATGTTTATGTATAGTAATCCTGCCATAGTGTTATTAAACTCCTCATGTGGTATGTGCAAACTACAGCACAAGGCATGCTAATGATGGCTAACAAGTATTTTTCCGACTCTGTAACTGTAACACTGATAACTTGGATACTACGTCATTCCACTCCCCTCTTCCTCTCTAGCCCGGAGGATACCACGTCCATGATGTCCTCAGACAGTCTGGAATGTGGACTCAGACCACAGCAAACTTTTACACTTTACATCAGTCCATCTCATCTTAGCTCCAGCTGAAAGATGCTTCAGTTTCTCCAGCTCGTGTTGACATATGGCCTTGGCTTTGCATAGTAGAGTTTGACCTTAAGGAAATAGAGATAAACTGTTTTAACTGACAGTGATTTTCTGAGCCCCCATGTTATATACTTTACACAGTGATGGTAGTTTTTATGAAGGAAAGAAGACTTGATTGTGGAAAAGTTAAATTGTTTTTACTTTAAACTCTTTAAAGTGTCAGCAGCTTGTGACTGGATGATCATTCAGCTCGTCACACTCGTCACACTCGTCACAGACCAATCCATATCAAGCAACATCGGTACGTATGATGAAGCAGCTCATGCTGTTGTTAGCCGTTAGCTTAAAGTACCTGAGACTATCCTGTGACATTGAATTATACCACACAAATGTATCATTTAACACTTTTCAAAGACAATCCCTACAAAGTCTTCCCAGTAAACTTATTAGGAGATAAGATTTCCGGAATATCACTGAGTAACCATACGACCATAGACTAACTTGTATGTCAGTGGAGGATTTCTGCCTTCCCTCCCAGTTTCCCAGCAGTGATGCCTGACTGGGAGAAGAGCAAAAACATGATTTCTCATAAGAAACCCCAGAATTAACTTTCTCCACTCCTCTTTTGAAGAATAAATTGAGTCAATTTCTGATAAAAATTGCAGATATTGATACCGCTTTAGAAGCTGCCATTGTTTTCAAACATGCAGTCGTCACGCCTGCAGCTCCCACCTCTCTTCTCTGATTGGGCTGTTAAGCATTTAGCTGAGTGAAGTCGCTGGAAGTTGACAAGATGGACATGCAGGATTTCAGACGATGAATAAGGCAGATCCGTCTGCTCTGCAAGGCTAGGCCCCATCTGCTGCAGTTTATCACTCAGGCCTCTCTCTGTATCATAGCAGAGCTGATCTGTGCCACTGTGGCAAATGTTCAGGCTATTGGCATGTACCTCAAAGAGGCAGGACAGGAAGCAAGAGCACCAAAACCAAGAAGAAAAAGAGGAAAAGAAAGATGAGGAAGAAGGGAAGGGAGAAAGGAAAAAGTGATGAGCACATGCAAGATGAGAAAGACGGGGAATTTGAGGAGGAGGGAGGTGTGCGTTGAGGAGGGGAGGAGGGATGGGGGGGGGGGGGGTATCCCGCAGGGTTAATTACATCTCTGTTCTCTGTCAGTGCGGCTCGCTCCTCTGCGATCTGAGTCCCTGCTGCAGGCTGACAGCGGCCACACACACACACAAATACGCAAACTAATACAAACCCACACTCGCATAAACACAGATTAACATGCACACAAACATGGACGCACACTCATATATCATGACACACAAACAGAAATGATCTCTGTCTCCTCCTTTTTGTCTTTCTGTCATGGTGTCTCCTCTCCCTCTCCTTCTATCTATATCTCTGTCATACACACACAGGAACCCACCGCAGCCCGTCCCAGGAGAGCATGCGTTGTTCTGTACAGAGTGAGACACGAAGAAGGGGGCCCCCCTCATAATAGCTGTTAATTTTGCATAAATCATGCATAACATGACCCACATGTAAATCACTCATGTCAGCAGGATATCACATCCCAGCAGCGCCTTCTTCTTCTCCTTCTCCTCCAGCAGCAGCAGCTCTCTGTGTTGTCTGCTTTGTTTGTCTTTGACTCCTGAAGATGAAAGAGGAAGATGCCACAAAAACAGAAGTCTTCCTAACTTTGAAGGTCTAGGAAATGGGAGTTCTATGCTTTTTGAAGCTTCATCTGGGTTGTCTTGGTGCATTTTGTATGTGCAGCCCAGTAAAACTAAATTTCATTGTTGTTGCAGGAGGGTTGTGATACTTTCTGTGGGGAGAACTTTTAATCATTGTGCCTCTTTTTGTGTCCTGAACTCATCTGGAAATAACCAGTTCAGAGCTCCGCCATCCAAAATTTACATGTTTTGGTGTTCAAACCTATTCTCAATCAAAAGCACAAAAGAGACAAGATGCTAGATGTTCAAACTGATGTACACGGCCTGAGACATGTTCCAAAAACAGCTGGGACAGGGGCATCTTTACCACTGTTACATCACCTTTTTCTTTTAACGATAAGTGTTTGTGAACTGAAGACAGTAATAGTTGAAGCTTTGTAGGTGCAATTCTTTCACATACTCGATTAATGTTTGACTTAAGTTGCTCATGGGGATGTAACGGTTACCGGTAAAATGGTAAACCGGGGTAAAAATTCCCAAGGTAATCATTACCGTGTCCTAAAATTACTGTTTTACCTTGTTTGATTACCACGCGGTGTCAATAACGCTCAGTGATGCTGCTCTTTGACTAGAAAAATCTGAACTACTCATGCGGACGCGCATGCGCAGTTTGCATTGTTTGGCCTCAGAGCAAAAGTTAGACACGGCAGAGATGTCCCTCTCGAAACAGACTCTGGAGTCTGGTTGAATGTTAGATTTTACAAGGATGCTGAGGGGAAACTGATAGAAGAAAGTCACTCTGCCTAATCATGAAGCTGCAGCGAAAGAAAAAGACATGTGCGGTCAAAACTGCCGTAACTCCTCAAGTAAATAAGCTGACCAAGCCGTAGAGGCAGAGAGACAGAAAGAAGATTCAGTGAGCCATACCTAAGTGAATAGCAGGTGGTTTATCATTATTCTCTGTCTAAATATGTATAAATCTTGAAAATGATAGCATTAGTGTCATTCTGGAGTGTGTTCATGCCATTCTTTTGCCGTGTATTCGCCGTAATTTTGAAATTGACCGTCTTTTTCTGTTAAAGTTTGTGTTTTATGGATTTAATCGATCGTAATTTGGAAATATAAAGGATATCTGCCAGGGAGAGGGGAGACCAGAGGAGAGTCATGAAGGGGCTACAGGTTGATTGAACTCACCTGTTCAATCCACCTGTTCACTGGTGGAATATCCCAGTTAGGAATCATGTTGTAGGCATCAAATTTAATTGAGAGAATATTTACAACAGAACAGTGAAGTTCATCAGCTTGTGCATTAAAGATGCTATGAGGAGTTTCTCAGTAATTACAAAAAATTCTCACTTTTAAATATATGCCTGATTGAAATACACACTTTTGGACGAGTTTTATAGCATCAAAATAGGTTATCTATAAATGCTATTCCTTAGCTTCGCGGTTGGGTCGGACCGGGCTGGACTGGCCTGGATACTCAACTTCAGGAACAAGACAATTAAAACTAGAACACATTTATATTATTCGGACACGTCTTAGAGCACCGAGTTGCGATATATAGCCAGCTACAAAACTACAGTACTAAGTTTTCCAAAAATTGCTTGTTGTCACACATCAAAAACTACCGGTACGTAACTAGAAAGAGATACATTACCTCATCACTTTGCATCCTGTAAGTTGTTGAAAAAAGAAGTTGTAAAGCAATGCAGAGTTCTGAGGAAGGTCCGAGCTGCATTCATTAGCATCACAACAAACACACGCTTTGGCTTGGTCACGCCTTTACAACAGTCGCCGCGTGTGCTCATGGGTAACAGAGTCTTTATGTCACCAGAAATAGATTCTCCTCATAGCACCTTTAAATGTCTCGTCTATGTTGTTTTTCTGGTGAAAGGGATTTGCACTTCATTGTACTCTGCTGTTTATGTTTTACACAATGTCCCAATTTCATTGGAATTGGTTTGTATGTAATGAAACATTAATTCAGACCCACTTTATCCTCGGGATTAGAAAAACAAGCAAACACGTGCAGTGGTTAAGAGTTTTAAGGAGGATCTTGGTTTTAACTTCAAACAGACGGCAGCTCCATCAGCTCACAGTCGCAGCAGTCGTCTTCTCGATTCAGTATTCAAAAGGAAAAGTTGAGGAAAACATCAAAGCGCTCGCCGTGAAGTCTGAAGATTCCTGTCGACATTAAAAGAAGCCTTCTGCACAAATAACATGACAGGTCGTGTAATCCTCCTGACAAATCAGTGAATCTCCCTGTTGTTTGCACCTTTGTGCCGGGATCCCGCTGAGACGTGTCCCTCTGAGCCACGGCCCGCTTTATTAAGCAGTTTTGCCTTAATTAGCTAATAGGATTGTTTTAACCATGATCCAAGAACAGAATAGCCCACGGGAAGACAAACACCAACTCTGAGGATGGTGTGTGCATGTAGCCTCAGCTGCAGAGCATGAACCAAGTGAAGAGTGTGTGCTTTGAGTGTGAGTCAGTGGGGAGTGTGCGGATACTGCTGTTTGTGTGTGTGTGTCATCTAAGGCACCACAGTCTTCTTCTCTCCTTTAATTAACGCGCCTTCTCGCAAGACTTTCTCTGGAATATGAAACAATTTTACCTGATGATGCAAACGGGTGAAAACAGCAGCGGGTAAGTGCCTGCCTCCTCACCTGACACTCTCTTTTCTATGCGAGAGCGCTAATGTATGCCGTCGCTACACTTGTAGTTTTTATACCCGTGTATTTCAGTGGCTCTGCAATCGCCAAAAGGCTTATTTTGCTGCAGGAAATGTGAGTGTGTAAGCAAAATCCTTTGTACTGCGTGATGAAAAAGAGCAGGCTGTATCGCAGCTTGGCAAGGATGGTCGCACTATACACACACACACATACATCCATGCAGGCACACACACACACACACACACTTTCTCTTACAAATGCCCACGCAGAGACACACATAAGCCCCAGTGAGGTCCAGGGAAAACTTGAAAAGGGGGCAAAAAAGAGACGAAAGCACAGAGGAATGACGAATATGCAAATCCGTGCAATTGAGCTCTGGGTCCAGTTGAAAACAGAAATGACTGAAATGACTTTTCACTGAAATTAAAGTCTGAAAACACAGAGAGGTGCAATTTGTCTGCAAGATTTCACAGCAGATCTTTCAGGGATTTTGATTTTTTTTTATAAAAGCAATGAAGCTGAACCCTGGATGAACCCAAATGCAGCAGCCAACCTGTGAGGGATGAAAAAAATGCAGTTAGACAGATGATTTACGGTCCTTTAACACCTCCAGCTTGTGGTTTTGATCAGTCAAATTACAAAACCTATTTACAGTGTAGTCGGGAGGTTGTGTTAAATGTGACTAAGGCAGTGAACAATGATTTGCAAATCAGGAAGATGGAGGAAAAAATGAGTTTTTGTTGTGTTTGCACCATCTGTTTACACAAGAACTGTGCCTGAATCTGCAGACTTCTAAAACCAGGGCCAAGAGTGGGACGTTTTTTAAATGTTTTTGCATCCAAGCAAACAGGAATCAGCATTCATCATTTAGGGAAAATGATGACTGGTGGTACATGAGCATGAATCTTTCAGATAAAGGTTTTGCACACCTAAGAACAACAGCTGCGGAAACTCCTGCATCTTCGTGCCCCCACTCGCCATTGTTGTTTGTGAAAAGTTTGTCTTCACCAGAAAGCATACACATGTTGTAAAAGCTGTCGCCACCTTAAGGAATGGCAAGCACTACCGCATTTTCTATCGTTCTCATGAATCTGTGTGAATGTGCATTGTTTTAACATCGTCTCCGTGTGAACGCAGAGCTTTTAGAAAAAGCAAAAGAAAATCACTCACATTTTCTGGTGACAACCTTGTCTCGTAAACGAGGTTCCAATACTCAATTGAACACTTTACAAAGACAAGATATTTAACCTTCAAATTGAAAAACTTTAACTTTTAATGAATGTTCTCTGGTTTTGAATATGTGGCCTGTAACGCTTTCCAAAAAAACTTAGACAGGGGTAACAAATAACTGGAGAAATTAAGGAATGTTCAAAAACACCTGTTGACTGGAAACAAGTGAGTGTCATGATTGGACATAAAACAAGCATACTCATGCATCCCTCTATCACCTGTGCAGGTGATTTCTAGAACCCTGGACTAATTTAGGACACACATTTGAGGCTATGGACGAAATAATGTGAAGCTGAAATTGATTTTCCAATAAACTTAGCAGAGAAGCCCACATTTCCCTCCCCCAGCCACTTCTTCCCAAGAGATCCCAAGGTGTCCCCAGACTCGCTGATGCCCCAGCCACACATTCCCATTTCTCATGGTGATTGTGAATGACTGTATGTAATTGGCAAGGCTGGTTTGATCGGCATGATGTGAGAAGAAATGGCTGACTCTCCCCCGGACACACCCTGCAGATATGCCATCAGTAGCATTCGTCCCACTTCAGTTAGGTTAATACCACGATATGATGAGGATTCCATAAATTTCCATCCTGCTGACACAATGTCAGTCCAATTCAAGCCCAGTTTGCATCACGTAAGCCCTGATAGAGCTTGCTTTCACTGCCTTTGACGGGACACAGACGGGGCACAAACGGATGCATCCTTGTTAATCGTCCTTAGAAAGCTTTTTGAATTGAGCCACGATCAGCCAGATTGAGCCACAAACATGCCACGCTAATACCGTTCGCCTTAGGACTGCATTAGGCTTCCACCCTGCTAGACTGAGAGCGATTCTCCACAACAGTTTTGAACAGTACAACATTGATCCAGATCAAGTAGTGCAAGCACCATGACCAAAGCATGCTTCATTAGGATTATGACAATTGTGCACAATCGCCGTGAGAAACGGGAATATGTGACTGGGGCTTGAGGTGTTCAGGGGATATCCCTCCTACTGGTGGAAGAAACTTACTGAACACCTCACTGGAAAGGCATCCGTAAGGCACCCTGATCATTCGACTTCTAAATAAATCTGTCTCAATGTTTTATGATTGTATATTTTTGCATGAATATTTGCCTATGACAAAGCACAGTGTCTATATTTATGTTTAATAACCATACAGTTTGTTTGAATTACTCCCAATTTCCAGTAAATACCCATTATTTCCATGGAAAGTTTCCAGTTTGGAATATTTCCAAAGTTTCCAAAAGCTTAACTTCCCATGGAAAGTTTCAAGATCTGTTTTCTCTATCAATAGGTCAGCTATAGCTGCAAATCAAATGTGGAAATGTTCAGTATTGGTGCTTAAATAAGACATTTGATGCACCATTTTTGCTCTACTGCGTGTCAGATTTATGTATAAATTATGAATAAAGTTAAGCAGTTGAAACACTTTTATTTTTAAAGTTTGAAGCATCAACTAAAAATGCCCCCTTCAGACAGGTGTTTCAAGGTTTTACTGAAGATTTTTTACACCCCCTCTACTCAGCTCATGGATATTGTGCATAAATAAAACACTGTCCATTCAAACTCTAGTTGTCCCGTTAGAGAAATTCCACAATGACGCAGGGTTCACATTAAAACACACTCACAATAAAAACACACAGTAAAAGCTGAGTTGTAAAAACCCCACATACACAATAAAGACACATAACAAATCACCCCAGCAGCCCCCATATGGACAAACAGCAGTCGATAAGAGTGGAGAGGGACCGCGCAGCTCAATACAGTGCAATAAAAGATGGCGGCTCATGGCCAGGTCACAATGAAAAGAACTTAAAATTGATTTCCCTCCCTGTCCCTCTGTTGCAGTGTGGTGCATTCGCTTCTCTCAGGAGCCGGCGGACCAGTCGGTGGTGCTGGGAGAGCGGGTGGTGCTGTCCTGCGTGATCTTCAACTACAGCGGCATCGTACAGTGGACCAAGGACGGCCTGGCTCTCGGCATCGGCGAAGGTCTCAGAGGTGAGGGAAGAAGGGGGACGGATCCTTGAGTGGGAGAGGGAATTTAAAAAAAAAAGACCCTCACTACTTCCCCAAGCTGCAGGGATCAAAGTGAAGGAAAGAAGGGGAATAACTCCGCCACGGTTTCGGTTCAGTTTTGACTGTAAGAACCCTGACAAAAGCTATTATGCCTGAAAAGTGTAGGGGTTTTTAACATTAAGGGAATGAACAGTGTGCACAGAGGGAGAGAGAGTTTAAGAGCCGAGAGGCGTCTGAGTGACAATCTGGGCAAAAATGAGTCCTGTATATCATGCTGAATTAGAGAAAATCCCTCACACTGCTGACAAAAGCAGACGCACATTCGCATAAGCCGACACGCACATCCAGAGTGACTTACTGTGAGTGCAACAGAGCAGGAGAACACACTTCATTTCATATATGGGGAAGCATAAAATGCAACCAAAAGAAGGAGAGTAATAGGGTCAAAGCCACAAAAGACAGAGAAAATTTATTTTTCTGCATTAAGGGAATGGCCGCAGGAAACTCTGAGGTGCTGCAGCTCTAACGGAGGAAAGTCCCTTTTTCTCTCTGAACGCCGTGATTGATTAACAGCGGCTCCTAAATTTGCCTTCAATGCCAACAGTGATTTTATGCCAAATGTTCAAGCTTTTGAAAATAATCAGTCTCAGAAAGATCACTAAATTCTCAACAAGGGCCACTTTCACGCATAAAGTGCGTCGGACTCGGTTCAGTTCACGAGTGAAGTTGCAGCATTATTATAACTTTCACTTGGTTTGGTTTTCTTCCATGCTGCACTGTCTCAGGCGGACCAAAGCCTAGGGATGGGATTTTATAAGTTTTTCAAAAATACCAATGCTATTAACAGTCCTGCTAATCGATCCAGTTCTTTAAAGATTCCCTGATTCACTCCTGAAGATTTTCATTGTGGGCAAATGTTGGCCTGTAGATTTTCAGTGTCAAACACACGTCACAGCATAGATAACTGCTTCTGCAAGTTGCTTTTGTTTCCACTCACTTAAAGTTTTGCAGTAGGCGCCTTTTGTAAGAAATTAAGCCACAATTCTGATGCTTCTGATCTGAACCCTGTCAGTGGAAGGACTTGATAAGGGAATTGATTAGTAAAAAGATTGGATCTCAACTGAAATTGTTTTTTGATTCCCATCCCTACCAAAGCCTGTCAAATTTTGGAGCTGTACAGATCCTGCCACTTCACTTTACCCTCCTTGACAGCTGCCTGCCAACTTGCAGTTACCAAAAGAAAGAAGAAGATATGCACTGAAACACACATGTACATGTACAAACAGGTCCTACGATCATGTATTAATGGAGAGATTACACAGTGGTGGCTTGCTGCTCCTTATCATGCACTACAGTTTTGGATTTAAGTGTCTTGGAGTGCCCAGGAAGTAAGCTGGCACCTCTCCAGCTACTAAGCCAGCCAGTGGAAGCTTCTCCACCTTTCTGAAGTTGTGGTTAAAATCCATTGAAACATGCCCACTCATGCCTTTGCAGGGCATCTTCATGAGATGCTATCCTGACACACCAGATGGCTGTTTCATATATCCGCCATGGAAATGTTCACCAGCCAATCTGGAGAAGAGCCCATAGAAAATGTTTTCAGAGACAGAACCTTCAAATACAACTGCAGCTGGTGATTGGACGATTGTTCTGCCCGTCACACTCATCACGGACCAATCACAGTATGATGTACCAGCTAGATTCTGCTGTTAGATGTTAGCTTAAAATACGTTTCAGTCCTTTGACTACTGTCTTACATTAAATTATACCACACAGATGTATTATTTACCACTTATATGTGACATGAATCCCAACCTAGGATTTCCAGAACACCCTATTTCATGCTGCCACATCAACTGAGAGCAAACTTGACACAACAAACCCACCCAAGTATGGCCTAGAGTTTATAATCTATGACTGTCAGGACCTGCCATGGACCTGTCATGGACCTGTCATAGACCTCTGCCTCCCCAGCCTCACCCCCTTTCCACGGCCCTACCCCCCATCATACATGCTCATCTTGAAGTCTTTTTATGTGCTTAGGTGTTTTTTTTTCCAATCCCACACTGTGCTCCCCTGACAGGTGCTATAGCTAGAATTGTTTTTTCCCCCTCTCCTCTCCTCCTGTCTCTTTTTCTGCAGGCACTTTGAGCTACATATATTGTATGAAAAGTGCTATATGAATAAAGATTAATTGATTGATGGACCTGTCAGGGATCATCCAAAACCAGGATCAAATCAGAGAAACCCATATTACCTGTTGATTCAGGTGAATAAGTTGTGATAGCCTTGCAGAGCAGACAGACCTGCCTGATTCTGAAATCCTGCAGCTCAGTCTTGCAAGCCTCCATTGTCCAATGAATTCACTTGGCTGAATTCTTGACGGCCCAATCAGGGAAGAGAGGCAGGAGCTGTAGAATGCGGCTGTGTCGACAACCTGAAGTTGAGAACTGGAAGTTGAGAACGGACATGCCGATTAGCCTATTGTCCTCATAGATACTTCTTTTTTTTTGTATGTTTGTTTTTTAAATGTATATTTTGGGGCATTTTGTGCCTTTTATTGATAGGAGAGAGACAGTGGATAGGCTTGTGAAAGGGGGAGAGAGAGTAGGGGAAGACAGTCTGCAAACTGGTAACAGGCGGGATTCGAACCTGGACTGGCAGAAGCATGTACATGGGGTGCTAACCACTACGCCAAACCAGCACCCCGTCCTCATAGATACTTATTAAAACTTGGCGAAATCTGCCTTCCTCAGAAGTTTACTTGTAGGGATTGTCTTTGACGGGGTTCATGTCACATTTAAGTGTTAAATGAATCATCTGTGTGGTACAATTTAGTATAAGACAACAGCATAAGGCCGTTAGCGGTTAGCAGCTAAGTTAGCGGCTAACAACTCACAGTCATTAACTGTTGTTAGAATGAATGAAAATGAAATGAATGAAAAATACTTTATTTATCCCAAAGGGAAATTCAGGATTGTAGTAGTTCAGATTGTGTTCAATAATAATAATAACGATAATAACAATAATCAGATACATGGAGCTGTCCATCTGGCTTGTCAGGTTAAAGTTGTGAGGTCATGTCATCAAACTGGGTGATATGAGTGTGACTAAGAAAAAACACCTCAGGATGTTTCAGGGTGTTCAGGATTAGAGGAGACTATCCGGTCATTCTATATGAACCCAACCAAGGCTCAGAAATGTCACTGACTCGGATTGACTAAAAATCTTGGGTTGGTGCCTCTACGTGTATTATGGTCACATGCAAAGTTTAAGTACGAAAACCCTAAAGTCGTCTGAACTATGGGCCTTTAAAAAAGTGCTGTTCCTGTTTTCCACAAAATTGCGTATGTCAGTGGCAAAATCAATTCTGGATGTTGATATCTCTGAAACAAGCAAAATTTCTGGCAGAAATTTGTTACCTGAGAAAATTGGACCAAGGCTTTCAGATCCTGTCCCCATAAAACGCCTCTCCTTTCTAGTTTCAGAGTTATTGGTCTCCAAAGTGATGAATATTTTATGTGCAAAAATGGAAAAATCAATTTTCAGGAGGTCAGTGTCAGCCTGTAATCATGCACAACAAACTATTGATGCTGAATTCCTGCAATTTGAGGACAGGGCTGAAAATAATTCAACATGAAGGTGTTGATAAAAAAAAGCTGTTTAAAAGCTAGATAGATATGTACAATAATATATGGTATTAAAATGGAAAAGTTGGGTAGTTGCCCACATGGTGAATTTGGTAGTCATAAATTGGTCAAAATTGTATTATCTTTAAGAGTTCCATAAGTTCTAAATTAAGATCTTTTCAGCATAAGGCTCCCTCCTGCAGACAGTCCTGTCCTCAAACTGAAGGAATTCAGCATCAGTTGTCTGTTGTCAATGATTATAGGCTGACACTGGCCCTCTGGAAATTGATTTTTCTTTTTTTTTTTTACTTTTGAGCATAAATTTTCCCCACTTTGTTGACCAATAAGTCAGAAACTAAAAGAGAGAGGCCTTTTCTGGTGACAGTCTGAAAGCTTGAACCCAAATTACCTGGGAGAGCAAATTTCTGCTAGAAATCTTTGCTTATTTCTGAGATATTGGGATCCAAACATGGCTGCTCAGGAAAATATGCAATTCTCAAGGGTCAAAGACAGGTGCAACACCCCTTTTTTAGACGTCCATAGTTCAGACACCCTTACGAATGTCTACCTTAAACTTTGCACGTTCATTATACATGTAGATGCACCAATGCTTTTTCAAAAAAAATATATCTGAGTTGGTCGCTGTGGGCCTTCTGGTTGGGTTTAATAGAATGACCCTATCGGCTTTCATACGTTAGTCTTCAGTGAGCAGCTGTCATCAGCAGAGCCTTGTTGCTTTATTTGACATTAATAATTGTTCACAACAGATTCGCTGTTTTATAAACTCAAAGGACAACACAGAACAGCAGAATGAAAGTTAATCTCCAGAGTAATTATTCAGTTTCTACTGATGATTTAGTTTGAAAAGACAGAAGCACTATTTTGAGTTCACTTTATGATAGCACACGATATGTTCAACATTGCTCTGTGCCAAAATTGCTGCGCTTGATAAGGACAATCCTTGAACATATGTATTGCATATTTTTAAAAATTTAAGTAAGACCGTGGTTTAATCCTAAACTGCTGGTGGAAGGACACACAAACTGTGCTGTGTCTCAAAATAGTCTTAATCAAAGTGGCTTGGGAGTGGAAAATTAAGTAGATGTTAACAAACTACTGTAGCATGTGATGATTGTGCACTACTTTTGTGGCTTCTTTTCTCCCATCTCTATTGTAAAGAGAATTCGGCACCATGCACAGCAATGTATAGCACTAGAATCTGCCCTGAGATTTCTGAACAGAGATATAACTGAGCTGTGACACTGTGGCACATGTTCAGGCTCACAACCCCACTACAAAAAACCCAGAGTATCCCTTTAAGATATAATTGTATGATGTTAATTTGAGTACATCTCAAATTCTAAATCTGATTTAAGAGTAGGATCTGAAATATTTGACCTGACTGCAGTTGATGCATTAACCTTTACATTTCATTTACTCTTACAAAGAGTACAACATCTTCATCATTTAACTTTTTGTTTACTTTATCTCAAATTTTGACTTGAAGTCTAACATATGTTATCCAAGATTTTGAACTGAAATTCAAAGACACTGCGACTGCAGTCAAACCTGCATGAGACCTGATTTTTAACACCTCCTGACAGTCAGAGGTGAGAGAAAATGTTTATTTTAATATTCAGGTGCCACTACTATTGACTTTATTATACACTTTAATAATGCATGTGACAGAATGTAATATAACAAACAGGGAGTACCTTAACTCTGCGCAGTATGTGACCTTTCTCCATGTTAATCCTCACACTGTAAATGCACAAACAAACACACAAGCAGCCACTCATTCGGCACACAAATGCACCACGTACACACTCTCATAGTCAGACAAACAACAATCTGACATGTGATGTGCGTCTTGTGTTCAACTCAGTTTAATTCACAGGTTCAGAAAAGGTCAGCATGTCTCTCCTCTCCCCACTCCATATGTATGCATTTATTTGCTTTATCTCTCATTGGCTCTTCTTTTCCTCACAATTCCATTGGATATAAAACAAATTTATTGTTGTTGTATGTTGTTACTTGCAAAGCATGTCATAAAAAACACAATAAAGTGGAAAACTTCATTTTTAGTGGTACAAATTACTCATTTTTCCAGTTCTTTTGTTGTCTTTTCTGCTGACCACGGGATTAAAATAAAGTTGAAGTTGAAGTTGACTGCCACTGATGACAGCATGATGCTCTTGATTTACAAAGCGTGCAAATAAAGTGGAAAGTATTGATACGCAAAAAAACTAATTCTACCAATTCCTTCAGGGAGTTATTGATTGTCTTTCTGGAATAAGTCTCCAATTCCCATTCCTGAAAGCTCACATGACCTCCAGCTAGAATTATTGGGGCTTGATTCACTTTCAGGTCAACCAGATGGTTCATTGTGGGTGTGAAATAATATTGAAAATAATGATAACAGCTTTATTGGTGTTGCACTTACAAAAACAGAGGTTAACAAAGTGCTTTGACAAACAGACAGGAACACACAGAAGCACAAGAGCTTAAAAGGATATGCCAACACTTTTTTCTTTTTTATGTCTTGCCTCACTCCTTAGTACATGACAAGCAAGTAAGACACCATTTTTTGGACTGTGCGTGTAGTTACAAGGAGGAGATGGACAGAGATCATACTCATCACAGACCAATCATATCAAGCCACAGTATAACATAGCAGCTAGACCCTGTTGTTAGCCATTAGCATAAGCTATGTCTCAGACCTTCTACTTTTGTCTTACATTAAATTCAGTGTTGGGGAAGTTACTTTTAAAAAGTAGTGTTTGCTCATTACTCGTTACTTTACTTAGTTACCCACTATGAAAAGTAACTTTTCAAATTACTCAGTACTTTTCCGTTACTTTTACTTTGCTTGATCATAGACAGAACCCCATATCTGTTCCTAAATGTGAAGGCCTACAAAAAGTTCTACTACAGAGAACATAACAGTTTTTTGTGCTTTTTATTTCACAAAATGTCACATGCCCTGTGGAATGAGAGCTCCTGCTAAGTGTTTCCACATTTTGCTTCTGAAATAAGCAACCTGGTCAATAAAAACAAGCCCAAAATAAGCAACCTCCAGCTATTTCCTTTCCAAAGGTGATGTACTACTTTTTAAAAAGAGAAGTCTAAATAAAGTGTGTTAATTTTCGTCTACATTACATTTCAATATCACAGCACTAAGTATCTATTCAAGAAGAGACCATCGCCTTTAATAAGCAGACCTGGCAACTTTGGCTCTGGAGCATGCGCCATGTGCGTGAGTGTGTTTGGGGGCGGGCATATAACCAGGAAACGTGGAAGTGGACAAACTGCCTACCGCAGTCGTGTTTTCCTTTATGTTAGGAGCTGGAATATAATCAGGGGGATACACATAGACTTAAGAGCCCTGAGAAGAAACATCACATTTAGAAACAAGCCCAAAAAACCACAACCCGCAGCCGTGACTCACGAGATTTCGGCCTTAGATGCTTATAACGAGCGGACTCGGCAAGCTGCTCGTGTCTGTGCGAGCAGCTGAGAAGGCAGCTTCAGTGTCAGATCCGTCCGAGGGAAATGTAACGTCGTGCTGCATTAAAAAAGGAACTGCGTTTCGTTACCAAATTTTCAATAGTAGCGCGTTACTTTACTTTTTACCTGAAAAAGTAGTTTCTTTCGATCTGGCATATATCTAAAAGTGAGACTTTTTTTTTAATTACTTAGAAACTCCTCACAGTCCCTTTAAGTAAATTAAGTTTCGGAAATATGAAGTTTATCTGGAACTAACAGACTCACGTAGCGTATTCTTCCTCGCAGAACACTTCAAAAATACTGAACTATCCCTTTAACAGGTTTTCACTAGCAGTTCATGTGGAATATAGTTTCCAATCATTACAGCCACCTGACGAAGCCTAAATTCAGCCTTATCTGCATTTTGTGAAGCCGAATACTTCTTAACAGCTTCAGTCCAAACAACACTTCTAACTGAACTGGTTTGTGTGTTTCAGGGTCACATTGCAACAGTAGGCCAGACTGGAGGCTCAAAGACTGCCAACTAGTGGCTGCTGGCTTCATTACACCACATTAGTGAGGTTTTGGTCTGCCTAAAAAAGAGTTTGGAAGGAAACTAAGTATATATAGCAACAATGCAGCTTAAGCCCTGAACTGAGCCACGTCTTCCAAACTTTTATAGAGACCTGAGAGAGTTCACGGGGGGTGTCAGCGGATTTCAAATGTTGGTAAAATGAAGCACAGTGTGTTGATTCTTTTTTTTTTTTTTGATGAACCATATTTCCTTCTTCTCTCCCTCCAGATTTTTGGTTAGTAGCCTTCCTTTCTCTTTCTCTCTTACACAGATGCTTGCTACCTTGTTCCCTTGCTCCCCTTTCTTTCGTCTTCCCCTCCCTTCTCTCTCCCTTTTACTCTTTGCATCATTTTTCTCTTTTCTCTCTCTCTGATTTCTCCCCTCTATCCATCTTTGTCACTCTCATTCTGTTCTCATCCCTCCCCTTTCTTACCTGAATTTCAATCGGCTTCCTTTTTTTCTCCCTTTCCTCTTCTTCATACTCTTCCCTTCTCCGTCTCTCTCACCTGAGCTCCATCATCTTTCTGGACATGTTTCCCAGACCTCCTCCACTGCTTTTTTCCCTTCTCTCCTCCCTCCTTCCTTCCCTCTTTCTTCCTCGCGCTAATGCTCTCTTTGTCCTTGCAGCCTTCTGTGAGCATTACTCTGCTGACAAACACACGGGCGTTTGATAAACACGTTGTCCCCTTTGTCTCTTTTTTTCTCCCCTCTTCATCCATCCATCATCACCTTCTGTCCATTATTTATCCTTAAGTCGTCTGCACTGCCAGTCGTCCCCTCATCTCTGACACACCGTCTCTCAATCTGCTGCTCCTCTTGTCTCGGAGTGTGAACACAAAGTCATGTCTTAATGGAGGGAAAGTGTGTGAGCTGTTAATGTGTTTTTGCACCAGCACGTCATGTTAATGCACTCTGATCTGATGAGGCACTGCTGCTGCTGTACGAAGGGCTGGGTAACATGCACTAAACTGAGATATCTGTCATTACCTCCGCCAAGGAGGTGATGTTTTTTTTGCTGCTATATGTTTGTTTGTTTGCTAGCAAGATTACTCTAAAACTACTGGCAGATTTTGCTGAAATTTTCAGAGGATGTTGGTAATGGCCCGACTTCAAAATGATTAGATTGTGGTGGATATCCAGATAATCGCCATTAGTGAAAGATCGTATTTGTTCAATATCTGTCTAACTAAAAATGATATCAACATGATTCTGAGTGCTAGGTGTGGGTTTTCAGGGTCAATGAATCATATTATGATAGTAACTTTATCATGTAACTATTGCTCTTAGATGTAACAGCAATATAGATAGATGCCTTGGCAGAAGTTTGTGCTGTTTGAGCGATTTCTAGTTTTTAGATAATGAAGCGAAGCCTGCGAGCTAGTTCAGGTAGACAGCTCTAGCTGCTATGCACATGTCACATGTCACACGTCACACTCCTCTCATCCATCCTCCAATCACACTCTCCACCTCTCAATTTGGCAGTATATTTAAACTGGGAATCTACTCATCTCTCCCTCTGCCCGGCAAACGTCTATGCTACCAGACACTGATTTGCTGCGTGTTCTTTCACCCCCACCTCAAACCCCAGCATCCACCTGCAGGCTCCAGGGGTGTTCATATGTTTTGCTCATCACTCCTCTATGCCTTCATGTAAACCTTTCTGCAAGGAGTGATGAAACTGGAGCCTGGACGCCAAACATAAAACATGTATATGCAGCTACAATAAAGCAATTAAACGTGAGCTGACTGACTGAAATCACTTTAGACTGGATTAGATTAGATTACATGAGACAGAACTTTAATAATCCCTTGGGGAAACTACCTCAGAGGAAATAGGATTCCTATAGCATTTTGAAAGAGTAGATAGAAATGTCTATCTATCTATCTATCTATCTATCTATCTATCTATCTATCTATCTGTCTATCTGTCTATCTGTCTATCTATCTATCTATCTATCTATCTATATATATATATATATATATATATATATGTTAGTGCTGTCAGACGATAAAAAAATTAATCAAATTTACCAGATTTATAATTAATTAATCACATTTTAATCTCATATCTGCTTAAAGTACCCAAATAAAGAATTTGAATTCTAGGATATTATATAATTGTAGTGCATGACTAATCAAATGAATACACTAAGAAGTGAAGATTTGTAAATCTACATTTTTATTGGTGACTAAATAAAACCAAAGTCAGGGCAACTTGTCCAGAAAATTCTAAGATCAATCAGGCAACTCAAATTACACTTTAAGTGTGTTTCATAAATCAAATTCAAATTAAGAAAAAGGTCGAGGACATCCAGCAAACCAATTAGGCCTGATGCATTATTAAAGAATGTAGTACAAATATAGATAAATAAATTCAAAAATAAAATAAGACTAAGTCTTAAATATGCCATTCCTGCTGTCACCTGGGCTTTGTTTGGTTTGACTAGAGACGCATGTGTGAAGTGACGTGCCACTGCCATGTACGGGTCCTCCAGCTGGCCAATATTAAAATGTTTGTGTGCTATAATTAATCTTGGGATTAATTTTTACAACGCATTAATTTGCGGTGTAATTAATTAATCTAATTAATGCACTAAAGTGACAGCATTAATATATATATATATGCATATATATATATAGGCTATATATATATATATATATATATATATAGTTTCTTCTCGTCTTCAGTCTTCCTGTCACTCTTCTTCTCCCCCAGTGAGGAGTTGTACAGTCTGATCCTTTATGAGATGATGATGATCCAGTATCATCTCTATCTTTAGGATAGGGATGATGTTGGACATTTGCAGATAAAAACAAAGGGGAAGCATGGAAGCAACATTTATGCTTTAAAAAGTCAGGCTTTGGAGTCCTGGAAGTGGACATGCATGACAAGGAGAAAAACAATCACTGTTCACTTTGACAGCGTTACAGCCAATTATTGAATTTTTATGGCCAATTTATATGGTCAAAATATCAGCTGTAAATACTCACAAAAAATGTTCATGTCTGCCAATACTGATCTTGGTCTGATAATATTGTGCATCCCTATTAACAGACAATGTGTACACTCATTGGTCACCTTTTTAGGCAAACCTTGCTAACACCAGGTCAGAACTGCCTTTGTTATTATCTCTCAGAGATTTTGGTCTGAGCTCAATTACTCACCATCAGTGAGTAAATGTGAGAGTGACTGGGTGGATGTGGCCTGCAGTTTAAAGCTGCTTTGAGTAGTCGCTAGAAAGGCCTTATGTGAGCTCAAGTCCAAGTTACCATTTACCTTTGAGTTGTGCCAGACCTGGTGGTTCACATCATGGATGTATATCCGACAAATCTGCAGCTACTACGTGATGCTGTCATGTCAATATTAGGACTGGATGATATGGCCTGAAAAAGTAAAATCTGTTCTTTTCCCTCTAAACTCAATTCAGGATTTTATTCTCTCTCACAAAACAGAATCCAAGTGACATGGGTCAAGTTTTGCCTTTATGTTTCAAAAATATATTACAAAATGAAACAAAGTTACCCTCATATAGGTAAAGTGCATGCTATAAAATGTTGATCATGTAGTTGACAGGCCTGTCTACATAAACACTGAAAGCCGAGTTAGTTTCACAGTAAAATTACCGAGAACTCTCTTAAACGAATTTAATCTGATTTTGAATATAAGGTTAAACATGTTCTTTTGCAGAACCTGACAGAGCATACAATCATGAAAACTGTAAATTTACATATTCAAACATTGCAGCGTCTTACAGAAAACTGCATTTATTTTTTGTATAACTTTTGCAGAAAGTAAATTGATTTAATATATTTAATCGATATATAGTCCTTGTCAATATGGATCAAAATCTCTGTGGATTGTTTTCAGCACTTTGTTAAAGCTTTGCCACCAAGAATTAAACTGTACAACTCCTCACCCGGGGGAGGAGTAACAGGAAGAGAGAGGATGAGAGGAGGATTAGTAGTAGCCAGTTAGTAGTCATGTTTTCTACCTTTAAGTTAGTTGTATTATCTATGTATTATTTAGATTTATTAGTACATGTTTAGATAGATTTTTTTCTGCCGGTTGTTTTTACTTTTTGATATCCTGTATTCTTTTTTACCTGTTTACTGTACAAATCCCTGCTATTTCCTTGAAGGAGTCCTATCAAGGGATAAATATAGTTATCTTATCTTATCTCAAAGTAGTTCTGAAGGCAAAAAGGGTCTAATGGGTACAAGCACACTGCCAATAGCATGAGGTGAGTGTATTTTCCAGCTCTAGCATGTAGTCAGACATACTAGAGGTTGTTGCACTGTTTCATACAGCTGTTGATGACAGTGTGGGAGTGAAGATTGAGCTGTGAATTCATACCTGCCGTTTTCACGCCCACACACATGCAGGAGATGTGTGCACATTCACCATTTGACAAAAACCTCAACATCACAGGATCGCACGAAACAAACATATAAAACCTGCTAAATGAGTGCATTATGCCACGTATGGGAACATATATGTACGTGGATTCTGTTCTCAGGTGTTAATGCACACAACACAAACACGTGCACACCTCCTTCAGGCATAAGAGTATTGTTCATCCTCCTTCTTCGTCTTCCTTCTCCCCGGGGTGCTTTCACCTCTGTGGTTGCTATGCTGCGAGGTGCTGAAGCGGATGATGTAATCTCCACTAATACTTTAGCCCCTCGCACCCTCCCGCCTCCTCCATGCACCCCCACAACCCTCCCTTGCCTTCCCCGCTGCCTCTGCCATCTGAATCCATGATGTCATGTTAGGATTGGGCACGGAGGATCAATGAGTGCCCCCTAGTGGGACGTCACGCTCAATTATGTCTTTGTCTGAGAGGCGAGGGGTTCAAACAGGGAGAGGCGGGGGTGCTGTAATTGGAACGGAGCTGCCTGTAGTTCAGCGTTCAGGAATTGATGGCATCATTGTATATGTGTCAATGTTTGATCTGTGAGTGCGTGCACAAACCCTCCAGCTGTTTGTGCTGTGTGAGTAGGAGACATCCTTTCATCATCTCCAGAGATGTTGATCCAAATATCTTTCTGAAATAAATGCTATTAATGCTAATGCTACCCTAATGTTATGATGAACAGCTCTGACATTTCACATAAATGCATATCCTGCCTATGCTCTTTGTCACTGATTGATGGAACTAACGCAGCCATCACTCTGCTTTTATTTGAGGCATATTTTACATCTTATCTTGTGGACTAGTAAAGTTTAGCAGAGGAAACACAAGCACGGCAGGGAGACTGAAGTAGTTTTCACAGATCACTTGGAAGGGGTGTTCCCATACAAGTTGGGTTTCCTCATTTGGCTCAGTTTGTTTGAGTAAAAACTCTCAAAAAAACTGGTTCACCTCTTCTCACAAATCAGGATGTCAGGTCCTATTTCAAGTCAGGTCTCTCTTGTCTTCTTCTTAGAGGATAAAATGACTCTAAAGACCTAAAAAAAACACAGGAAAATTAGGTAAGGTAAGCTTAAGGACCAACAGACAATCAGCTGACTTTGGTTGGAAGCATGGATCTGAGCTGAGAGTCAGGCCAATTTTTGTGTAGTATGTGCCCCACTTAATGTAGTCTTAAGGGCCAAAACAGTTAATCGGACCTTTACTAACTTGTACCTCCAATAAACAATCTTAAGGAACAACAAAAAATCAGGCCTTTGCTGACCTCTGGTTGGAAGCAGAGTTTCAAGCCAAAATTGGTACATTTTTAGGTAGTTTTTTCCTCCAGTAAGTGATCTTTAAGACCAAAAGATGATCAGATCATCATTTGCTGACCTTGGCTGGAAATGGGGATCCAGCCCAAAAGTTGAACCTATTTTTGTGTAGTGTGAACCCCTTAAAGATAATCTTTAGGTCCAGCAGGTATTACTTTAGTTGGAAGCAGGGTCACAAGCCAAAAGTCTGGCAAATTTTGAGGAAGATTATTTCCTAAATTAATTATCTTTAGGACAAACAGTTACTCAAATTAGGCTTTTGCTGACTTTGGCTGGAAGGGGGGATCCAAGCTAAAAGTTGAACTGGTTTTTATGTAGTATATGCCCCACTTAAGATAATCTTTAGGACCCACAGATACTCAAATTATATTTTTGCTGATTTTGGTTTGATTTGAGCCAAAAATCAAGCCCATTTTTGTGTAGTGTGTACCCCAATAGATAATCTTTAGGTCCAACAGATAATCTGATCTTTACTGACTTTATTTGGAAGCGGGGATCAAGACAAAAGTCAGGCAAATTTTCAGGTAGCTTCTTCCCTCAATAAATTATCTCAGGACAAACAGATATGCAAATCAGGCTTGCTGACATTGTTTGGAAATGGGGAACCAAGCTAAAAGTCGGGCCAATTTTCAGGTAGTTTCTTCCCTCACTAATTATCTTTGGGACAAACAGATACAGGCATTTGCTTACTTTGGCTGGAGGTGGGATCCGAGTCAAAAGCTGGGCCAATTTTCATGTAGTGTGTACCCCTAACAGATAAGTTTTAGGACCTTCACATAATTAGGCCGTTGCTGACTTTGTTTGGGAGCAAGGCTGCAAGCTTAAAGTTGGGTCAAGTTTCATGTAGTGTGCACCCCTAACTGACAATCTTTTGGACCAACACATAGTATAATCAAGCATTGACTGACTTCAGTTGAAAGCAAGGATCCGAGCTTATATTCTGACTGGTTTACATGTGGTGTGTACCCTGCTTGAGATAAAATGTAGAACCAAGTGATAATCAGGCCTTTGCTGACTTTTGTCAGGAGGGAGCACTTAGGTCAAATATTGGGCAGATTATTTCAGAAAAAGTGTCCTGCTTAACATTTTTCTCACCCAAGATGGCAGTTAAAAAGAAAAAGAAAAAACTCCCTCGAAATGTTCTGCATCTCTTTTTTAGAATCTGGAGCTCATGACTTCATGTTTCTAAAATAAGGACATTTTCTGCAGTTGTCCTCAGATGCAGATCATTTGTGAAGGCAGTTCTGTTCTGATGACTCATCACTCTAGCAGCAGTGCCTCTTCCCTCATGCCAGCCATCATTTCTAAACTGTGGGCCATGTTCTCCAGGTGGTGCACTATTTTTAAATCACATTCCACAAGTTCTTCTTCCAAATGCGTCAGGTTCTCCTGACCTGTAAATAAACACTGATGAGTTACAGTAAGAGCTAAAACAGACACTAACAAGCGTATGAATCACACTGAGAGCCCTGTTCTGAATCCGTCTGCTTGTACTCACCCTGTGATTGCTAACAGTGCGTTTGTGTGCCTCTCTTAAGCAGCCTGGCCCAGGTACCGTGTGCTGAGGGCTCTGGACATCGGCCAGTACAACCTGGAGATCTCCCACTCTGAGCTGTCTGATGACTCCCTGTACGAGTGTCAGGCCACGGAGGCAGCGCTACGCTCCAGGAGGGCCAAACTCAACGTGCTCAGTAAGTGAACCTGACTCTGATACGGGGATAGTGTGAAAAGGAAGTGCAATAAAATGGAGACCAGATTGAATAAATGAGTACTGACATGAGTCTCCTGCCTTTGGAGACTGAGATTCTCACCTGAAGCACCTGTGTCTTATGGAGCAGTCATGTCTAGTGATGGACAAAACACACATTTACAGTCATTAAGATCCTCTTGGTCACATATTATTGCATCGTAATCTCACTGTTAAGCATAGCATGTTTAGCTCCACACCTAACAAACTCCAGTTCACATTTTGGAAAGTTTTCTTTTGATTTGGGATGGTGTGAAAGCCCAGGTGAACTGTGGTGCAGACTGAAGAGTGTAATTCTGGTTCACATATATATTTGGGGTTTTGGTACCTTTATGTGAACCAGAGTTTGGTTTATGATGGGTGATGAAAGCCATAGGGGGGAGTGGGGCAAGATGAGCCTTTTTTTACTTTTGTTGTCACTGAGGCAAGGAAAAATGCAACAGAGATAAAATGAAAACATCAACTCTTTTTTGAGAATGTTTGCTATCAACTGAGATTGTAAGGACGTATCAATGACAAAGAGCCTGGAAACTGTGGCCTTTCAAAATAAAGTGCTCCTGTGTCAACTTGCCCCAGGTCAGGGGGAAGCTAAGCCAAGTCTGTGGGTAAGTTGATCATGTGACTTAACTTTAAATCTGAGAATTATTAAAAGATAATATTGTTGTCAAAAGAGTCATTTCACAAGAGAATGTTCACTTCACAGATAGTCACATTTATTTTCTTAAACCTAACTAAAACAACCTAGAAAGAAAATCAGTAATTTCAAAATAGCAATGCCATAAATTGACACATTTTGCAATTTTTGGGAAAGTAAGATACTCATATGAAGTAAAATGAGAGCAAGCAAAGTTTTGAACAACAAACAGAAACAAAATCAGTTCTTGGCAGAAAGAAAACTATTATTCCTTCTAGAAAAGTTATACTTACTTATATACTTTAAAGTTGTTCAACTTGCTAAAACAAACAAGTTTAATCATCCCTCTTCTTCATTTACCTCTGCAGGTTTGACCTGTCAGTATTTCACTTCTTTACAATGGACCTGATCGACTTTTCAATCATGACTTCCTTCATTACTTTTTCTCCATCTCAGCAGGGTGTTTAGCCCCAGATGGTTTTCCTCTTGTTCACTCTTAGCATGAATTTCTTCTGTTTAATATTTTATCAGACAAGTCAGTTGGTTAACATAACATTAAATAGTATTTTATGATTCTGTACATTAATATAACTATTCAACTTTTGGTGGTATAAAAGGAACCAATGGCTCACTTTGCCCCATAGCCAACATTTTGGAAACATGTTGCTAGCTTCAGTATTCAGACTAATCTTTGGCCAAATGACTCATACAGCTTTATACATTGGTAAATTACAAATATGTGTAATACACCATTTTAGACCTGAATAAATTGGATTTGATACAAAGCTCTATATACCTGACATGCTGAAAATTTACTTTGCCACACAAAAATGAGTTTTTTTGTGTTAAAAAGTACCTACCATTTGTGCTCAGTTTACCCCACTGTCCCTTATATACAAGCCAAGGACCAGGAAACCAAAAAGTAGGGAATTTCTGCTTGAATGTGAGTGAATATCACAACAGTGAGTAAGCTAACATAGCATTAATACACAATATCAGGTGGAGTGTAGCTAGCGTTAGCATTTAATCATTTTAGTGTCTACAAGTTCATATGAAATATGTTTACACATCCCTCTGGTCAATATTCAAGTGCTGAGTAACACAGCCTAGATGCAGTTTATCTTTATGGCTCAGAATTGTTTCAACCTGTTGAGCTGGATCAGTGTTGGACAAATGGACGCCCTGGAGTCACATGCAGTCATCCAGTCAAAATTTAATTTCCAGGAAATGCACCCACAGAGATAAAAACCTCTGCCACAAAGTGTTTTTGGTGTGATTTGTCATTTTGACACTATACATTACAACATGAGTTACTGAAATATTCTTTTGAAATTTTCCTTTCTTTCTTTCACTAGAGAAAACACACTCTAAAAATCTCTTATTTCTAAATTATCCTAGATTTAATACTCTTGATATTCATGTGTAACAACAATACACACTAGTCCAGACCTGATAGACAAAAACAAACAGGCAGCATTATCATGTTCACAACAACACCACATATAAATGTAAATCAGTGCATCTCAGACTTAAATAAGTATTTATTTCACTGTGGAAAGGATCAAGTTTTCCTATTCAGGTGTAGATCTGTTTCAAAGGTAGAAACAGAAACAACATTTCTCTTATGGAGCAGATATAACAGTCAATCAAATTAAATTAAATCAAACTAATATTGCCGATGGTGATATTTGCCCCAACACTTACTTTCAAATGTTTTCAGAATAAATCTGTTATTCACTCCATACTAAGAAGATTAAAAACTCAAATATCCAAGTTTCTATCTGGAAACATTTTAGTTTGTGATTTTTCCAGCCGAACAAATCATTCTTTTGGCAGTCAGGGAGCTAAACCAACTGTCCAACAGCCCTGGGACCAACAGACACACAGATGGACTTGGAGACATATTTACATTAATGATCTCTGAATTAACTTACAGACTTCTGTCCAAAATAACTTAACCGCAGGGCTGAGCCATAACATATGAATCAGGTTTTCCACTTGTCCACATTCATGCCAACAAAGATTTGAAGCACTTGGGTCTATATTTTTTAAGCCTATAGGGAGTAAAATAAACTATAAGAAGAACATTCAGCTGCAGAATCACCATGTGCACTATAAGTATTCAGTAAATATTCAACTATATGCAATGCATGTACATTCATAGAAACATGTTTTGATTCTTAATATTTATCTGTTCTATCTTGAATTTGTGTAGCTATATCTATATAGGATTGTTTTGTACCTACACTTTTTACACCTTTTTTATTCTTATAATTATTTTATACTTTACTTCTGTTTTTTTATGCAACTATCTATTGTTCGAAAAGGAGAAGCGCTCCAATCTCTTTGTACATGTTTTATGATAACAGTTATGAGCTTTCTGATTCTGATTCTTGATTTGATCCCTACATCAAGTGACTCGGTCTTTGAGTTCGGGTCACTCCAAACAATCTCAGCTACAATTCAAATATGACGTTGCAGTCATGAAGTGGATTATTTGTTGTTTTTTCTCTAATATCAGGCACAAAGCCTCAATATTTGAGACCTATTGTGTCCCCATTTTTAAATGTTAGGGTAAAGGTGCATTCACACCGCAAGCGACCCAGCTACCAAAGTCGCATCGCCCACAGATGTAGCGTCGCGCATCCATAAATAGCCTACCTGTTTGGTCGCCTGGCGTCGGCTGTCGGTCGGTGACGTCACGTCCGCTCGAGTTTTACCGCGATCGTATCATATATCCCATAATAGGGTGTATAAGCGGACATTATTCCAGCTGTGTCCTTTTCACTCACTTATCAAACACAAAACTCTGCAGCTGATGATACAGCAGCATCCTCTGTGAGTTTACTGCGGTCCGTCTGCAAATGTCCTCACTGAGATTAGTTCCGCCTATGCGGAAGTCATCCGCCCTGTAGTCCGGATGAATAACAGCACCGTCACACGTACACACACCGCTGATTCGCTGATGCTGCACAGCCACGCACGACATCGCCTGAATAGATCAACTTTTTTTTAACTTTGACATCGTGCGACGAGTGAAGTGGTCGTCTTGTCGCCAGCTGTCGCGTCGCGGGAGGGCTAGCCCCGCCCCATCGCGGCTGTACATTGACTTTGCATGGAGAGTGATCGCCGAGGTAGTACAGGTAGCGTCCGGTGTGAACGCACCTTAAGAGTGAGTGAAAAACACTTCCATTTATAAACAGATCCTTTACAAACAAAAATTTACGTGCACAACCAGAGAGATGGGGACGAACAGGGAGTTGACTGCCACAGTTTGATGAATTATTTTCATCAAAGTTTTCATCGACAACATTTTTTCCCATGATGAAAACTAGAATGCAACTAAAAAAACAAGTGCACATGGACATAAACTAAAAATAAAAGACTTAATGTTTGACAGACTTAATCCAATCAGACCTAATTCGGTCATGTAGAAAGTAGAGACAAGTTAGGAATCTATCCAATCACAGCTACTTTGGTTGTGTGGAAAGGTTGGATGAGGTCAGAGGGCCATCTAATCACAGCTGCCGTAGCTTGGTGGTGGTGGGATAAGATGTGGAGTGATCCAATCAGAGCTGCTCTCTTTATGAATTGATATATCCATGTAGAGCAGGTTCACTGTTTGTTGTCAGTTCTGGTATTGTAACTGAGATGCTCTGCCAGGTAGAATAAATAAAGGTGACTGCATTTCACACAAAGTTACATTTGTTTCTGTTTCAAACTTTACTTTACAATAAAGGGTTATTAGATGTTGCACTTTATCCAAGTGTAAAACATGACCTCAGAAATTCAAGGAAACACAAAAAGTGCCCAATCCTTTACACTTTACATTTTAGTTGACTAAATGTACTGTAGATTTTATCAACTATAATGTTGTGAAATTTTAGCAGCTAAAACTAGACTAAAATTAAAACAATTTAGATGACTAAAACTTGTGTTGAGGTCAAGACCACACTATCCGAGATCAAGACTTGCCCGAGACCAGAATGCACCAAGACCGAGACAAGACCAAGACCATCAAAATCAATTTTATAAACCGAAACAAGGTTGAACAGTAAAGAGGGGTGTCCCAGGAAGGTTGCAGTCATCACAGGGGAAATAACACATGAATTTAAGCTTTTTGTTGTTTTACCAAGTGCTCCTCCTTATTCACATTAATGAATTTGAAAAAAAGCATATTAGTGCTGGTCTTCATCAGTCTTGACGGAAAAGTCCGGCTAGTCCGAGACCGAGACAAGACCGAGTAAAAATGCTCTTGAGTCCGAGACAAGACGAGGTCCTTCAAAATGTGGTCTTGAGAACAAGACCAGTCTCCAGTTACACAACACTACTAAAACTAAAAGATATTTAGGCAAAAGACCATAACTAACACTAAATCAAAACTGGGCTGCCAGTTGGCTGGAACTCAGCAGGCCTTTGGCTGGGAGGGGAATACTGAATCAGTTGCATGTATATATGTATCATTATTTTTCTTTTTTTGGAAGAAATTATTTGGATTTCCATTATCCTTCACATGCAACAAGATCATTTTCAAACATAGCAGCTTTTTTTCTTGTCATGAAGGAGTTAATATAGTTGTTTAAACAAGAAAAGACCAACATGTAAAGTCAGCAGTGGTGTAATACAGGTACTTGTATTGTATCTAAATGAAGAGCTTCCTCTGCTGAATGACTGCACTCCTGCCTTCAGGTGAATCTTCTTTCAGAGTGTTTCTGTGTGTACTTTTCCTCCAGTCCCCCCTGAGGACCCGGTGGTTGATGGAGCCCCGGAGCTCCTGCTGATGGCTGGGACTCCGTACAATCTGACCTGCGTGACCCGCGGGGCCAAGCCTGCAGCGCACATCCAGTGGACCAAGGATGGAGTCTTTATGGACGGAGCTGTTCAGTCCACGGTAACTCACAGAAACACACTCACATTTTTACATTAACGTTATAACATCTATACAAACCCATCCGGAGCTGAGTGATCTTCATAATGTGACATGTGTGAGAGCGGCTTCAAAAAGCTTTGGAGCACATATTCCTTCTTGTGCATTTTTCTCTTCAGCAGCAGCCACTTTCAGTCAGTCTGTTTGTTTGTTTTGATGCTTCTTGCTGCTGGCTTTGCAAAGGGGAATTACAGTGTTTACACCTCAGGCCATGAATCACCCCTGGAGTCCTGCATTAGGCAAATACAGTACGCAGAGGAAGCAGTCTAGTATGAAAAGTCTGCACAAGATTATTGTGGTTCCTGCTTGAAAAATGAAAATGTTTGGGCAGATGGGGGACATATTTATTAAATAACACCTTTGAATGCTTGAAATTTGTAAATTGTGACCTTCTAAGGAGAAGCAGAAGCACTTTATGCCTTTCAGCCTGGTGGGAGAAGTGAGGCGTGTGGGATCAGATTTATACAGTATTTTTTTATGTTGTGATGTAAAAGAGCACAAACAAACTGAATTAATGTTGCTTTTTAGAGGAAGTACAGTAAAAAGGTTCAGGGTATATTTGGCTATATGAAAGCCTTTCCTGTTTATCGCTGTTAAAGAATATAAACTGTTAGTCCAGGCCTAAGCTTTCTGGCTTTATGATATTGATGAACTTTTATTTATGAAAGAGGTAAAATCAATGTCCTTTAAACCAAACGGCCCTCAAAATGCTCTTGGGCTCATGATGTTTATAGCGAAGTGTTAATTGTCAACACCAGTCCATGGGAGGGAAATTTTAAAAAGAACAGAGATACCTAAGACACAGTTCATTACAAAATACATCAGAATTAAAATATTCAGAAAAAAAGTTCAATAAATAGATGATTGAGAAGGTTCCTTCAGGCAAACATGTATACAAGCAAAAATGTGGGAACAATATTGTTGCCCCTTCAGCCGTGATTTAATATCTTTGTTGAAGCCTTCAAAGTAAGTTTAAATTTTCCTCTACATGTGTTTTCTGTGTGGCCTATTATCCCCGCTCCCTCCCATCAGAGCATTTCCAAAGGGGAGGGACACAGAGCTGACCCACTACAGACATGTCATTTTTCATTTTTATTAAACTTGACTCAAATACTTGCTTCACAGATACCTAGGTCATGATGTTTGTGGTCAAACATGGCAGGACATGGAAGCTTTAAGACAAAGAGTGAATAATATAGGGCTGGGTTATTTACAAAGTTTCAAGTACAATCACAATTTTGGCTTTTTCTCAC
This sequence comes from Scarus forsteni, assembly GCA_036419115.1. Lineage (NCBI taxonomy): Eukaryota > Metazoa > Chordata > Actinopteri > Labriformes > Labridae > Scarus > Scarus forsteni. The sequence goes on along the minus strand of JAZDUH010000157.1, from coordinate 3,115,055 downwards.
TTATTTAAACAATACCACCAAAATTAAGGGATTAATGGAAAAACAGACTGATTTATCTTTCTTTATTCACCCCATAAGATAACCATAGCATCAACTGCTCTTCTTAGGGTCCACACATTAAAACATAACTAACACAATACACTAACATTCAAAACACAATGAAAATTTAAACAGAAAATAAAAGGCAGATAAAACAGCAACCAACTGACAGTCATTGAAATAGTCTCTTGGATACTCAAAGATCAGAGTATATGTACATCAATTAATTAATAACTTGTTATTATTTGTAACTTTCAGTTTGCTGTCAAAGTGTTCCAGGTGACACCATGTTAAGAGTGTTTTAGCCCAATAAATGCACTTGATGCACTTAAATATATATGAGATACAATATAACTGGGTAATGTGAACACAAATAGGATAAGAAATCCTCAAAATTCATATTTTTCCTTAACTTAAGTTTATATACTTAATCTTGATGACATCTAGATTACGTTAATGTTCAGAAAACCGTCTTTTCTCCCCTGATCCACCCATATTCCCAGTCAGTCTGAGATGATGTGTTACATCCTCCGTCTCTGTAAAGGTAATTACTAACAGCTCTGGATGCTTTCTGGAGTTTTATTTGTCCTCTACTGTTCTGATGTATGTTTTATATTTATATTTATTTATATTTTCGTTAATATCTTTTAATCTGTTGTACTAAGCTGCTACTGGAATCCTAATTTCCAGTAGCATTTTCCAAAGGGATTAGTACAATTGTATCTCATCTAATCTAAGGGTGCTTTCCCACTAGGGGCCCTGTCCCGGATCCGAGTGCGATTGAGCCCAAAGTCCGGTTCGTTTTGGTAGTGTGAATGCAAACAAACCGCGGCCGGGCACCAGGCCCGGGCCCACTTGGGGAGATGGTCTCCAGCGCGATTGCAGAGGACGCGGTCACAGTTCGGTTCGGATGTGAATGCAAGCGCGCCAGGATACGGAACCGCTGCTGTGTGACGTCACGGTTATACGACTCCCTGAGCTCTGCCTGTACTGTGGTGACGGTCACTGTAAATTCTAACTACAGGCTGTCTGCACTTTTTTGGAATGCCTTTTGGTAATTATTAGATTCTAGTCGACGAGTGGTCTGTTATCACTCACCTGACGGAAGATTGCTCTCCAGAGTTGACGTGTAGAAAAAGCGATATAAAGGCAAGTTTCAACGTCTCCTGCCTCTTCAGAAACCATCTCATCTGTGCAGAATGGGCCCATTTTATCCTCCGAGCTGCACAATAAATGTGGAAGTGGGGGGGAAGGTCGCTGCTTGCGTCTCAAACAATGTAAAAACACTCATAAAGGCACGAAGGACTCCATTGTCGGTGCTCAAACAGGGTCGTTGATGCCGTCTCAAACACGATACAAAAAACACATTAGAAGGAAAAAAAGAAGAGGAGAGCGAGACGTAAACATTGGTTGTTTAGTGCGGGAAATGGTTACCATGGTAGCCTCTTCTTCGCTCTCCTCCGTAGCAGGTTTGGTAACCAGTTGCACGCATATCGCCCCCTGCTGTTTCAAACTGAGTAAATACACAAGTGGGCCCGGACACGGTTCGATGTAGCAAGTGTGAATGCAAGCCAGTGGGGGCGAGGGGGAGGGGGGGGAACCGCGCTGCAGCACGGTTCGAAACAAGTGGGCCTAGTGTGAAAGCACCCTAAATTTACATGTCAACTTTGTGTGAAAGAGTACTTCTAGGCACAAGACAAAAACAGTCAACTGCATTGGGGCTTCTCTCTTGCCCCCACGTCTACAGCACAAGTAGTCGGCTAAAATAAATAGCCATATGGACCTACCAGTGTGACATTCTACCATTCCTAACATTCATTATATTCTGTGAATAGTTTGACAGTTATTTTAAAAAAGGTTTTATCTCTGAAATTGAAAGACGTAGTCCTCAACCCTTTCAAAGAAACTCCCACACAAACACACATGCACAATATCATGCAGCCTGTAGGTTATAAAGACTCTTACTACTGCAGTGATTTATCGTGTACTCTATTCCTCTAAAATTCACACTCTCCCTGCTCCCATATTCTCTCCCACACATAAAAATGATGCCTGTGAGTGCATATACAGACGCACACACAGTCACTCTCACATACTGCACACTCATGCTCTCATATGCACAGCGAGGCAGCACAAACGGTGACTCACGCACTCAAACACAGATGTTTTTACATCTTGCAGCCAGTTTTGTGCCCCACATACACACTCATACATATTACATGCTGCTCTTATGTTACTGACCATGCAGATGCACCATCGTGCACGACACACACACTTCCTTATGGGGTTTAATGGCGGCAACACAAATCATCACACCTTCAGAACGTTACCGGACCAGGCTTTATGTTCTTATTGTGCAGGGAAAGATTTATATTATGTTTTATTGCTACTTTAAAGGGCTATATACTTACCAGGCACTTTATTAGGGACACCTGTTCAACTTCTCATTCACACAAATAGCTAATTAGGCAATCACGTGGCTTCAGCTTAGAATGATAATAATAATAATAATAACTTTATTTATATAGCACATTCAATAACAGATGTTTACAAAGTGTTTGTCTGGGTACAATAAATCAGAAATCAGGTCAAACAGAGACCAAAAAGAGTCAAAGGCACAAAGCTTTAAATAAAGCAAAAAAGGAAAGAAAAAAGTAAACTGGAGACGACTGAAGTTATATAGGAAAATGTTGCATCAGTACAGGTTCAAATGTCAACATGTATGCATGAGTAACATAAGTCAGGAAGGCATTTAGTATTATATATAAGGGGACAGTAAAAAAAATATAAATGTTCTTTATTTGTACAGCCGTTTACAACAACTCTTTACAATAGATGGTAAATAAAAAGAATAAATACAAACTATAAAAGCAATAAAAGCAATACAATACAATAAAATAAAGTGAAATTGTCACCACACTACTGGGTATTAAAAGCCATCCTAACTCTTGTTCTCAATAAGACAAAAAATAGATAACCAATTCCCGGATACGTAGATAAATAGATGATGGTTGATAATGGACAACATCACCTCAGAAAGATGGAAAGAAGTGGTTAGATAGTGTACAGATAAAAAAAAAGGACTAAAATTATGATAAACTTGTAAAAATAGTTTAATAAGTAATTGTGAAATTAGTATGTAGATAAAATGTATTCAAATACATAGCTAAAATGGTTGATAATCAAGTGTGTAAGCAGTAAAATATATTCATATACCCTTTTCTGATTATTGTTGGGGTTTGTCCACAATCACCCATGTTAAAAAACCTTCTAGTTTTCATATAAAGAGGACCCCTGATAGTCCTGTATTCTCACTCTGTCTTACATGCTTTACAGGTAACTGGTCCATTCAGTTCAGTCAGTATCACTGCATTCATTTTAATGTCTATGCCCAGCCATGGGCTTGCTACAGCTTACCAACGGGTCAAAACTGAAGACAAAACAATGTTAAAAAAAGCTCAGTGTGGCCTCTTCAAGTCCCAAACTTATTTTCATCCAAACTTCAACCTTTTTCCTTTTTGTGCTCTCAATTTGACCTCAGAGCTCAGCAGCTGAACATCAGATAGGTCACTGGGAACGTCCCCTTTATACTGGGGGAATCAGACGATCTTCAGAAACCCAGATTTTAAATGTAATTGCCAGTTTCTACATTCCAGCTGTGGGTTGAGTGGAGAGCAGCATCATTTGGGTAGTGTTAGCATCAATCAGCCAGGCAGGTGTGCAGGTCCCAGCATGTTCCAGTCACTGACCAGTCGAGCAAAGTGGGGAAAATTCGAGTGGCTCCATCTTTACAAGAGTTGTTTTCTTCAGCTGCTCGGTTCCTTCTCCTTTACTTTGAAGTGTTCAGCTCTCATTATGAATGCACATTCCACTGTCATTAAAAAACTGATTTTCTTGTGTTAATTGGAGGAACATTTTGTAGGCGGTTATTTTCCTGTTTCGACATTAAACTTCTGAACTATGAAGATAAAGAACAAAACAAGTTTCTACAAAAATGTACTTCTGAAGTCTCTCCTTTCCTTCCTGCCTCTTTTGTGTGTAAAATATTGTTCGCTTAATTATTTTTAGATCACCATTTATTCTCTTATATTCTTTTCTGTATAACTCCCGGCTTATTAGTAACCCTCTCTACTCTTAATTCCTCCATGATCTTTCCCCTTTCCTCATTTTCTCATCCTTCTCCACCTACCGTGCTCCTCCTCCTCTTGTTTGATCTTCCTCTGTTTTCTCTCTCCTTAAATTCTACCTTCACCATCCCCTCTCTACAACCCTTTTCACTCCCTGCTTCCTCACCATGCAGGAGGTGCTACCCGACAGGAAGAGGGTAACGACCAGGAGCTACCTTCCCATCACGCCAGCAGACACTGACAGCGGCCGGAACTTCACCTGTGTAGCCAGCAACCCTGCGGTGCCGATGGGAAAAAGAGCCACGGTTACCCTCAACGTCCACCGTATGTTGGCCATTTTCTCCTGTCAGAGTTGTTCAGGTTACTGGGGCCAAGCTGTGTGTGTGAAGACACTAAGATCTGAGTCTAATCCCAAGCTTTTGGCTAAAATAAGTCAAATATATCAATTTTTTTGGAGACTGGGGCCTTTTTGTCAGAGCTAAAGCAGTGCAGGGAGCAGCGCAGATGTCTTTCCCATGTTACCCTTAATGCATTACTGTAATTTTCAGACAATGGAGCATGCCTAAATATATAAGTCACACCCTCTAAGTTTAAAAAGAAAAAAAATGTGTACATATCTAGGCCACACTTATAAGCCGCAGGTGTGCAGTGAGCGAAGCTGATCGAGAGCAAGAGGGGAGTGCGAGAGGAGCTTGAGCGTCAACTTATCTTTTGCTCCTTCCCACTCCAATTTAGCCCCGGTACCACTCACACCATGTGTCTGAAGGGTTGAATTTTCGAGTTTAAGATGGGGGGGTAATTAGCGGAGCGGTGTGCATCACCTCTGAGTGGACAAAGGAACAGCTCTTTGCACATGGAGTGGGAAATTTCATCGCTTCTCTCGGCCCACATGCTCTGGCACTGTCCATGTTGTAACATGAGATTTAATGCAGATATATGTTACACTGAAAGATTTTTTAAACGCTAAATTACATCTGATGTGATAAGGCTAAATGTAATGTAAAAGATCCTTCAATTAGTGAGAAAAAGTAAAAAGGGAAGAAAAGAAGCTGCTTGTAGTCTAGAAATTATGGTAGTCATTTTCATACTTGGTAGTATTGTTAGTAAAACACATTTGAACATGTGCTCTCAGAAGTGTAAGGGGTGGGTTTGTTTTAAAGCTGTTTTCTCACCTTGAGGATGCATAAAACAACTGCACCACAGGCCACCTAAACCATGATCACACACTGGTAGCTTGGGGCCACATTCGGCCTCCAACAGCCTCCAAAACCAAAAAACACAACCCAGATGTAATTGAAACAGTTGCATCAGGAATGATTTCATGCATCTGTCAGCCAGTATTGGCCTTGTTGAACCTGGAGAGCAGATCAACTGGAGACAAACCCAGTGATGGAAAACACTGCAGCCCTGGACAGGGGTAACCAAGATACCTTTAGAATCAGAATCAGCATCAAAATCAGACTTTGTCATTGCACATGTCACAAGTACAGAGCACATACATTTTTCGTGACAGTTCAACCCCTCCAAGGACATACCAAGACAGTCACATACAGGGGGGACAGAACAGGAAGACTGTCGCCAGCAGATGAGAAAAGGGAGAACAGGAGCATGGAAAAGGGTCATGATGGGTAGCTTCTCAATTGCCAAAGTGCTGCCAGCATCTTCCGAACTTTGTGATAGATCAGGAAACTGAGAACTCCAAACAGCAGGATACTTGTTATCATAAATCCAATTATGTAGACATCTTCCACATCCTTGATGGACAGAATCAACATTCACACAATCCTCCACTTCTCCCAGTAGTCCAGCGTGTATGAAAACGTTCTGTCGAGGCAGACAGGATTTCTTTTACCCGCTCTTCTCATTGAGAAAATTTGGTCATTGACCAGCTGATCAGTTCCATGAATCTAGCTTTTTAGAGAGAAATCCTGAGAGAGGCTGCAATATTTCAGGCAGAGACAGCACAAAAACAAGAGGCAAGCAGGACAGATAAGAGCAGAAGTGCAGTCCTTGGATTAAGGAAAGAGTGGCTGTTGTTTTTCGTGATGCAATCCGTAAATGATTTCACAATTGCCCCTTGTGGTGTGGAGACTGATCTCCCATATAAAAGCTAAAGCAAGTAGTGATGGGCACAATTAATCGATGATCGATTAAGAACTAAGTCAATCACGTAAAATTTCAATCGATCTAACATTACTTAAAAACATGCTGTGTCGTCAGTCAAGTTGATGTCCCGCAGGCTCGGGGGGCTGGGGAAACATTGCCTGATACACACGCTATCTCTGGAGCTGCGGCGGCAGCACCTGCCATAGTACTGCTCCTCTGGGAGCAATACTCCACCACTGGCGACACTCGCATCGACTCAGAAGTCCAGTACTCTTTGAGTGAGACTCCTCCAAGCCTGGATTGTAACCCTACAGACTGGTGGAAAATGAATGTAGGGAGGTTTCCAAGCCTGGCTTAGTTAGCGCGACAATATCTCTGCATCCCTGCTACTTTGATCCCTTCAGAGCGGCTGCTTTCAGCCGCGGGTCAGACTGTCACCAGGCTGCTCTCGTGCCCACCCCAGAAGACGATGGCATGCTCCTCTTCCTTAAAAAGAATCAGTAGACTGGAGTTACTTTGGAAATCACCAGCCATAGTGACTCACCAGTTATGTGAGTCGCTTTTTCGTTATTAGGTTCTTGGTTAATGAGTAAAATTGTGACATATTATGTTTTGTTTTTTTCTCATTCTCTCGGCTGGGCGCATTAGTTTTAAGTTACATTTTGGAAAAAGAACTTGCTCCTAAATAAAATAGTTTGGATTATAGTGTTTTCGTTCCATATTGATGACTTTTTGAGTTTTTTTCTAGAAGATGCTCATTTGTGTTTAATGGTGCAGCGCTGGCACATTACTTTGTGAAGCGTCTTATTTAAAGCCGCAGGTCGCGGTACGGCCTTTTTCGAGCTTGAGCGCCAAACTATTTTGTTAAACAGTTTAACATACAGTCATATTTAAGATGACTGTTATTGAGAGGTAAATTCTGCATTGAATCAATATTTCAAGGAGGAAAAAGACGTTTTTTGTGCATTTTCTGCCATTTGCATAAAAACAATAACAAAAACCGATTAAATCGATGATTGATCTTAATATTATCAGATTAATCGATCAGGGGACTCTCTAAAACTGGCCATCACTAAGCCATCGTATACAGTTACAGTCTGTTTGCATTTTTGTTTCTGTTTGTTTGTATGTGACGTGTGTGAAGCGCAAAAAACCTCAGGCTGGATGTAACTACCTGCTGTGTTAGAAGTAAACTGCAAACATGGTGGTAATTCTGAGAGTAAAATTAACAAAAAGAAAGTCAATAGTACATTTCATCATCAAATACTTGTTAACAATGAAGAAGCAGTGGTCATACCTCACCATCATGGGTGTAATGAGCTACCGTGTTGCCTGATGACTAGTTGTTGACTGCAGCTCTGGAAAATTTAGAGGGTGTATTCTTCAGTGTTTCACTGAATTAATAAGTCTGTCCATTTTTTTTAATCATATGGGTATTTTGTCCACATGGGGCCCAGAGCTGACATTTGTCAAATTCGGCCTAGCTTGTATTCCTATCACCTGTCTGAGGGCCCAGAGGAACAAGACACTTCTCTCCTCTCCTACAGATGAGGAGAGGGAACATCCTAAATCTTTAGTTTTTGTCTTGTGGGTAGAAGTACTCTTACATGCTGAAGACACACATGAAAAGGTAAAACACAAAAAGCAGCATGTTGGGCTTTTTTAAAGTGAATGTAGTTTTTGTAATCTCTGCACATCATCACTCATCTCTGTGCTTTCTAGAATGGTGATGGAAAACTCAGACAATGTGTTTCATGGTCTCAAAATAAGGCCCATTATTTTTCAACTTTTTCTCAAACTTGAGCTGGTCCCAGGTTGAATATTGCTTTTTTCTTTATTGATTTGGCTCCCCTCTTAAGGCCTGTAATTTTCTCACCAACTCAGTTCAGCTAGTTGATTTTCTTTAACATCTGGAACTCTTCATGCGTTCAGTGTTAGAGAGGGTTTTAGTGGTGTCCCCAAAGAATGAAATGAGGATCGATTGCTCACAAGAAAACTCAACTTTTGAATTTTCAATCAAGAGGATCGATGTGCTCTCAAACTGAGAGTGGTTAGTAATTAGTGGGAAAATAACCAGTTCAGTGTTGGAAGGCTGTAAGAAATGAAGAAACATCAGACTCTATTGGAGAATTTATTGACTGTTTGAATTATTTGTGCAGGAAATCAATCAGCAGGCTGCTTTGCACTTAAAAATGAAATATTAGATTTGTTGGCTTTTCCATGTCTTTAGTTTGCCATTGACCACATGTCCCTCTCCTGCAGACCCTCCCATGGTGACCCTGTCTATTGAGCCTCGGTCAGTCCTGGAAGGCGAGAGAGTTACCTTCACCTGCCAAGCCTCTGCTAACCCTCCCATCATGGGCTACAGGTGAGGGAAAAATAATCCCATAAGCATGTAACCCACGCCACAAGCCACTACTCTTAAGGGTTATACAGGGAAATATTCATGGACCTCAGTGATAAACAGCAATAAAAACTAGTTTTTGAATCTGTCAGGGGAAGAGCATCAGCTGTGTGCATGTGTTAGTGGTAACCTGTTACAAAGTAAGTTAATTAGAGGGAAGTCAACAGTCCAACACTGTAATTCAGTAAATCAGGGCTGCAAATGTGTTTTAAAAGGATATGCCAAGATAAAAATCTTTGCAGAAAATTTGTGTACTTTGGAGCTCAGGTCCCAAAGCCTTAACAAACAGATAGACACCATTCTCAGACTGTGTGTGCAAAACAGTTGATGGAGCTTCAACAGTCATATCTCAGAAACCAATTAGCAGCTCTAAAACTACACTAAAACTGTAGTGCAGTTGCCTGAAAGAAAGTCATCAGATAATGAATGACTGAATGCAACTGTAAAAAATGGGCCTGTGTAAAGCTGGTTGAAAAATACTCTTCATTTCTCCTGAACATGCTGCATATGTCAATCTATTTTCTGTGACTAAGATTAGCAAATTATGGAAGTCTGTGAAAGGTGCCAAAAAATCTGAAGGCACATAAGAAGTAAGAAGAAGAAAAGAAAGCAGAAGTAGATACATATATAAAAATTATTATGATCAAATGAAAAAAAAAGTTTTTTCAACTTATGCACTCGAATGGTACAATGTTGCCAACAGGCATTGAAGCTCAAAAAAAAAAAAATAAATAAAACATTTCTTGAGATTGTGTTTATTCAGTCAATTTTAAAGGGATATGCCAAGATATCTTTGTTTTTGTGTCTTTCCTTACTCCCAAAGCCTTAACAAACAGATAGTTAAAATAATTACCTTAGAGCTGTGTGCTTTGGTAACACTTGAGTTTCTTTGTGATGCAAAGTTTGGTGGTCTGTGTCACAACCAAATACGCTCTAACACTGTGCTTCAATGGGTAGTGTTAGCCTGCCTCAGCCCACAGTCATCAGATAAAATCTTAAGCAACTGTAAATGGGACTTCCTGACTGGTTGTGACAGTGTTCTTTATTGCCACTGTTTCATTAATAACCACAGTCCAACATCAGGAGCCACACTGTGCTTCTCTGTAATGCACATAGATTTACTCTCAGCTCTTCCAATCTTCTTGTAACCACCACCTGGAGTTGATCCTGAATCGTAATTTCTGCTTGCAGAACAGAATTGGTGAAAGTATTGAACAATTGTTCAATTAAAAGTTTTTTCAACTTATGCACTCAAATGGTAAAATGTTGCCAACAGGCATTGAAGCTCAAAAAAATAAAATAAAATAAAACATTTCTTGAGATTGTGTTTATTCAATCAATTTTAAGATATTCAAACGCTTCAAATATGTTTCCCTAACTGGGCACCATATTGTGTACTGTAGATTGTTAAAATAATTACATTAGAGCTTTGCTTTGGTAACACTTGAGTTTCTTTGTGATGCAAAGTTTGGAGGTCTGTGTCAAACAAATACCGTAATGGCTTCTACTTGGTCAGCGTTGTTGCAACTTTAAGTCCACTTAAGAAAGTAGTGGACTTCCTGACTGTGGTCAGTGTTCTTTATTGCCACTGTTTCATTAATAACCACAGTCCAACATCAGGAGCCACACTGTGCTTCTCTGTAATGCACATAGATTTACTCTCAGCTCTTCCAATCTTCTTGTAACCACCACCTGGAGTTGATCCTGAATCGTAATTTCTGCTTGCAGAACAGAATTGGTGAAAGTATTGAACAATTGTTCAATTAAACATTGACTTTTATCTAAAGTGACAGCACTGAGGCAGGGAAATTGCTAAATGCTGAGGCTTTAAGCCGTCAGTGGTTTTAATCTGAGGTTTGAGACTCCACCGGAGGGTCCCGGTGTTGGAGCTCTGCCAGGTGCTTAAGCACTGAGCCTATTGAGTGTATATGAGGGTGTCATCTGATGGCAGATGTGCAATATGCTTGAATGATTTTAAACCATATATCTGGCAAGATATAGAATCCCTGACAGAAATTAAGATAGATTTATTTCTTTAAGATGCAATCACTCTTGCAGCTTTTGACATCAGTGCTTTCTGAATGTTAGTTTAACAGCTCTAATCGATAATATAAAAACAGTCATTGTCTCATGGAGGTAATCTAACATTTGGATAATCTCCAAACACTTATTAAAAGCCATCATGCTTCAGAGATACCCCACTGTCAAACTGAAATAACAATGATTTGTAATGCTTGGATTGTGTTGCATGTGACTCGGTCAGGTGGGCGAAAGGTGGCGTGCTGCTGGAGGGGGCCAGAGAGAGCGTGTTCATCACCACAGCTGATCACTCCTTCTTCACTGAACCGGTGTCCTGTCAAGTGTTCAATGCTGTGGGGAACACCAACGTCAGCATCCTGGTGGACGTGCACTGTAAGTTCAGAAGAAAACACACCTGACCTGACTCACGCTTAGATATGTCGTATGTCTTCATGTTACACTGCGTTTGTTCTTCAATATCAATGGACTGGAGCACTGGGTCTAAGAAATGTTCTTTATTTTGTCTTCTGAATGTGTTCTTCTCTCACTTTTGTCTGTTTTAGTTAAACAAAGACCAAACAGTTTGTTCCCAAACAGAAATGAAAATGTTCATGAGTAAATACACAGAAGAAGATTACATGATCTCATCCAAACACAGAATTTATTCAATGACTGAAGAGACCTTAAAAACACACTGGTGCGTGTTTTGGCATACAGCCTTCTTCAGGGGGCTTTTTTTCTTCATTTCTCTTGAAGGCTTGATGCCAAAATGCAGAACTGTCTGCGTTACCATGCCATACAAATGCAGGCATTTTAATTTGTTGTTGACTCTTTAGCTGCACTTCCACCAAGTGGTCCCGTGTGGTCAGCATAGCAAGCCAACTATCTAGCTTGCATTTCCACTGCTGGCTGTGCACATACTTGAGGGCAGAGGTGTACAGTGGTAGCTGTGTGGCTTTTTGCCTATTTTCTTGAAATGCTCCTTTCTTCACTGATATTGCCTTAAATGGTCTGCACCTCAAGGGTCATCCATGGGGCGATGTTTTGGGATGAAGAAAAAATCTGCTGGAAATGGCCTTTCTGAATCCACTGGATCTTTAAATGTTTGAGTTCATGAGGGTCACCAACATCAAAATATTTACAGCAATGATGTGAATATTATCCTGTTTGACGAAGAAATACAACTAACTCTGAATATTCACCACAGCACCGAAAAATGTTTGTTTTGGTTGATTAAACCAGCACTTCAGCAGTTTTGGACAACCATTGGTCATCTATTGATGGCGACGCATAAATACCTATGAATTAAGCTGGGTTAAGGTTGGTGGTGATGTAGAGTGTCCTTCCTTCTTATGAAATTTAAACGTGAATTTGAACACAAGAGGAGTATTACTTAGACATCTATGTTGACCTCAGAAAAGTATTTATCACCATAAATCAGTGGCTGCAAGCAGTGGCTTATGGTCCAAACCTGGCCAGCTAGTAATAATTTCTGGCCCACACAATGATCTGAAAATGACTTTTTTAACATTTATATTCTTTTTTTTTTTTTTTTTTAGGTAAAAAAGCTATGTAACATAGATTAACCCACATCAGGCTCTGGCATCCTTTTGTTCCTGAAACTTCTTTAACTATTTTAACTAAGTCATACTGGTATTTTGCCAAAATGTACCTCAGAAGCTCACAGTTTATGCACCTGCATCAACAGGTTACTTTGGTTTCTCATATCTTTTGGTTCCCATTGAGGTTTCACCATTTACCATCATGAGCGTTTTCGTTTATATGCTTGCCTGTATGTGACCATTACTGAAGGTCACCACTAGAGGGCACAAAAAACCTCAGGCTGTATGTAACTACACGTTGGGTTAGAAGTAAACTGAAAACATGGCAGTTATGAGAGTCAATACAATAAGATTATATTCTTTTTGCTGCATTTTTCGCTACTTATACCAAAGCAGAGAACACACCAATAGTTAATTCATAAAATCAGGGTTATTGAAGCTTTCAGAGATATTAGAACTCCAGACTTTACTAATTACGTTCAAAGCCAGAAACAGAGTTTTACCAGAAAACCTACAAAAACTTTTTCTGTTAAGTTCAGAAGACCAGAATAATAGAAGAAAATTTGATTTTAAGCACCAAGTCACTTGAACTGCTTTAAAACAAATGTGTACTTGGGTTGTAGGTGTAAAAGTATGCAATTCCCAATTACAGGACTAAAAGGGTTGTACAGAGACTCATCAATTAAAAACATGTACAAATGTAAAAAATGTGTCAATACACACTTGAAACTTTGAGATGTAAATTTGTATATTTATGGGTTCTTTATTTTATTGTACTTCTTTGTATTTGTTTTGCTTGTTTTTGTTGTAAAAATTAAAGACTGGCTGGTGTAGGTAATTGAAAATCATCTGTATGTGATGTCAGACCATCTGCTCTTTCCTCTTTTTCAAATTGTTCAAGTAGGGGCAGACAAATATAAAATAATTTTCTCTTCTTGCTGCTCCTTTCCTCTCATAAATGTGTTTGTTTGAGGGTGTAATGTGCACCTGCCTTGTAAGGAACAAATAAATAATTAAATAAGAGAGCTTGAAGTTCTACTGAACAAGTTTCTCAGACTTTTAGACACAATGTATTTGTCCAACCACCTTCAATTGACTTACTTCTCACTTTCAGTTGGTCCAATCCTGGTGGTGGAACCTCGGCCTGTCACAGTGGATGTGGACTCTGACGTCACTCTAAACTGCAAGTGGTCCGGTAACCCCCCGCTGACCCTCACCTGGACCAAGAAGGGCTCCAACATGGTGAGGGGAAGACATTAAACCCTTCAGCCTCCATTTTAACATCATGTATGAGGAATTTGTTCCACTAAAGTATCAAATATTAAAATAAGAACATGAAATGTATTAGGGTAAAGCCCAGATTTAAGCCTTTTTTCATATTTAAGAGCCAGACTTCATAAATGTTTGCTTAGTTGCAAAGCAGACGATTAGAAATGGAGCTCAGTCTTCATATTATAAATCTTTAATTCATGGCTAACAAGTGAAGAAAGGCTCCAGAAAAAAAAAAATTAATGGATCCTGCTGAGTAAATCAACATGTTTTATGAATTAAATATAGACCTTCCTCACTCCGCTCTTCTTTAACCTCTCTGTCTGTCTGAGAGTTCATCTGCTGCTCTGAGTGCTCAGTTTAACTCATGATTGTGCACAGGTGCTAAGCAACAACAACCAGCTCTATCTGAAGTCAGTGAGCCAGTCGGATGCAGGCCAGTACGTCTGCAAAGCCATCGTGCCGCGGATCGGAGTGGGAGAGACCGAGGTCACACTCACTGTCAACGGTCAGTCACTTTTTAATCAGTCTGCTACCAGTAAGTGTTATACAGGTGTGAAAACTGCTTTGAAATAAGAAAGCTGTCACAAAAAGAAGCTTGAGTACAAACCCCAAGTCTAGTGAGGTTGGGATATTGTATACAATGTAAATAAACAGAATACAATCACCAGCAAATCCTTTTCATCCTAATCAGTCAAATTCTCTACAAAGACAAGATAGTTAATGTTCAAACTGTTCTGAAAAGCTGTGACAGGGCATGTTTACAATATGTATTTCATATTCTTTCCTTTAACACCACTCAATGACAGTTTGTACACTGTGGAAACTAACTGTTGAAGCTTTGTAGGTGAACTTTTTTCACATTCTTGCTTGATGTATGACTTCAATTACTCAAAAGTCAGGAGTCTCCGTTGTCGTATGTTGAGTTTCAGGCAGAATGTGCCTTCATTGTCTTACTGAAATAATATTTATTTTCTGTTACCCAGTGCTGTTACCACTGAGTGTAGATTTTTGTAAACTGTTAAAATTATTATTGCTAGCTTTCTAGAAGATCATGAATTTGGTTTTATTTGCATGAAAGACACGTTTTAGCCCGATAAAAGCATTCAGGAAACTGTTAAAAGCAAATTTTAGTTTCCGTACAGAGTTAGCAGAATTATATAAAATACCATCATCGGCATAAAGATGAATATGGGACCCAGAACTGAGCCTTGTGGAGCACCTTTTGTCAGTGAAATGAACCCTGAAGCCAAGCACCTTAGGCCAAACTTCACCTTAATTGAGTGCTCCTCATCCATGTTGGCAAACTTTCAAATAAGTCTACAATAAATCAGAAGGGCCTTAAGGGAACGTCTAACTCTACAAGCACATATCTCTGCTTAACATTTAAATGGACAAACTTCAACAGAAATTTGGATGATTTCTCAACGTTGGTCAATGTCAGCTTCTGTACCGTGATGTGTGAACATGGCCTTAATGTCAAAGCATCCAAAAGCTTTATTTCTATATAAAAATAAGAATACTAAATTTAAACCTTGTGATCAAGCAACAATTTATGTTTTTATATATAAATAAATATATATATATATATATATATATATATATATATATATATGGCAAATTATATATATATATATATATATATATATATATATATATATATATATATATATATATATATATATATATATATATATATATATATATATATATATATATATATATATATATATATATATATATATATATATATATATATATATATATATATATATATATATATATATATATATATATATATATATATATATATATATATATATATATATATATATATATATATGATATATATATATATATATGTATATATATATATATATATATATATATATATATATATATATATATATAAAATATCACAGAGAAAAAAGTTTAGATATTTAGCTGTTTACTCAGTTTTCTGAAGAATCTAAGCAATACATTTGTTTATCATCAAATGTATTTCCTTCAACTAAATTATGAATGTTAGATGATCTGGAAATATGTGAAAATATTTTTTCTTACTCCAGTGCATACTCTTAATTTTAAATTTTGGAGAAGCTATGCAGCAACTGTTTTTTCTGGTTTTTGAACAATTATATTCATGTACATGCGATGTTACAAACACTATTCAAAGATGTGAATCAGGAAAAAAAACACAAAGATGGGCTTTCATAATTTTAAATACACTGCTACTGCAGCAAAAAATCAACCACATGGTTACAGTGCCAGTCACAGGGTTAAACTAGAATATCCCTCAGAGAGCACAGACCTCCGCCTAGCAGCTCAGTTCCAGCAGTGGGTTTTTAACAACCCTTATTGCACGGCATTGTCAAATGCTCGATCCTGATTGGTCAATTACAACATTCTACGGTCTGTTATTTCTGAATAGCAGACCATTGTTAAGGACGCTTCTGATCGACTCGGGCGAATCACGTCATGTCGTATCAATCCATAGAAAGACGTTTACCTGCTGCAAGAAATCGTTAATTTTCTATCCACTAAGAAAGGATCAACAGCTACTGAAGAGGAAAGCAGTGTTGTACTCTCGTGAACCCATGGGGCACAATTACCTCAGGCAAATGTTACCCCAAATCAGCCAGGCAGCCGGGCTTTCTAAGAGATACACAAATCACAGCTTGAGGAGCACAGCTGTCCACCTCCTCTCTCAGGCAGGTCTGGCAAGTATGGAGATTATGTCTGTGACAGGGCACAGATGTGAAATACAAATAAGCTAATCTTCGCTTCAGAGTTACCGTTGCTCTCCGTTACTGTTTCAACCGTAGAAAGGAATGGATTATTTTTTCAAGTGGATACAATGAAAACTTTTGTAAATCAATAAAATCATATTAAGATAAGCATTTGATGTCAAACTTTTGATTTATTTCACTATAGAGAAATAAACCCGGACAGGGTGATGCAGGCCCCCCCTGCTTCGCGTCCTGCATCACCCTGTCAGGGTTTATTTCTCTATAGTGACCGGCTCGCTCTACATTATCCCTTACTTGTAAATGATACAAATCTGGATCATCAGATCCAGAATAGTCCAAGATCTGGGCCAAACTCAGCACATATATGGAGGTTGTTATCCTGTATGAACACAAGTTTTGGGAACATCACTTCTTTTGATTTTTGATGAATTATTGAATGTGGTCAATGAGATTTCCCATCATAAAGTTCAGGGTTTTTTTGTGATGTCAGTCTGGATCAGATCCAGATAAAATTTACCTTCATGATAGAGACTTGCATCTAATATTAAAATTGGAAGAAATATGATTCTTTAATGCTGCCCCATGTTAACTTAACAGGATTTTTTTCATCCAGACCAATATCCAAATCACCACAAAAATTGAATGGCCTTGGACCAAACCAACCCTCTGGTAATATTTTAATGTAAATCCATCCAGTAGTTTTTTTCTGTAATATTGCCAACAGAAAACAAACAAACATACACGAGCAAAAATATACCCTGCCAGGCTGAAGTAATGAAGGATAATTTGGAGGCTTAAATTATTGGTACAAAATTAAATCAAAACATGGTCCCATTCCTCAAACACAAACAGAGGAGCACCCTCTGCAGCAGACACTTGATTTATCCCAGTGTTGTATATCCCAGCGATGGAGTCCAGCACTCCACGGGCCTTGTTTTTCTGTCAGCACATTCTGATTCATTCCAGCCCAAGCCTGACCTAAACCCAACATCTAATTCTTCAAGTCTAAACTGCTCCGGAGCAAAGCTATTATTTCAATGTCAGAACGCTCCCCCTCCAAAAGAACAGCAATTACTTCATAAATCAAAACTGATTCACCATGACCCAGGGTCCACAGGCTCAGCTCAGATAAACTTCCTGAATCTTCTAATGTCCAGCTCACCATACAGAGGCCACCAACATTCACTGGTACTTCCTCGTGAAATATTTGGTCCTCAAAGCTTGATGATGTATAGTGGTAGCTCGTTTTATATCACCACTTCACGGAGGGATGTTTATGCCATCTTTCCTTCAGTGTAAATTTCAGAGGGTGGTCTAAGGTTGAGTAGTGTTTAATTTATCTGTTACAACTCCAAGCTCAGTTGTGCTGATTTAACCCAGCTCTTACATCTCCTCATCCTGATTTTACCAGAAGGAAGCCTTTCAGAATTAAAATAGACTTGCAGGTCATTTGTGACAAAGCATTTGCACAAAATTTGTATTTGATTCAGATTTATCCTCTTTTCACTCAACTTTGCAGTGCAAATGGATCTGCCTGATTCATTCCTTGTAATCAGGTGGATCCGTCTTTCCAAGCTCCAAATAACAACCCTTGCTAGAGGCGAAAATTGGGGCGACGCAATCAACGCCCTTTAGAGCAGGAAGAGCAAGACAACAGCAGGAAGTGACTGCTCGTACAGAGATTAGCATAGATGCTAGCAGCTTCAGATCTGGACTGCATTAGTTTTCAATGAATAACAAACATCAGTACTAAAACTTCTTGATAGAAAGAATATTATCACACCCCTTCTCATATGTTTCGATAAGAGTTTAATTCACAAAGTGGCTCACAATCTGTCCTTTAAAAGGCAGCAGTATGCCCACCTACTTCATTAAGTACTGATACATAATGCTTTTTGATTTTGAATTAAGTATTCAGAATTAAATCATTTGGAGTTAAACTATCCTCCTTCACATTTACATGGAAACAGTAATTCCAAATTAAGGTTTACATGGTAAACACTTTTTTTTTTTTAACCTTTATTCAATTCTTGTTACGGTATGGGGGTTGGGAATGGTTCTGATTGGCCTGCGGCAGACGCAACCTAGTAACGTATTTATGTCTACCGGAAGAAAATAAACTCCAGTCCAGCGTCTTTGTCATGAAAACCTTGCCTAATTTGGACGCTACAACTTTAAAAAAGTCTGCATTTTTATGCTTCAACATCCAGCCACTCTTTTCATTATTTCCAAATCTTCTCAGGCTCTAAATTATTTCTTTTACAAACCAAAAATTGAAAGAAAACTTCTGTCTACATTGCACAAAAAATTGTCTCATCTCGAGTCCAATGCTTGCAAGGGACAAGGGAACGAACATGATCAGAACGACTGGAATTAATCTAAAGCAGAATAAACATGTGTATGATAGAGGATTTATTCAATTCATATTTTAAAATCAGAATAAACCAGCCACCTTCAGGATTAGGTTCCATTTGGAGTTATCATTTTCTTTAAAAAATCGGTATTTACAAGGTAATTTTTAATCTTTTTAAATAGGATTTAAGTTTTTTTCAGAAGTAAAGGAGATTTAAAGCTCTCTGGTAAACGTGGTAATTATCTGATTGGCCTGTAATGAATGTGATTGGCAGAATGATCGTCCAATCAGCTGCTGGATTTGCTTATGAAAGGGTCTGCTCTCCTCAAACACTGTGTGACTTTGTTCATTGCTAATAATAAGCTATTAACTTCTTTTTTTAAGCATCCTTACCTTGCAGCATTTTCACACATGCCTTAAACTTTTGCTCAGCACCTGCTTATGATGCAGAAGTCCTTAACCAGGATCAACATTGTGGTCCACTGATTTAACTTGTGCACAGAGGTTTTTGATAATTTTCCTTCAAGGTTATTGCTGTCATATTTCTATATCTGTTTTAGTAATTTTCATAATGCTCCCTTAATTTTCCCACACCTCCAGGTCCCCCAATCATCTCGAGTGATCCGGTCCAGTATGCCGTCAGGGGAGAGAGAGGGGAGATCAAGTGTTACATCGCCAGCACCCCGCCACCTGATAAGATTGTAAGTCCATCCCTGGAAGTTGTAATCTGCAGCAGAGGTCCTCGTCCTTTCTTTAGATTACATCTCTCCTCAAACACAACCCTGATAAGAGCAGCTCCCAGTTCACCCTGAAAACAATGATTCTTGCTTTTTTTTTCTTTGCCTTCCTTGCCTCTATCTTTACTAGCAGCCTGAGCTTCATGGACCGCTGCCTAGGGATGGGAATCGAAAACCAATTCCAGTTGAGAATCGTTAACAGCTCCATCAAAGAATCGATATCATTAATCTTTTTGCTTACCAATTCCCTTATCAATTCCATTCAATTGACAGGGTTCAGAAGCATCAGAATTGTGGCTTAATTTTAATTACACCTACTGCACAACCTTAAGTGAGTGGAACCACCAGAAACTTACAGAGGCAGTTATCTATGCTGTGATGTACGTTTGGCATTGTTGCCACTGAAAATGAGACCATTTGCCCACATGCCAAATTTGCTGGAATCGATAAGGAAATTGTTAAAGAATTGGATCGATTAGCAGGATCATTAACAGCATTGGTATTGATAAAATCTTATCAATTCCCATCCCTACCGCTGCCTGTGTCGCTGGTTTGTGCAAAATGTGGATGATCTTCCTCTTAAAGTGCAACTGAACAAAATTAGCTGCTCTTGTGTTGAGTTTGTATGCAGGACATATTCAAACTGTACACATGATCAAAAAAATGGGAGAGAGAGCAGATGTCAAATATAGACATCTGCATTAACAGGATCTAATGGGAGCCAATCACATTGCAGCAACTCCATGCAGTAAGGCATGTAAGCAAGGTAAAGACGACCTGCTGAAATCAAAGCTAAGCATCAGAATGGAGAAGAAAACTGCTTTTATTGACTTTGAGCATTTCATAAACTGTTGATTTACTGAGATTTACAGCAGTTCTCATCAATTTCCAGAAAATGATTTGAGAAAAGAGAAAATATCCAGTGAGCAGCAGCCCCCTTGGTGAAAAGACTTTGTTGATGCCCCATGTGCCAGCCACTTCACCGACTAAAATCAAGTAGCCCATTCAACCCAACTTCAAAAATACTGAAATATCTATTTAATTGATACTTAAGCTTTTGAGCTTTCTTGGCAGCTAACAGGAGTGTCTGATCTTTAAGACCAAATCTGCATCTCTGAGCTCTCCTAAAGGGGATATGCCACCATTTTTGTTGTTTTTGTGTTTTTCCTCACTCCTGAGTCAAGCAAATAGACACCAACCACTAATTAGCTTTGCTTAAACACTGAGAGTCAGTGGGTAGTGTTAGCCTGCCTCTGCCTGCAGTCATCATATAAACTCTTCCGCAGCTCTAAACAGCCCTGTGTGCTTGCTGTAACTCCTTTTTCTACCACATCACTTTATATTCTATTTTTTTTGACTAAGATTAGCACTTAACCACTGCAGTCATGCTTTGTTTTGTTGACCCACTTGCAAACACGTCTGCGGTGCTAATCTTAGTCTAAAAATAATTAACGTGATAAAATTTGGTTTAAAAAAAAAACAAGTCACAAAAAGTACTCAGGACCATTTAGAGTTGCTGAGGAGGTTATCTGATGACTGTAGGCAGAGGCAAGCTAATACTATCCATTGACTACCAGTGTTTGAGCTAGGCTAATCAGCATTGGGCTAGCTCTGCCGGTCTCTTCCTTGTTACTGCTCACACAGACAACATAATTTTGTCTTCCTGCCTGTCATGGATTTGAGAGTGAGGCAAGAAAAGAAAACACAAAAAATGTTGCCATGTCCCTTTAAGGGTTCTAACATTTGTGCTCTATCAGTGAAGACTTTAAAGGTGCAGTGCGTAGAAATTGGCATTTTAGTGACATCTAGTGTTCAGATTTTAAAATGAGCCTGTCTGTTTCTAAAACATCACATCACTAAGGCCCTCCTCACACGAGGACGGCCCCCTTATTGTCTTGGCGTCGGCATCAAAACATGTATCGCTGTTTACACATCGTATTGTACATAGGCTTGTGCATTTACATGACAACGCAAAATCCACGCACAAAATCCTGCCGGGTTGCCCGGCTGGTTCTGCTCCGAGGTGGATTCCATGTCAACAAGTGCTCATGTACGCGTAACATGCTGCGTCTTTGCATGAGCACTTGTTGCTGTTGTTGCTGTAGCTGGTGTTGTTGGTGTTCTGTGAGCAAATGTTGGTATAAAAGTCGTAGCAATTTTTGTAGCTGCTGGAACAAGATCAGAATCAGCCCGGCTGCTGCCATTGTTGTTGTTGTTGGTGTGTGTGACAACGTGGTTTGGGGGGCGGGGAGGAGGAGGAAGGGTGCTATGAGGTCACCGTCTTTCTCGGACTTATCTGTTTATACCAATTACAGCATGAAGACGAATACCCAGATATCCACTTGCAGACCTGATTTTCAAAAAAGATGTGGGGTCATGGACAAATACGCGTTTCCATGTGTCAATATCACCAGATTGATAGTTTATCAATGCACTGAGTACAAATTCGTACTCGTGTAAAGCCCACCTAAGAGACAAGAGCCGGTGAAGACCAAAATGGATCATGAACATAGCATCATTTAGAACAGTTACAAGGCGAGGGTTTTATTATTCATATTTGTAACTATTATCTTGATAAATAATAGGTCCGTTAATGTGATGATTACAGGTTTTGTTAACTTTAGAAGACCATTATTCAAAAATCGTGTTACACTCTTTTGGTCCCATAACTCACCTGTAGACAACATGGCGGATCGTTATGTCAGCCTCCACAGAGGGGAGACCCGCGGTACATAGATGTAAAAAGCTTTTTCTAACTCAATAAAAAGAAAAACAAAGTTTTATGGTGATGATTATAAACCTATTCTGATGGTCTTTACATACAAATAGAAAAATTATATCCTATATACACACACACACTACACACTACTCCTTTAAGTCCCCAATCAGATAGTTAGGATTTACATGATCAAAGTATACCAGGCTCTCAGACTGTATCACTTTACAACATAAATAGCCTTTG
Organism: Scarus forsteni; assembly: GCA_036419115.1. NCBI lineage: Eukaryota > Metazoa > Chordata > Actinopteri > Labriformes > Labridae > Scarus > Scarus forsteni. The sequence continues at coordinate 3,092,727 of JAZDUH010000157.1, read as the reverse complement.
GGAAAGCAGTAAAGGAAACTATAACCACATAAAGTCACACATCCAGCTTTAAAACCACTAACTGTTACTTTTCACCAATGAAAGGTTCACTGCACAATCCATGCCATCCTGATTACAGAATAAATTGGACCAACCAGCCAAAACCGTTCCAATTCACTGAACCCTTTCCAAGTGGTAGCCATCTTTTCTTGACAGGGAAGTGTTCTCACAGATTGCCGCACCAGCAGACTGTAATGAAATAACCATCTGAATGTGCAGCGTCTGAGCAGTCCTCACTGTTCTCTCTGTTTCTGTCTCTGCAATACACAAGATGCAAAATAAGTACTTTGGTGTGTGGTATAAACCTTTGGAATGAGCACCAGAATACTCATAAATCACAATTATGAGCCACAAAATGGAAATAAATCCAGTAAGGACGTTTGAGTTTGACGTCTGGAACGAGTGTGAGGGTGAAACAGATTGAAACGAGAGGCAGAGAGATGGAGGGAGGGCAGAAACTCTGTACCTTTCAGCGTCAATTATCCAATTGTGCGGTGCCGACATGACAGAAATCAGAGCTTTTAGAAGCTTCAGCCCCCCCGCCGCAGTGGCAGAGAGCTCAGAGCGTATAATGTGATATGACATTATAGTCCTGGCTTAATGCAGAGACACAAAGACTTATAAAATATGGAGTATGATGCTGTGAGCGAGTGCGCCCGCTCGTGTAAAAGAGGCAATGAGAGACTGAGAGAGAGAGACAGAAAAACAGACGGTGGCAACAAAATTATTTTGAGGAGAGGAATAAAGAAAGAAACAAAGGCGTTATAAGGTGGTTGATTGGATCGTGAAAGAAATATTACATGAGATCATCACAGAGGAAGCAAGTGGATTTTTTCTTCTTTCATGTCTCTTCTTGATCATATTCGCCATTTTTAGTTTTTCAAATCAGGTTAAAAGGTGCATTAGCCTGACATATGACTGCATGTATATTTGATATCGCCTCGCTCCATATTTCATATCCTCAATTTTCAACATCAGCAGATTTTAGGTTCAGGAACTCATTTGACTTTTTAACTGTGGGTATGGGCAAGCATCTGTAAAGTGAAATAAAGATGAAAAAAATACATTTTTAGAAGGACAACTTACAATTTTCACAGGTGATTTATTCTGTTTAAGGAAAAAAAGTGAGTAGAGTGAACAATCTTTTGCTGACACCAATGAAGTAAATATTGGATAAATCTAGAAAGCACTTGGGTGCTGGTTTTGCAGAGTGGTTAGCAACCAGGCATGTCTCATTTACTTCTGCCGGCCCAGGTTAGAGTCCAGCCTGTGGCCAGTTTGCAGGGTGTCTTTCCCTACTCTCTCCCACCCCCCTTCACAAGCCTATCCACTGTCACTCTTTCTCCTATCAATCAAGGCAGAATATAACCAAAACATAACTTTTAAAACAAAAGTAGAGAGCGATCAAGAGCACAAACCTCCACCAAGGTAGCCCTTGAACTGCTGTTAGCAATATGAGGACTACAGTTCCATGATAAAGTTACCATCATAATATGATTCATGACCCCGAAAACCCACACCTAGCACTCAGAATCATGTTGATATCAACTTTAGTTAGACAGTGATTGTAAAAAAAAACGATTGTTCACTAATGGTAGTTGTCAAAGGCGTAGGTTTGATTTTGACATTGGTGGGGACCTAAAAGTGCTCCAAGGCAGCACCTCTGAAAGTTTGTGTTTTGCATTTATGATTGTTATTTCTAGTCATGTAGAGCTGATAACAAGCAAATGATCATATTCAGAAAAAACTGTGCTATATACTATACCTCCAGCCTCTACTCCTCTGCCTATACTATCTAGCCCCTGATAAAAATATATTAGTGCATGACACATGGCCAGCAGGACAATTTAGGATGCAACAATCATTAAATGTGATAGTATTTAATAGTCTAAGGAAAAAATACAGTGTCCCAATTATTACCCATAAGTGTAATTCATTCCCCAACAATATAATTGTATAAAACCATATTGGTTGTCTGAGGTTTTTTTGTATTTTTTCTACAAACTTTTATTGTTGGTCTTAAATGTTTGCTGCCTTTCAACACATAAATGGTTGATAAATAACATAACCAAAAGCTGTATCTCTTATTAAATATGATTTTTTTTAGTTATAACAATATATACTATGCTTGTGTTTTATGTTAGGGACCATACAGTAGTGGCTCTATATTGATAGAGACCTGTCCCTAGCATCCCTACCCAATTCTACGTCCCTGGTAGTTGTCTTGATCACCACCAATGTCTTAGCATTACTAAGTTGGGCCATTATCAACATCTCCTGAAAATTTGAGCAAAATCCATCCAGTTTTTTTTTTTTTTTTTTTTTTTTTGCATTATCTTGCCAACAAACGAACAAACATATGCCTGCAAAAACGCAACCTACTTGATGGAGGTAACTATGTACTGTACGGAATTTTATAGCATATTGACCATTTTAAGAATTTAAATTTTTTGTAATTGATCATATCATCAGTCTCTGATCTTTTAAATTATTCAAAACTATGAAGATTATAGCCTACGCTCAGTGTACAACCTGTTTTTAAAATATTATTTCAATCTATCAATCAATCAATCTTTATTTGTATAGCGCCAATTCATAACAAGTGTCTCAAGACACTTTACAACAGAGCATAAAGCTCTTCATTTTATGGATACACATATATGCATAGATACATATATACATATAAAATACACATATACATATATATACAAATATATACATCCAACACCCAACATGAATCCATATAGCCAATCATGAATCCCTCCATCATGGCGGCAAGAAAAAACCTTCTGTTAAGCAGCAGTAAATCTTGAATGTGGATCCCAGTCTCATGATGAACAGCAAATCCACACAATGCTGTGTTGGTGTGAGGGCAAAGGAAGGGAGGTAAGAGGAGACAAGTGGACTAGAATAAGAACTAAAGTTAGGGACAGGTTCATGTACCATCAACCTGTCGTCTGATTTATTAGAGGTTAGCCTCTTGAGATGCTACATCTCATTTTCAAGAGGGTCCTCATGTCTGAATGGTTGTGGTGATCATTTTATAGAAGTATAATCTTAGATATTCTTACTGAAAATAAGAATTTATGGTAGTGATGAACTCATGGGTGCCCAGACCACAAGGTCATCCCAACCATATTTGTCTCCATTAAATATAAATGTGTTAAAGGCCTCTTGAGATGTGACATCCCATTTTCAAGAGGGACTTCATGACTATGTGGTAATAAAAAATAGATACTGTAGGTGTAGCGATCATGGATATGGAGATCATGCTAATAACTACATGAACAGCTATAATGATAATGGGAATGGAGTGTTCCTAATAAAATGGCCAACTATGTGTCATGTTTATAATTGTAGTTTTGAGGCTTCATGACTCCACAGCAGCAGGCAGTCTCCACCAAGGATCCCAGGCCACCTACAAGACAAGAGCCAGAGACGAGTACGGGAGTAAACAAAAGGGGCAAACTATTTAAAATATTTGATACAGCCAAAGCATTAACTAAACTGATATTCTCTAAGAAATGTTCAAAAACATGCAAACTGGTGCAAAAGATGCCTTAAATTTAACTTTTGCAAATAAAACAGGATTTTACAAAATGCAACCATGGATCAGTTTGAAATACTGATAATCTAATATTCTTGGGCTCCCTGTCAGTCATGAGCCCTTATGGTGTCTCCTGTTAGCGACTCCGGACCTAGATGGATCTATTTTGTCCCTCACCAGTGTGACTCTAGACCTTGAGAAAAAAAGAAACTAACAAGACATTTTGTCTTGCATTAAAATTTAATTTATTGATGTATTTCTACATGTTTTAGCACTATCTGCGAAAACGGATTATTTTAAGATCTTGTCAACTTTTCCGTGCACCCTGTTTGCTTCTCCTGTGTGAAGGATGGAGAGTCAAAATTTCAAAATGGAAGCGTGTTGATGATAAAGCTTCAAAAAACATGAAAACATAAAACTGAAGAGGCGATAATTCAGCAGAATTGTGATGTTGTTTTGAAGTGGGAGGATTTCACATGAAGATATCAGGAGGATGTTTAAATCAACATGTCTGCTGTGATGTGGTACATGTCAGTCTCAGGACACGGTGGTGGAGGCGGGGCTGGAGGTGGGACTAGCGGCGGGGCACACCCCTTGCCTGCCAATCACAGACCAACATTGAGAGACAGACAACCATTCATGGTCACACTTATACCTAAGAGCAATTTGGAGTCACCAGTCAGCCCAATGAGCGTTTCTATTCTGTTGGAGGAGCCAGAGTGCCCGGAGAGAACCCACGCATGCACTGGGAGAACATGTCAACTCCACACAGAAAGGCCACGGGGATTGAACCGGCAAACTTCTTGCTGTGAGGCACGTGCACTACCTTCTGTGCCACCGTGCAGCTGACACGGGGCAGTGTGAAAGAAAAACAAACCAAAGGGAAACAAGTGTCGCAACCTCATCCACTGTCTCTCTGTTATACACCAAAAGGCAGCGTTACAGTTTAAAAGGAGTTAAAGTTTTAAAAAATAAATAAATGAATAAATAAAAATTCTAAACTAAACAGAAAGGTTGCTGTGTTACAGTGAGAGGAATCAGCTTATGGAACAAATCTGAACAAACTAAAGAAGCTAAATTGAAAAAAGTATCAAAGCCAGTATGTTGAGAAAAACAAGGAAATGTGTTGATCTAATGGCCCTTTTCCACTAGCCCTACTCTACTCTACTCTACCCAGCTCTACTCTACTCGCCTTGTGCTGCTTTTCCATTAGCCCCAGTTGCCTGCCCAACGGCGTACAGTGTCGCTGTAAACAGAGAGCGGCTCTGACGTCATTTTGAGTGCGACACAGCAATCTGTGGCTTTTTGTCACAAACTGAGTAAAAAGGAAAGCAGGAGAAGGCTGCAGGTGGCAAGAAGAAATACCCCTTGAGAAGCACAGGAGAGTTTTGGAAGCTATACAACAGAATGAAGCCGAGGACGAGAGCAATCCAGCTGCAAAGAAAAGACGTATGAGAGTAAGCTAACGGTAGCTACCGCTAGCATGCTAGGTCGTTGCGCTCATGACTCATCGATGACGACATTGTCTGACCAATCTGTAGCTGGCAGTCAGTGATGTCATCTTTTAGTATGGACTCAGCTCGCTTGGAACCAGAGCAGAGTAGGTACTAAAACTAGCTTGTTTTAGGAGTTACCAGGCTAGTGGAAACACGCTGCAAATCGAGTAGAGCCAAGTAGAGTATGGCCAAAGCGTGCTAGTGGAAAAGGACCATAAGACCTACTATGTTTTGTGTATTCATTGTTTGTTTGTCTTTTTTGTTGGTTGTATTTGAAAGCCAGAAATAATGAAAAGTGAAAAGGCATATTGACCTGCAGTTCTCGTTACTTTGTGTTATGTGTTTAGTTAATTGATATCTTGTGAGAACGGGGAAGACTCTTGAGATTTTTTGTTTGTATTAAATATTTAATTTAATTTAATGCAATAAAGTCCTAAACTAAAAGTTAAACTAAAATCCAAACAAGTAAGCAGTAAAGGCGGGCAGAGCTGGCAGCAAGTCCGTCTTCTCTTTGTGAATTTGGGTTAGAAGACTTAACGAACTGTCTTTATATCATGAGCAGAAAAGCAAAGCAGTAAAAGAAGGTGTGGGAATTTGTTCCCCTTAAATATATTTTCTGCCTGGACTGGCTTAACCTTTCTGAACACCGGCCCATCTGTTTGCTAAATGTTTACTCTGGATTAATTGTTTTGGAGAGAGCATGTCTGAGTCATTCTGGTTAATACAACATAAGATAAGATAAAGTGAAATTAGCATTATTGATCCCTGAGGGGAAACAGAGAGGCAGCAGTGGTAAAAAAGTGGAGTTTGAATAAAATCAAACAGATAAACACACTGAGAGTAGTGTCTTTATGGGGCTGGCATTGCCTCGCAGGAGTCGGCCTGCTGTGTTGATTAGTGACAGATTTTATAGATCTACAAATGTTTTAGAGCACAGATGCAGCGAGCCTTTGATCTCGACTTAATCCCAAATTGACGTCGACCTGCTCTTCCATTTTAATGCAATGCTTTAAAGCAGCGGCACACAGAGGGAGGTTTGCAGGGAGTTTTGCATACCAAGTGCCTGATTAACTGATCTCATATGCTTACGTCCACTTTATTAGGTACGCCTGTTCAACCACTCACTGATGAAGCATCAGAATGGAAAATAAAGATATTTCTAAGCGACCTCAAATGTGTCACAGATGCGGAAACAGTCTGGATGGTCCTTTTCCTTATCATTTGTCTTTGCATGGTAGAGTTTGACCTTGACCTTGTAGATGTAGAGATGAACTGTGTTAACTGGCAGTGGTTGTCTGAAGTGTTCCTGATAGTCCTGTGGCTTAGTGAAAGGATTGTGCACTTGTGGATAAAAACGCCATTTTTTTCATGACTATTCCTTAGGGTCAGTGATTGAATTTTAGGATAGGACAAATATCTATTTTAAGTATGAAATTGCCAGACTATTAATATCAATGAAATATGTGAATATCCGCCTGGTGTTTTCCAGACTATATGCATCATTAAATGATCAAATTACTTCCAAATGTCATAAAGTTGACTTACTTTGACATTATTAAAGTAACAGAACATGAAATTTTATCAATAACATCTTTATTGTCATAGTAAATAAAAATGGATATGTATCATAGTGTGAAAACATGTTATAGAGCTGTGCATTCTGACTACCTGTCACAATTACTCAGTTCCAGAGTGATGGCAGTGCATTATGAGTAATAATCACAAAAAAATAAGAGAAAAAAAGGCAGAAGATAGACATAAGAGATATGAAAGTTAGTTTGTTTGGATAATAAGAAAACAAAGAAAAAAACAATACTATAGCCTGTGTAAAGGATCAGCCAATCACTTCACTGGTTCCGCCTTATGTGCTTTGATTGACAGATCAACTGGCTCTGCTGAAAAACGACATTATTTAATAAAAAGGCCATTGTGGAAAAGGACATTATGAAATAAAATTGACTTTGGAAAAACGTTTTTTTTTTTCATATTTTATAAAAGCTTGGAAAAATAAATATATTTTTTTTTTTTCAAAAGAACGAAATTGTTAAAATAATCATTATGAAATATGTAAGGGATAATGTAGAGCGAGCCGGTCACTATAGAGACATAAACCCCGACAGGGTGATGCAGGACCCCGACGCGAAGGGGTCCTGCATCACCCTGGAGGGGTGTATTTCTCTATAGTGACCGGCTCGCTCTACATTATCTAAAGAAATCAAAAGTTTGACATCAAATGCGTATCTAAATATGATTTTATTGATTTACAAAAGTTTTCATTGCATCCGCTTGAAAATATAGTCCGTTCCTTTCTACTGTTGAAACAGTAACGGAAAGCAACGGGAACTCTGAAGCGAAGATTAGCTTATTAAACTGAACATTTCCATTGATTGTGACGTGGGACAAGGTGAATGGGACATCCATAATTCCTCCCTGCTGTGGCCCTGTAGCTGACATACCTAGAATTAGTTTTTCACCGTTACAACTGCTCTCAATATTATGTCATCACTAACACTTCAAGAGAGGCACTCACCCGATCTGCTGCTGCTGCCAGAATTAGAGGACAGGATCTTGCTCCACTTAAAAAAAAAAAAAAACGATTTCTTACCGCAGGTATAAACGTCTTTCTGCAGATCGATACGACATGACCTGATTCGCCCGAGTCGATCAGAAGCATCATTAACAACGGTCTGCTATTCAAAAATAACAGACCGTAGAATGTTGTAATTGACAAATCAGGATCGAGCATTTGACAATGCCGTGTGATAAATTAATTATAATAATTTGATATTAAAGAATAATGAAACATTTCATAATAATGCTGCCTTATTTAACAATTGATGGCCATATTATATATTTGTCTGTTATTGATCAAAATGGTATTTATTTCAAAATGTTGCTTTTATTTATTTAGTTACGAATCTTCGGGAGTTCCATATTTTTCTCCCTATTTTTAAATTCTGCCTACACTTTGCAGGACTTTATGGAAGATGTACAGGTACCAGGTCTCTTGGTACTCTATTTTACACATCATTAGGGGGGGTTAATAATCAGAGGATAAATTAAAATCTGTTTCAAGTTCTTTAATGGACAAAAAAAACTGTTTATAATCAGTACGCTTCTTATGACTCACAGAACTATTACTTATACAATGAAAACAACTTTGGTGTTTTATATGAATATTTTTAAGATCTGTGTTGAGCTCCTAAGCTAAAATCCTTTAGTTGGTCTTAAAGAAGCCTCATACAAAATTTGCCGCTTTAATCCACTTGTGCACAATCCACCCAAAAATGTATGCTAAGCCTCTGGACTATGAGCCCACAGACTGATATCCTTTACAGAGTGATGCTGATTTAAAATGCAGCACTGCCTAAATGATTGTAGGTCACAGGCATTCAGTTGGTTTTGAGCCTTGCTTTTCACGTGCAGAGACGTTTCCAGATTCTCTGAATCTTTGAGAGGGGTCTGGCTGCAGACCTGCACTGACAGGACCCTACGTTGCAGACCTGCAATGAGAGGACCCGACGTCACGTTACGCCGACGTCACGTTACGTTTCCTGCACTGACAGGACCCTACGTTGCAGACCTGCACTGAGTCAAGTATATCTAGCTGCAAAAAACATGGACGCCATGACACTGGGCTCAAATTGAAGCCTCCACGAAAACTGCTCCCCCTGGTGACTGGCTGCAGTATAGGTCAAATCTCCGTCTCCCCCATTCATCTGGACGGGCCGAAGTGAAACTTCAAAAAATTAATACACTTCGTAGAAATATTTCTCCCATCCGTATGCTGTGGTGATATGAAAGTATTATTGGGCTGCGTGTTTTCCAAGTCCTGTTTTTTCTGAAAAGTTTCTTTTTTATTAGTTATTAGAGTTTAAAAATGACCGCGGTTTACGGCAGCTTCACAATGATTGTGTACGGCGTATGCTGAGTTGTGTTGCGACCGTTTACGACAGCTGCGTCCAAATTATGGCCCAAATTCACTACTGGTTGCACAATGGCAGCGCCCTGACGGGGGATATTATGGCTTCAAAACCGTTACATGGTAGAAGGCGGAGCCACGCTATCCAGTTCTTATAATACATCCATGGTAATACTTCAGTAGTCTGCTTACGGTGATCACTTTGGGCGTTAACCACACACTGGGGCATCTGGAAAAAAAAACGTAACGTGACGTCGGAGGTCTGCAACGTAGGGTCCTGTCAGTGCAGGAAACGTAACGTGATGTCGGCGTAACGTAACGTCGGGTCCTCTCAGTGCAGCGGGTCCTCTCAGTGCAGGTCTGCAGCCAGACTGTCTTGGAATCTTTTAGCGATGTTGTGGACTGTAGATCATGATATCTAAAATTCCTTGCAACTATCCATCCACCCTTTCACAGGTAGAATATGCAAACTTAGCACACAAAGCAAACAGGATTAAAGCCAGCAACCTTCTTGCTGTGCACGTGCACTACCTATTGCACCATCCCCTGGAAACTTAAGAACTTAGGAACTGTGCCCACCATGACAGTAATAGATAGGCCATATTTGGGTGAATTTGTATCATTAATAACCTTGAAGGATGGACAACATAACCTGAGATCAGTGAGCTTTCTACAGTTTGTTGTTCCAAGAGTCCAAACCAAAATGGGCAAGAAGGTCTTCAGGTTCTCTGCACCTTCTGCATGGAATAATCTGCAGACTGAATTTAAGCTGGTGTCTCTGAATGTTTTTAAATCTGCAATGAAAACTCTGGAATCCAGACTTTCTGCATGTCACTGTTTTAATTCATGACTTTCATTGTTTTCCTCACAGATTCGTACTGTATTGAGTCTGTGTGACTGCTTGTTGAAACTGTGTGTTGCTTCCATTCTTGGTGAAGTCTCCCTTGGAAAAGAGATCTGCTGATTTCAATGGGACTAACCGGGTTAAATAAAGGTTAAATAACTAGAAAAGCACTCGAGAGCTCAGACCTGCGCTAGCACCACAGTCCTCACCCATATTGTGATTTTCACCATAAATATTCCCCCTAACTTTATTTCATCTAAATATTTAGGTTCCTTGACCATGGAAACATACCGTTAGCAACTGGATTCATAAAGATATCTATTTTAGTTCAGTAGTTATTCACGAAAATCACATTTTTCGTCATGGCGGATCCAGACCATGATCAGGATCACTCCAAAATCTAATTATTTGTTCCTTGTCCCATCCTGGACATTTCCTGAAAATTTCATCGAAATCCATCCATAACTTTTTGAGTTATGTTGCCAACAGAGAAACAAACAAACAAACAAACAGATGCCAGCAATAACATAACCTATAGGTGGAGAAAAATCTCCTGGAGGCACATACAAATGCATGAATGGATGTATTTTCATTGGATTAAAAAGTGCCCAGAGTAGATGAGGGGCTTCCAGTGGCTGGAAGTTGGCTGGTTACTGGCTGGAAGGTGGCAGGCAGCTGGTAGGGAGGGGAAAATTGAAGCGTTAAAATGACAACAGTTACCATGCTCCTTAAAAGATCTACTCCCACTCCAATCAGCTGCAGTTACTCCCAAAAAAAGGAAGCTAATGATCCCCTTAAATGTGTGTTTCAGGTTTGGGCATGGAAGGAGAACGTGTGGGAGAAGGAGAAGGGTACCCTGATGGAGCGGTACACGGTGGAGCAGAGTAAACCTCCATCACAGGGCGGCGCCGTACTCTCCACCCTCACCATCAACAACGTCATGGAGTCGGACTTTCACTCACCTTACAACTGCACCGCCTGGAACTCATTCGGACCTGGAACCATGATCATCACGCTGGAGGAGACAGGTATAACAATAGAAGATTAATAAGTTGGTAAGACCAGGCAGGGATGATGTCTGTCTGTCCTGAGGGTCCAAGATGGCGTTTATTGGTATAAGAGAAGAGGTAACGGGCAGGAAGTTTGATTTTTAAAAAATCACTTCGGAGGCTGATCAGTGGATGCTTCAAATATGGGATTGTTTTTACTCCATTCCACATTGATAGATCTAGATCTTGCTAGCTCCTTCCCTGAAAGAAAGCTGCAAGGATAAGACACAAAGACAGAAGGAAACAAATATGCGAAAGAGAGGTGAGCCGCCAGTAGGTTCATGTGTGATGTAAAATAATCCAAAGTACTATTTTAGTACTGATACAATAACTCCTATCTTTAATTTTGGGGGAAATTATCACAGATTTGTGGACAGCCAAGAAGAAATATATATTGCTCATCAAAGACATTAGGTTGCCAACAATCTGAAAAGCGTTATTAAACTTAATTCAAGCCAATTTTTCAATGCATTTGATTCAGTTTTCCAGGCTTTTTAAAAATATTACATGATTATTTTGATTCTCAAATTCATGAACAAACCTCAATTCAGATGAAGTTGGGACATCGTGTAAAAGTGAATTTAAGCATCATATATTCAGTTGAATACATACAAGGGCAAGATATGTTAATGTTCAAGATGATGGACTTAACTGTGTCTTTGCAAATATTCACTCATTTTTATATGATGCCTGCAAAATGCTCAAGAAAGCTAAACCAGAAGCATGTTCACCTCTGTGTATCAATTTTCCTTTTAACAACACTCATTAAGTTTCTGTGAACTGAGGACAATAAACTGTTGAGGTTTTGTAGCTGGAATTCTTTCATATTCTTGTTTTATGTTAAACTTTAGCTGCTAAACTATCCAGGGTCTCTTGTTGTATTTTGTAATCATAAAGCACCACAAATTTTCAATGGGAGACAGGTGTGGACTGCTGCAGGTCGGTCTAGTACCTGAACTTTTCACTCTGAAGCCAGGCTGCTGTAACACGAGCAGAATGTGTCTTCATTGTCTCTGAAATAAGCAGGAATGTCCCTGATGGCAGCACATGTTGCTCCTAAACCTGTATGTACCGTTCGGTATTAATGGAGCCTCCACAGATGTGCAGGTTACCCATGCCATGGGCACTAACACCCCCCATACCATCACAGATGCTGTCTTTTGACCATTCCTCTGATAACAGGCTGGATGGTCCTTTTCCTCTTTAGCCTGGAGGACACCACGTCCATGATGTCCAAAACCAGTCTGCGTCGGTGGCGCAGCGGGATGGTGCGCTTGGTCAGTGATTGAGAAGTTGCAGGTTCAAGCCCAGCTCCGGGCGTCACATGGCGAGGTGTCCTTGGGCAAGACACTTAACCCCAAGTTGCTCCCACTGCTGCGTCAGTGGCGTGTAAATGGGCATGAAAGAGCGCGAATGTGTTAGATACTGATGACTAACATAGAAACTCAAAAAACCATCAGTGAGTGAATGGGTGTGAATGGGTAGGTGTGACCTGCGGTGTAAAGCAGCTTTGAGTAGTCAAAGACTAGAAAAGCGCTATATAAGCTCAAGTCCATTTACCATTCCAAATGTGGACTCAGACCACAGCAGACTTTTCCACTTTGCCTCAGTCCATCTCAAATGAGCTCTGCCGTTTTTTCTGGGTGTTGTTGATATTTGTCTTTGGATGGTAGAGTTTGACCTTGACCCTGTAGATGTAGAGATGAACTGTGTTAAGTTTTATTGTAATACTGAGGGACTGAAGGTCACAGGCATTCAATGTTGTTTTAAGGCCATGCTGCTTAAGTGCAGAGATTTCTCCAGATTCTCTGAATCTTTAGGTGATGTGATGTAGAGTAGATGATCAATGGTGTGTTATCGTTGCACTGGGAGGTCAGGATTTTTCGAGTTCTGTGTCTGAAATTTCAACTGGAACACCCCCCCACCCCGAGGTCAGAATTTCCCAATTATGAACTTGGGGGAAGCTCACCACCTCTCAGTTGACAATTGAAGATGGCTGCCCCCAGTCTAGATAGTTGTTCAGCTCCTGTAATAATCCATTGATTTGCTCTTCTGACCAGTGTGTGTTGCACTTAATCAGCCGTGTATTGTTCAACTTACATTTATAGAAATGCTGCCACTGTGTTATTTACATTCTTCATGTGGTATTTGTGAACTGCAACACAGGGTGTGCTAACAATGGCTAACAAAGGCCAATAATAGCCCGGTAGATCGGCATGTTTTTATCCGACTTTTTAACTGGAATGCTGATAACTCTGAGATGACGTCACTCCCACTTCCCAGCTCCGAGGTTAATGGAACCCTTCCCCTTTTGTACCCGGTCATGACACTCACCTGTTCACCTGTGGAATGCTCCACAACAGGTGTTTTATGAGCTTTCCTTGACTTTCCTAGCCTGTTGCCCCCGTCCCAGCTTTTTTTTTTTTAATTGTCGCGGACATCAAATTCAAAATGAGTGAATATTCCCCAAAACAACAAAGAAATTTATCAGTTTAAACATTAAATATCTTTTCTTTTTAGTCTATTCAATCAAATATAGGTCCAAAAGGATAAGCAAATCATTGTGTTGTTATTTTTTATGCCTAAGACGATGTCCCAAATGCATTGGTATTGGGCTTTCAAGTTCTTAATCTGGTTTTAAAGCGGTAAAGAATTCCTCACAGGAGCTTTAAAAAGGGTCTGGCAATGCTGCATTAAAAAATAAAATGCATTCATCTGGTCTCTCAACAGCTTTTCCTTTGATTGAAGTATATCTTTGTGTACGTTGAAAAACTCCCCTCTGCTCCTCTGTTCCTGTGTGTATGATGCTCTCCTTTCTGCCACAAACAGGAGTGCCCTTGAGCAGAGCGTTTTTGGCGGTGGCCTCAGCTGGAGGACACACAGGATAGATAAGAGTGTTAGGAGTCCATTCTGGCTGGCTGTGCGTTTTATTCGGAGCGCTCGCTGCGTCACATTACATTGAGAAAATGATTTCTTCATGCTCTGTCAGTCTTATCTGCCTCTTATTCTTTCAGCTGTCAGATTTCGCAGGCTTCAGAAAATCTAGCAAAACATCTCACACAGAGAAGGAGAGAGAGTGTGGATTTGCACCTCCATGTGCACCAACAACGTTTTTATCCCCCCGTCTGAGTTGCATGCCTTATCAACACGAGCAGCCCCTTCGAGATCCAGCATTAAGCTACTGTAGGACACAACAGGCTTTATGCTTGAACAACGCAGGTCTCTGTTACAATGAGGCAGCAGCTGTCCCTCAACCCCCCCGACCCTGCTCTGTTTGTTGTTTGTTTCAGATATTGTTCCGGTGGGAATTATCGCCGTTGGTACGGTGTGCTCCTCCATCCTGCTGCTTATGTTCCTGCTGGCGCTCGCCTTCTTCCTCTACCGCCAACGCAAAGGCAGTGAGTGCACACACGCCGACTCTCTGTGCTGTCTGTCAGTCTGTCTGTCTTCATTTTGCTCTTTCTATTCGCCGCTCTACACGTCCGGAGAAAGGAGCATGCGCCAGCGTTATAGCTCTTTATTCAAATAAGATTAATGAATATTCATATAATATGGCAAACTGCCGTGAAACGCCTACTGCATGTTCCTCTTTTCACTCAACTGACATGCAATTGTAGGATGATTTTTCAAAATAAATCGCACACATGTTCCGCTCCTGCACTAAATAAAGGTACATAAATAACAGAGCAGGAACAAGAGCATTTAAGGCTGAATAGTGTTTAAATTATGAATTCCTATACGTTATTTATACAGCCTCAGGCAATCCAATTAGCATTTATGAGCTCAAACCGCACTTAGGCAAACCGGAGAGAGAAAGGGAACATGCGGTGCCTGTGAGTTGTTTAATTTCGAGCGTTTCCTCTGCAAATAAAGACGCTGGAGAGACAATGAAGGTGACTGGCAGAGTCCCCAGAGGGATTTTCCGAGGGATAAGAGTATTTTTTTTCTGCTTTAAAGCTGATAACGCCACAACAGAGAAGATATCGTTCAGAAAAAGAGACTCATGCAAACATTGTGGAGGCTCCAGATGAGCCGGAGCTCATTTATTGTTCAATTTAACTCCTAACGGTGCTAACATTACTTTAAGGTTTCTGCAGGAAGAGAATGACTTCAGATTTTCTTATTTACAGAAAACAACTGTATTTCTACATATCAATCAAACTTTATAACAGCACATTTCATACAAATACACATAACTAGTAACGCCACCTCAAATACTGTAGCATTGTCAAATTCTCAACTCTGTGAGTTGAGTGAAAGTATAGATACAACTGGTCAAATATTACTCCAATACAAGTGAAAGTTGGTCAGTCAAATTTTAACTTAAGTTATAGTATTGGGGTGCCTGCTTTTGAAAACACTTAAATATTAAAAGTTCATTTTAAGATCTAATCTGGTTGTAGCTTTCTGACTCAGATAGCTTTCTAACAGCTTATTTATGTATTTAAACCTTTATTGATTGATTTGTTGAGCATGGTGGCGTCAAACAAGCAAGGTTATAATAGTTAACTAAAACAAAACTAAAAACGAAAACTAAAATTTAAAATACATTGCAGTTAACTCAAACTAATAAAAACTAGAAAAGAAACAAAAACGATAAGTAAACTAAAACTGTATCTTGCATTCACAAAACTAACTGAAACTAACCAAAATTATAGAAAAAATGTCCTTCGTTATCGTTTTTGACAATATTTATTAGCCTTTAGGATTTGAATTAATCTGACACATTTTCCCAACCAATTATACGACAGTTTTCGGCAGTTGTCAGCGCCGTATGGCACCATCATCATAGCGACGTACTGGGACGTGTTTGTTTACTGCACTGACTGGCTGTGCTCTGTGCTGCCACGAAACGTGTTGTTGGAACAACTTGGAAGAAATGGCTAAAGTTGGGAGGAGGAGGCGGATTTTTTGAGTGCGACAGTAAGACAAACAAACGCAAGTGCCTGGTGGAAATTAAAACTGGTGAGATATGTGGAGCGCTTCTTAAGGGGAAAAATCCCACAAACTTAAAGCCCATTTGAGGAGCACCCATAAGGAGGCTTATACAGCCTATGAAAACAAGGAAGCCCAGAGTTTATATTGATGTTTATATTTTTTTTAGTAAGTTTATATTATTTCCTTGTTTTTAAGGCTGCAGCCAACAGTACAGTATCAGCATTGACTGAGCAGTGAGCACTATGTTGGACTTGAAAATAAACAGTATTATAAAATACTTACTCTGACCTTTTTGAATCCTGCACCTGGCAAATAAGGTATGAAACAACTAAAATTAAGCTGAAACTAAACCAAAACTAAATAAAAACTAGAATGCCGGCTCTAAAACTAATTAAAACTAAACTGTAATAGAAAAAAAATGTCAAAACTAAACTATAATGACAAATCCAAAACTATTATAACCTTGCAAACAAGCTCCACCTTCTCCTCATCAGTCGTCATGGTTGTTGCAAACAGAGAGTTTCCTCATGATGGTGGCACCGCTGTCCAATCCTTTGCACATCCAAAGTTCTTGCTGCAGCCAAACTAATTTATAGAGAGCAGGAACGGACGAAATGAATCAGAAAACAAACACATATTAAGTTCGCCATCAGCAGAGTGATCTGTAAAGATCAGCTGACAATCATTCAAACACTAACTACTGAGTAAAGAGGAGCAAACTGAGGAGGAAACAGAGGAGAGGGTTTTAGATTAGGGGAGACAGGGACAGGGTCTGTCTCTCTATGTGGCCATGTAATTGTCTGGCGGCCGATTCAGGGTGTTTCTCACCTCTCATGTACCTCACCCTCCTCACTCAATAAGACTGAAAGAGGAGGGTGAGTACAAAAGGGTTGAGCCAAACATTTTTTGCATAGCATTCTTTTACCAGAGATTTTATTAAATATTTACAAGATTAACAAACTACACAATTTACCATCATTATGTGGAACCATAGGAAGCCAAAGTAATAACTATAAATGATCACAAAATTATCTATGATTGATAATAAATAAGTAAAAGGGGGAACCCTGCCATCCTTAGATCCAGTCGACACATATCTCACTGCATACATAAACTTAAACTATAGTATCTCTTGATGAACATATATAATACAACAATGTAGTGTTACAGCTCATTCATTAAAGAAAAGGGGGAAAGGAACTTCTGGGTTATTTGAAACGTGTTTGGCCATTTTATTTATTTTTTTTTGCCTATAAGCACAAACTCTGATAGATCCTTCAGCAAATATTTTGTGCATATTCTGACAAGAAGGTGATGCAAAGTCAGTGGGTTTAAGGTTAATAGATGAAAGATTGAAGGACTTTTCTTTTAGTGAACATTAAACACAGTCCCACAGACCCTAACACCATTTGAGGGTTACACTGACTGCTGTGTTGAGGATTTATCAGCTCTCAAAAAGAGGTTACATGAGGTAGTGTTTAACCTGGAAATATAAATGTTTTCATGCCCTGAAAGTCCCATTTTGGCTATGATGGAGAAGACTAATTGAAATGAAAGCCTTTTAATGAAATGACATTAAACTTGTTTAATCTCTACCTGTGCATATTTAACCTTGTGCTGCTGCAGACTTTATGTTAATTTGACAGCACTCAATTCAGACTTGTGTCACATTACAAGGTTAATAAGATTGCCGCCGTGACTTTTATGTAAAAGTGACTCTGGCACTAATTCAAATATGAGACAAACATATAAATTTGCCAGCTCACTGGAATACACTAACAAGGCGCAGGCCTCAGACGTGCTGTGGATTCATGTTTTTTCACTGTCGGGATGCATTTTGTTTTTAGTTATGACATGAAAAACAGATAATCCTGCATAAGGCTAACGCCTGGTTCATGTTTCTGCATCAAATCTGCTCTGCACCTGCTTCAACGTGCCTCATCCTCAGGACCCATACTTGTTTACCAAACATCACATCAGCTGATTCTGTTTATGTTTGCCCTCACACTGACACCCTGTAATGACACCATAAAAACTCCAATTCCAATGAAGTTGGGACATTGTGTTAATCATAAAAGCAGAATATGATGATTTGCTAATCCTTTTCGATTTACATTAAAATGAATTCACAACAAAGACAAGACATTAAATGTGAAAAACTGATCAACTTTATTGATTCTGTTGCAAATATTCACTAATTTTGAAGTTAATACTCGCAACACATTCCAAAATTCCTGGTACATGGGCAAAAACAGACTGAGAAAGTTGAGGAATGCTGAAAAAACATCTGTTTGGAACATTCCAGAGGTGAACAGGTGAAGCGGACACGAGTGTCATGATTGGTTGTAAAAAGAGCAATCCTGAAAGGTTCAGTCATTCACAAGCAAGAGTGAACGGGAGGTTCACCACTCGTGAAAAACTGTGAACAAATAATCCAACACTTTAGAATATTATTTATTTATAATTATGAGGAATTGGGGATTTTATCTTCTACAGTCCATATTATCATCCAAAGATTCAAAGAATCTTGGGAAAACTTTGCACTTAAGCAGCAAGGCTGAAACCAACATTGAATGCCCGTGACCTTCAATCCCTCAGGATTGCATTATAAAGCAGCGGCATCCTGGAAAGGATATCAGCACATGAACTTCAGAAAACCATTGTCAGTTAACACAGTTGATCTCTACATCTACAAAGTCAAGGTCTAATTCTACCATGCAAAGACTAAGACAAATATCAACAACACCCATCTGAGATGGACTGAGGCAAAGTGGAAAAGTCTGCTGTGGTCTGAGTCCACATTTCAGACTGTTTTTGGACATCATGGAGGTGGTGTCCTGCAGGCTAAAGAGGAAAAGGACCATCCAGACTGTTATCAGAGGAAAGGTCAAAAGACAGCATCTGTGATGGAATGGGAGGATGTTGATGCCCATGGCATGGGTAACCTGCACATCCGTGAAGGCACCATTAATGTAGATAGGTACATATAGCTCATCGAGTAACATATACTGCCATCCAGGAGACATTTTTTCCAGAAACGTATGTTCTTATTTCAGCAAGACAATGTCAAGCCACATTCTGCTCGTGTTACAACAGCGTGGATTCACAGTTTACAAGTGCCAGTACTAGACTGACATGCTGCAGTCCTGATCTGTCCTTCATTGAAAATTTGTGGTACATTATGGTGAGAAAATTGCATCAATGGAGACCCTGATAAGGGACATTTTACCCACAAAGCTTCAACAGTTAGTGACCTCTTTCCCAAGCGATCATTGAGGGTTATCAATCAATCAATCAATCTTTATTTGTATATCACCAATTTAAAACAGGTGTTTTCTTAGGACACTTAACAATAAAGCACAAAACTCTCTAACATCCAACATGAATCCATATGGCCAATCATGAATCCCTCCATCATGGCTCAAGAAAAAACCTTCTGTTAAGCAGCAGGAAATCTTGAATGTGGATCTCAGTCTCATGATGAGGAGCAAATCCACATGATGCTGTGTTGGGTGCGAGGGCGAAGGAAGGGAGGTAAGAGGAGACAAATAGAATAAAGTAAGAACTAAAGTTAGTGACAGATCCATGAACCATAGACCTGCTGTTAAAAGATTTTAGGAGTCATGTTCTGCTTCCATTTACCTTTTACACAATGTGCCAACTTCATTGGAATCTGGGTTTGTATAGGGTGAAATATCTGTTTTATCTGTCCTAAAGTCTATGCTCACAGTTTTTTGAATAAGTTAAGATTTGAAAGAATCATCTTTTGTGTTGTCAGCTAAAAAAATTCAAAGATGATTGTAGCTTTGAAACAGTATCCTGCCCAAAAAAACAATGACTGTAATATTTTTTTTGATTGCTGTTGTGGATTTAACTGTGCTTTTCAATCAAACTGTGAAATGAATCAGTAATTATCCTGACACTGACCTCCACTTTGACCAGAGGTTGCGTTTTTTTTCCAGGCCGGCGAGGTGTCACCCTCGGTAAACCGGACATCAAGGTAGAGACGGTCAACAAAGAAACCCACAGCCTGGAAGAGGAGGCGGCCGATGTCTCCACAGCAACCCGGATGGTCAAGGCCATGTACTCCGTGAGTAGACGCCCATATCTGAGTCACCCGGGGGCCGAGGAGAGGAGGCGTATGGGTCAATGGCCTTTAATGTACAGAGACATCAATGCAAAGGCCACAGGACATGGCAGGAGAGGAGCACACACTTTAAAGTCAAATAAAAACAAGTACATGCGCACATTCTCTCATTTAAAACTACACACTAACACGAAATGCTGTAGAGAGATATTCCACCACATAGACACAGCCAGTCTCACTCTTTCAGTGTCCGTTACTGTACATGAATACACAGACACAAATACACACTTCCTGAAGCACAGGAACAAATCTACGCTTTGGAAAATCAAGCAACGTGGTTCCAAATTGAACTGAAGGCCACGTTTCCTCCAACCAATCGTTTTTCGTCTTCCTCTCTCTTGGGATGAAAAACCTGAAACTCTGTTTTCCTCTCCCCTCCCTCTCTTTCCTTCTCCTTTCCTTTTTCTCACCCTCCCTCTTTCCGTGTGTGTGTTTCGTTGTTTGATGGTTTAGTTTCTGCCCTCTGTTTCCCTCTCTCCCTCCACTCAGCCGTTCAAAGACGACATGGACCTGAAGCAGGACATCCGCAGCGAGGGCGAGTCCAGGGAGGAGTACGAGCTGAAGGTGAGACCGGCTGGTCGATGACACTTCTGTGGGTCTTTCTTTTCCGGGCATTATGAGCTTTGGGTCATGCATGGTGCACAGTCGTTACATATTTCATTAACTCCGGTTTTGCCCATTTAAAGTGACAATTAACGATCCCTTGTCTTTCCTTAGGTTCATAATTTGAAGTAATGAGAAGATTTTTCATGATAGTGCACATTTTTTTCCCTTTGAATGTGTTAAATCTCAAGTACAGACTTTCAGGTGCTGTGCTTCAAAGTAGTGCTGAATCAAAGTGGCTTGGAAGGGTAAAATTAAGCAGGTGTACACAAACAAGCTTGTAGCATGGAATGACTTTGTGCTATTTTTTTTTTTTTTGTGGCTTGTTTTCTCCCACAATTATTTTTATTATGCAGAAAAATTGGCAGCATGTACAGCAATGCATAGCATTAGCATCAGTCCAAAGATTACTGAACAGAGAGAGAACTGAGCTGTGACACTGTGGCCCATGTTAAGGCTCATACCAAATACCTCCCACAACCAAACTTCGAAAAAGCTTCAAAAAGGGCCGTAAGATAGTTCAGATTACAATAAATAAGTAGAAAGCACTCGGAGAGCGCAGACCTCCGCCAGCGCCACAGTCCTCAGCCATATTGTCATTTTGACCATAAATATTACTTCTACCTTTATTTCATCTAAATATTTAGATTCCTTGACCATGAAAACATACCATCAGCAACTGGATTCATAATGATATCTATTGTAGTTCAGTAGTTATTCACAGAAATCACATTTTTCGCCATGGCGGCCAGATGCTGATCCCGATCAACACCAAAATCGAACCAGTTCTTCCTTTTCCCATGCTGAACATTTCCTGAAAATTTCATCAAAATCCATCCATAATTTTTAGAGTTATTTTGTTCACAGACAGACGGACGGACAGACAGACAAACTCTCCCGAAAACATAACCTCCTTGGCGGAGGCAATGATAAATTTTATTTGCAAAGCAAGACAGAGCGTTGACTTAATGAAGAAGGAAAGCATCTCTCCATAGTCTCTTAGCTCCTCCCGAGCTTGCTAGTAATTGTCTTGATTCACCACTGACCCTCCTAGAATCCCTCCTCAAAAATGACCCCCTTAAAGTGGAAAAAAAAACAACACTGTCTTGAGTTTCCACTTGCTTTGTCGTGCTTTCTTCGCTCTTCGTGACAATGGTATTTTTAAAGTACTAACTACTGGAATATTTTGGTAGCTCCAAGTTTCTTTGTATGTCTTCCCTGGGTTTCCTTCAGTTTGTTCAAAACTGTCTTTTCTATTCACACAGGCATTCCCAAACTGCTGTTAATGCAGTTTTTATTCTCTTCATCTTATTGTTTTTGGTGTTTTTATGTCCTTATAATTTTTAATTTACTGTAGCATTTTGAGATTTTTCTTAATGAAAAGTGCTTTGCGAATAACATTTATTATTATTTGTTGTAACCTGAACTATCTCTTAAACAAGTCAGTAGGGATTCATTTTCCTGACTGTCATGGTCTGGGATGTGTCATTGACTTCCAACAAAACTGATTTGAATGTATTTGTATTTTGTGTAAGGTTAATTTTGGACTAAATCTAGAAAGCCCTCAGAGAACAGAAAACTTCACCAAGATTGCTCATATATTGCTGTTACATCTATAAGCAATAGTTCCAAGATAAAGTTGCCATCCTAACATGATTCATGACCCTGAAAACCCAACCTAGCACTCAGAACCATGTTGATATCAACTTTAGTTAGACAGTTGAACAATTGTTCACTAAGGACAATTATCTAGTCTACCACCAAAATCAAATAATTTTTAAGTTGGGTTTTTACAAACATCTCCTGAAAATTTCAGCAACATCAGTCTAGTAGTTTTTGCAAAATCTTGCTAACAAACAAACAAACATACACTGGCAAAAACATATCCTGTTTGGCGGCGCTAATAAGATTCACAAGAGCAAATGGACACAGCAGAATGACAGGCCAACAAGTTTCGGGAAACATTTTTCCCTTCAAAACCATGTCTGCATACACAGATCATTTCAATGGCAATTATTCCTTTGTGCTGTAGAAGCCTCAACACTGCTCCTGGTGGTTCCTAGAAAGAGCATGCATCTACCCAAATTGGGAAAATGGTTCTGTGTAATAAATAATGGTGTAAGGTATAATTTTGAAGCCTGTACATTGCATGTTTTAATGGTGCAACATTCTATAATGTAGGTGTTAATGGTGGTCAGTTGTCCAAAGAGCGGACACAGGGTCACAAGAGGTGCTTGTTTTTGTTCGACAGAGCATTATAGCTCTGGCGCAACCACTGAAATTCAGAAACTGTGTCCATAAAAGAGGATACTTGAGGCATAACTGATGTATTTTTCTACCAACAGGACCCAACCAATGGCTACTACAACGTCCGAGCCACCACCCATGACGAGGCGCGCCCCCAGTCCCGGGCGGTCCACTACCAGGGAGAGTTTCGCTCCCCAAACTCGAACAGTGGACCTACCGGCGCCACCTCCAGCGGTCCTCCTGCTGCAGCCAGCGGTGCCGTTCCCCCCAGCGCAGTGCCAGGCTCCAGAGCAGGCTGCTACGACCCCCGCCCACCTTCCAGGATGTCCCACGCCACCTACGCCCACTTCAACACCTTCACCAGGGTGGCACAGAGCCAACAAGCACCTCCAAACCCTGCTCTGCAGTCGCCTGGAGACTACCCTGGAGACTGCGGCCTTCTGGACAGCAACACCCAGCTGGCTTATGACAACTATGGATACCCCTCCCAGTACTCCAGCTACCGCATGGGCTTTGCTCCACCTATAGAGGAAGGGCCGGCCTATGAGATGTATCCAACAGGTCAAGGGACCGGGCCGGGGCCAGGGCCTGGTCCAGGGCCCGGACAGCAAAGTCCAGAAGCAGGACTCGGGCAGTATGGAACCTCCACTCGTTTCTCTTACTCATCTCCGCCTTCTGACTATTCCCAAAGACACACACAGCGGATGCAGACTCATGTTTGAGGAGCACACTCACACCCGCGCTCCTTCCAACAGCAGTACTTAAAAACATCCAACAGACATAAATATGAAAGAACAATCATAAACAAACCTTTTGTTGTTTCCATAGCCTCCAGTGCATGGGCTACGGTTCATTTTTGAACCTTTTAGACACCTTGACACCGCTCATCAGCAGCTTCACATCAAAAACAGTTAGCAGCAATACATACAACACCTGAGTTTGTGTAGACCCTCTGTTGCATGCAGAGTTTTTGCTCCAACAAAAGCAACAGCGAGAGCCACAATCATTGGTACGGATGGGAATTGATAAGATTGTATTGATACCAACGCCATTATCAATCTGATTCTTTAACAATTCCCTTATTGATACCTGGATTTTCTAAGCGAGTCATTGTTGACCATCACAGCATTTCAGTGGCAACAACCTCAAGCATACGTCACTTCTATTATTTACTTCTGTGCGGAATAAACGTACGAGGTATGGCTATTAAAATACAAGATGAATGCTGTCATGTACATGAAACTTTCTCCTCATGCATCACTACATCACTGTATTCAGGTCTTCACTGATCGGATCAGTGCAGCAGGTCTTCTTCAGATAGTTGTCTCAGAACCTCTGTGGTTCTTTTCTTAACTTCTGACTCCAAACGCGTTCCTCTGAGCATAGATTTGATCTCAGGAGGAAGTCACATGGTGCTGATCAGGTGAATATGGAGGGTGATCAGTGCTTTGTTTTGTTTGTGGGACAGAAACTGCTTTACCGAGACCGCAGTGTGAGCTGGAGAGTTGTCTTAATACAGAATGGAAGCATTTCTCAACAGCTGGGGTCTCTGTCTGCAGACTTTTTATCCCAGTTTCTCTAGATCTTGCTAGTAATTGTCTTGATTCACCTCCCGAGACCCCCCTCCTCCAAAATGACTTCCTTTAAGTGAAAGAAAACACATCAACACTGTCTTGAGTTTGGACTTGCTTTGTCCTGCTTTCTTCATTCTTCATGATGATGGCATTTTTAAAGTACTGACTACTGAAATATTTTAGAAGATCCAAGTTTCATTGCTTGTCTTCACTGGATTTTTCTTTAGTTTGTTCAAAACTGTCCCCACAAATTTGTTGCGTTTTTCCTTTTGATCAGGAGTCGGAAGTTTTGGGGCAACTTTGCTGAACTGTCTCTTCATCAGTAGGAAACCATTTCTGCTCTCATTCTTACACAGAGTCGTTACAGATTTCTTGTTGAATTTTTGATGTGCATGGGCCGTTGTCCGTCACCTTGGACATCCTCTCTGTCTTCAGGAAATCTTTTGTGCCATTCAGATGCAACTAAGGCTGTTTTGTTTAATTTCACAAAAAAATGTCAAGTTGATGCATTGCTCAATATGTCATTTTCAGGCGCCAAAGCAAAAACACGGGCACTTCAGTCAGTAGCTAGTGGTTAACTCAGTCTCATTATTTAATAGCCATACCTCATATGCTTAGAATCACATAAACACTTAGCGATCAGCGTCAAATTAAGCCACAGTTTCAATCACATCTGTCTGCCATGATCACGTCTTTGGCTTCTCATTTTATTTCTGCTGACCGCCTCTGATGAGAGCATGGCGCCCTTGATTTGCAAGGCATGCAGGACAAAGTGGAGGAATTCATAAGGGAATTGTTAGGCATATCAATTCCTTGAAAGTTTCTATCGATTCTTGACTGGAATTGTGATTCCCATCCCTAATCATGAGACATAAGGAGAAACCAAGCACTTTGAAGAAATGAAGAAAAGGAGCTCCAGGAGCTGATGGAGGAGCCATTTTTTATTCTCTGCTTCCCAAAACTGCTTGTGGATCATCTCCCTGCATCGCATCTCCCTCCCAAACCCATCTCTGTAAATACGTGCAAATGGAGATTTGGGTCATCCTGAAGTCATTTCCTTGTACAAACCAAACAGTGTGATGCAGTACAATGACCTCCAACACTCTGACTTTAACACACAGTAACAACACACACACATCTGAACAGACTTCCTTGTTTATATGTAACGCAGCAACAGGGCAGCTTGGACAAAAAAAAACAAAAAAACTGGCACTTTTTGATCATTTTTCCTCACTTTTACCTGCCCAGTGCTTACAAGATCTACCTTGAATAAGTGGGACAGAGTTTCTACAAGGAGTGTAGTTAGTGACCAGAGTGCCAATGGTTATGTGCCAACACACACAAACTAAACAAGTGTGTCTTCTTTTTGTAAAAGTGGATGATATGAAGCTGTGGACAAAGAGGTTTTGTACATCTGAGAGAGGAGAGAAGGAGCGGTAGCAAGCGTCTCTGAGCTCGTTCTCCTCCTTGTCTGTCATTTTTTATCATCATGATGCATTTCTTATCGTCACCTCTTGAGGTCATTGCTGTCTGGTGTTTGTGAACGAGGTGTGACGGGAGTGCTTTCTCATTCGGCGAATTTCTGCAATTTGTACAAAAAGATACCTCCCCTGCCCTCAAGTGTCATTTGTTTCTCTCACTTGCACAGTAGTGTAGATTTCTTTTTTCCATATTTATACCGAAACATATGAAAAAAAGGCATTCAGAAACATTTTATAGTATTTTTATAAGGAGTTGTGGACCAAAGGTTCAGCATTTTTGGGTGAAACTCACTTTTTAACGTGTATGTGGCGACGTTTCTTCAGAAAGTGATGGATGATGTTTGCTGCGTAGACTTAAATTAGAACATTTTTGAAGAGCTTTTCCCAAATTGATGAATATCCAACATTGTGTTGAATGGATTTCTCTGTTTGGCGTGAAACTCTTTCTTTGACTTCTGGTCTTCTGACTGGACTGCCTTTGTCAAACGTCGACGACATTCAAAATGGTGGCTGGAGATCAAGAAGCAGCTCACTTTGAGCTTTGCTGAGAACTTTGTAAGCAATGATAGGGTTCAAGCGTTGTCTAACATATCAAAATGAAGGTACAAACGGTTCAATCTAGCTCATATGGTACTTTGTACATTTTTATGTAAGGTTTGTTCAGTGCAACAGAAAATTTGGTGTCATTTTTTGTCAGATGTTTCCTTTAATTGTGTCTGCTTTGGTACGTGTGATTTGAAATTTACCGCATGGGCTCATAATATCAACTGTAAAAATGTTGCTTCTCTACTCAGATTTCTACTGATGCAGCCTCTGTACAAGTTTCCATTTTAATGATGTCCACCGGCCCACATCTTTGCCTGGAATAGCTCATCAAAATTATACAGTTCGTGGTGGTGAAAGTGAGTATCATGCTGATGTCAAAAACACTGTCTAGACTTTACCATCCATGTTATTATCACTGAACTTTGGTTAAAATATAAAGTTTCTTAAAACCTACTGGAAGAGTATCAATGAGATTCCTGCTTTTTCATATCCAACAGTTTTTCCAAACAAACCTCAAATGTATGTCCTCAATATCGCTGCTCCAGAGTCTATCAAATCTGGAGTGATGAATATCATTGATATTTACATCTTCTGGTTACATTGCCCACCAATATCAAACTCTAAAAAGCTGTTGAGAACAAGCAGAACATGAAGCTTAACCAACATAATGTCCCACTTTTAAAACTTGAAATTAATTTGTGTTTAATAAAAAAAAACATTAACGTAATAATTCAAAGCACTCCATTTTAAGCATTTATTACATGATATTTATTTCTATGTTTCCTTCGCAGATGCTTTGTTTGAGAAACTGTCATGTCACGCGTACCTTCTATTGGCACCTACTTAATTGTTACTATTTATCCTTAATACCATTATTTTATTGCTATTCTTTATTGAACTTAAAATAAAACATCTGGCTGTGTGGAGGTGCTGCAGTTATTCCTGTGGCCTTACAACAAGAAGGTTATTGATGCGACCGCGTGGTTGGGTAAGGGCTTTCTTGTGTGGAGTTTGCAGGCTGTCCCTGCATATGCATAATTTTTCCAGATAGTCTTGTTTCCTCCTAGAGTCCAATCACCTGTGGTCCCAGAGATACATTACCACAATACTGGAGTCTCATTTTGATTTTATTTCAATTCCTAACATGTTATGAAATACAAAGTTTTGTGTACAGATCAATTCAGAATAATGGGATGTTTAACCTTTTCTTGGCTGCAGTTTCATCCAAAAAGAAAAAAAATACAACTGATTTTTAAGCTTATTTTTTGGGCATGCTATATCTTAATTGCAGTGGATTGGCTTGTGAAAAGGGTTGAAAGAGAGTAGAGAAGAGCATTCTGCAAATGGAGCCCGGGTCAACAGAACTTTGTGTAGGAAAAGCCTGATTGCTCACTACTATTTCAAACCAGCACCCCTACTGTTATTTAATAGGAAACCTATCTTAGTATTTTCACGTCATTCCAGTTTTATCAAAAACAGGAGAAAAACTCCCAGACTAATGTCCATAAGCCATAGTTAATAAAGCCTACCTTCCAATACCACTTATCTTTTAGCTTCGCTGAACTGTAGGCTACTGCTGTGTCCATGAAATAATGCAGAGATGGAGGCTACAACCAGCATGTAACAAAAATTGTCCTATTTTCTCTCCTTGCTCAGACCTGAGAGGCAGCTCTGACAAGCTGAGCTTATAAAATGTTGGCTGAGTGTTCAGGAGGTTAGCTTAGCATTAGCTTTTCCGTCGATAGCTTTTACTTTCCCTGGTTCAGGCAAAGTGAGTTGACCCATATTTCCACAATACTTAATTCAAATGCGTTTCCCCTTGAGAACCAGTGTGTCATGTCCATCTCTTATTTCCCTTTTAAAATCCAAAATAAATCCATTCAATGGATTTAAATGCAGACACTGCATTTCTTTTTTGCTCTCTCCTGTGCTGCCATATTTGTTTACTAACTCTCTCCTGCACAAGGAGCGTCACCTCTGCTGACCTCACCTGGAAATGGCACAACAGCACCATAGACTTGAAATATTTTATTTCTTTTGAGCTTATAGCTTTATTAAATGTTGGAAATTAATTCAAAAAACATATCTATACTTGGAGCTCATTAATCAGAAAACTGTAGCCACGCCAAATATCATGATACTATGGTGTATCATTTTTTTTTACCCCCATCACCATCAATTGGTGACTCTATATTGCACAAATACCATCCTTGAGTCAGCCCTATAATTGGCTGTCAACCAGCTGACATTGGGCACGCAGTGTGTGCTGGGATAGGCTCCAGCCTCTCCACAATCGTGTTAAGGGAAAGCACTATAGATTATGAACGGATGGATAAATAATACACCTTAAACCTGCTTTGGCTGCCACCAGGAGTTGCTTCAACATTTTATTCAGCCTGCTTCTTCAGGGCGAGTGTGCTTTATCGAGTCTTCGAAGTAAAGTAGGACTTAGTGTAACAGAGAGTCCACAATTCCCTTTCTACTATACATTTTAAAGCAGTTAAAATTATATCAAATGACATGGCGCTTCATAAAAGACCAGAGGCTGCAAAGTGGAGCCAGAACTCTCAGCACCTCCTCTGGTAATCATCAGGTCTTTATTTTTATCAGCCACCCTATCAACCCCTCACAGTGTACAGTATATTATGGTAATTTTGTGCCATGGGGCAGTAAAAACACTATTTATTGCCCCTATTTTGAATAAACACTCTCTGAAAGGAAATCCAAAGCACGCCAATCCTGATTAGAATACGAGATGAAACCTTGTAGCTCCAAGGTCACTATACAGAGCTCCTCCGTAGTTATGAAGAGAAGAATGGCAGATGGAGCGCCCTTTTAAATTTATATGGTTATCACAGCCTCAGCGCTGCATACTATTACCACTTTACAACCCCTTTACAGAGTTGTGGCCACGCTGTATTTTGCAGCTGACTTGAAATGTCATCTTGACCTTGTGTAGAATGAGAAAATTTGACATCGAGGGTGCGCGGAGGCCAACAAAAACACAGCCAGGCCATCCAGGTGCTCTGTCGTTATCACCGCAGTGTTTATGGTGTGGTGTCAGCAGAGACACTTAATCACACTGAAGACACCATAAATGTCAATAATGCAGAGCAGATGCTGAATTTGGTTTAAGGGTGGGAAAAATAAGCAGTTTTGAAGGTAATCTTAAAGGATGCTACCATATATATAAAATCTATAGCTAAGTAAATAAATGCAAAGTTAAGGGCTGAGCATGTTTGGAACATTATTCTCATACAAAACCTTTTTTATTAGCTCTTTTTTGCATTTGATTTAGTTAAAATTCTTCATTGAGTAACCCTGTCTGTGAGCCTAAAGCCTGTTTCACACTGGAAGCATTTTGTTCACAGGCAGTTGCCTCACATGTCAGCTCAGGCGAGTGCCACCACAGCTTTCACACCAGGCACCGCAGATTCAGCGTCATAGCTGCTTGTAAGTATTGGCAGTTGCAGTTGCATATTTTGTGCTTGTTTCTAAAGTGCAGTTGTGCCCTCAAACCCAGGAGGGATCTGATGCACACTCCACTGCCAATTTAAACTCAGTTCAGAAGTTACACAAAGTGTTTTGTCCCACTCCAAACACAAATGTAAATAAAACTACAATTACTTGTGTTCTTAACCTACAATGTGAACACAACTACATATTCAGTTATTGTTTTGTTGTTGTCAGGGTTCAGGAACGCAGTTTAAGGGCGAGGTGGACATATGGCATCATCGTTTCCAAAGCTATCCGTATTTTCTGTCCACATGGAAATGCTCCTTTTGACCCTGCTGTCAAGATCTGTATCCATGTGAACAGATATCTTATACCATAAAAAACTTGTGCGGATACGCCTGAATCCAAAATCTCTTTACCAAACTCAAAAGCTGCTACAATCTTCTTTCGGAAGGTTCAATCTCAGCATGGTGTTCACTCTCAAGAGCACACAAAATTGAATGTCTGAGGCTCAAATAGGGCACGCCTCCTTCAAAATGCTGAGTAATGATGTGCACCTGGTTTTTAGCCATTTTAAGTGGGAATAATTGGGTCATGTCCTAATTTATTCAAAGATTGTGTTTTTTAGAATAACATTTTACAGAACATTTTAAGAAGTAGTTTTTTCAGTTTGAATTGTTTAGTTGTATTACCTGAATCTCCCAGTATTCGTAAGTTGATATTAGATATGCATATGTCCAAAAACACACAGGCTTTCACAGTGTCCTGAGTTTCCCACACGGCTGTACATACCATCTGGATTAAGGTAAATATGGCTTCCAGTCCGTACCGCTGCCCCCACGCAAGTAAAAGGCATGCAGTGTGAAACAGGCCTGAGGCTGAGCTCAAAGCACCTTACAAGTGTGTGTTCAAAAATAAGTAAAACAGAAGGATATCACGGTTACTTTTAATTCACAATAGAGCCAATTGGAGACACTGTCTACATGATTAGATAAAAGTTGTGTAAACCAGTGCTAACAGATTTGATTATTTTACTGTTTGGAGAAGCTTGGATCATCTTGCCCTGATGTGTTTACTTTTGGTGATCAGAAAAAGCTACACCAGCTCATGATACCATCCATGGTGGTCCTTCCAATCATCTAAGAATCATTTGTGGTGTTTCATCACCAATTAAAGAATTAACTGCTGTCAAAAGTTTCAGCTTTTCTGTCAGTTATGCATCCTACTCAGATGGTTTAATGAATCAGCTCTACTGAAAAAGGGCAATTTGTTATTCTGTGGACAGATCCGCTCCTCAGCCAGGCCACAAATAGTCATAACTCTGCCTCATTTAGGCCAAACCAGGCCAGACGTGCAGCCCTGATCGATGCTGTGCTGCTCCATCCCTGACAAACACAGACTCTAGCAGCTCGTTCTACCTTTTTACCTTTCTTAAATCTTCAGTAAGCTCTAAAAACAGTTAACCAAGGAAACACACATGCAGCAGCTGTTTGTGTTCTAGTGTTGTTGTGTCAGTATGCTTGTGTGTGTGTTTGCTTTGTGCTTGTGGTCACACATGTGCTCCTTGCATCCATCTGTGAACACGCATATGTGTGTTTACGTGTGTTTGCCGCTTGTTACAGTTTTTTCTCATGAAGCTGGAATGGAAATGTGTAGATGGCTGAATGTAGAGATCAGGGTTTGAATGATAATTTTTGTTAAGTGTGGACTTCATTGAGTGCAGCATTGTAGGCCAACCAGGATGTTAGCATCAGGCTGGATCCCTCGACTGAAGTTCTCTGCGACTGTTTGTATGTTTTTGGATCACTGCTGATGAAATGTCAGTGGTGGCCAGAAGTTCATGAAAGGTGCACTCTTTGTTAATCATAATTTTCATGTATGACAAGTTTTTAGGCTGAGATGTAATCAGCGAGAGTAAAAAGCTAATTTCAGGCTATGATGAAACAAGAACATGGCAGCTCATCCATCCCAACATATGACATCATATTGGAGAATCTTGACTGAGAATTTCCTCTTAATCAATTTGGACATCATGGTTATTAAAAACAACCAGAAGTGACTGCATTCGGTTCCTCTGTCATTTTTGTAGTCCCTGTTAGAAGTAGGGAAGTAAGTATCTAAGTTTTTTTGTTATTAACTGCTACCCTAAAATATCAAACTTTTGTCATATGGCATTGGAGACCAATCAGACATATCAACCAGTACTCAGCCGCAAACTCAATCATGCACAGTTGTTATTTTGTGGTATGCTACACCCAGCTGAGCTGATTCCTCTTCTTTTGGTTTTCCAGCAGGTGGCAACTATCGACTAAGGCTCACTGTTGCCACCTGCTGGCTAAAGTTTGGACCAGAGCAACATATAAATAAACTACACACAAACTACAATGAACACATATACATATTTAAGTTTCTGTGGATTGTGAAAAAAAGAGCTTTGTGCTTTTACCCCCAGTCCAATATTTTAGCCATTTTCTGTTTCTGGATATAAAAACAAAAGTTAACATTACATTTGCTAATAGCTAGTTCTGCTATGTATTAATGTCTGATGTCAGACTTTAAGCGATTTATTTGGCTTATTCATGATTTTCACCAAAGTTGGCACGGTGGTGCAGCACATACCTCATAGCAAAAAGATGGCTAGTTTGATGTAGGTCTGGGCCTTTCTGTGTGGAGTTTGTGTGTTCTCCATGTGCATGTGTGGGTACTCCGGCTTCTTCCAACAGACCAAAAACATGCTCATTAATTAGGATGATTGGTGACTCCAAATTGCCCTTAGGTGTGAGTGTTTGAGTGAATGGTTGTCTGTTTCTCTGTGTTGCCCTATGATCCACAGGCTGTACGCTGCCTAATGTCAGCTTGCATAGGCTCTAGTTCCTGTGACCCCAAAGAGGGTAAGCAGTATAGATATCCATGAAAGGACTAAAAATGTAAAATTACTGAGTTTGATTCAACAGGTCAATGCTAATGCTAATATTGCTCAGGCTAGCTGTCAGCCATTTTGACTCCTGACCCGTTGGCATTTTATGTTATGGGTAACAGTATGGGAGGTAGACTGGTTAGAACTAGAGTTGGCAAAATCAGTGCCCACTGCTAGTACAGTGTGGTTTCAAAAATGACTTTCATCATCGCTTCAAGCCGGTTCTGTATTTCAATAGGCAGGGTCAAAGATTTCAAGACTGCTGCTACAGCCCTGACTAGTGGCTGGACGCTATATTTGGAATAATTTAATATGCTTTGGTCCATCTGACAAATAATGGCAGTCAACTGAAAATAAAACCTTACTTTTTCACCCTCAAACCAAACTGAGTCGCCTAATTTCAGTTGGGAAAGGGACGTGAAAGGTCGTCTTCATATGACATGAAGACAAGAATCAACGGAATTGTCCTTAAATATTTAATTCAATCGTTTTAAGAGGCTGACGTCCATAAGAATAAATCAGTCAAACCCTGATATGAAGCGGCACAGCTGGTACAACAGAGTGAAGGAGACATTTAATGGCCTAAGGGCACAATGAAGGAGACAAGTCAGTCCTCTCTTCCCCCCTCCAGCTGCTGAGCGTGTCTACTTGCTCAAACATCTGCACCAGAGAGCAGGATTAATGAATGTTCAGCTCGGTGTCTCTCAGCATATGCAGGCGATGATAAATACGGTGAGATGGCATCCATACTGCACTCAAAATGTCTGAAGCGAAGGCGTGCATGCAGGTGAGAGAAGGACGCTGTAGGTGTTCAGATATTCTCAATCACTTTATTTTTAACCATAGTGTGTATTATCTTCATATCGGGGCTGTGTACTTTATTTTATCTCTTTTAATCAAGAAAAAACTGTACAAAACGAACAAGATATTATCAAAATGTTCCTTTATTTTCATGTTACTGCTTGTTGTTTCTTTTTAAAATGTATGTAATTATTTTTCCACAGTATTAAAAAAAATAAAAGAAAACAAGGCTTTCATACCAACGGCAGCAAATGCTCTTTTTTTGTCTTTAGTTATGATCCTGATATTTGTTCATGTAGAGAACTGAAGAGGGAAAGGACCATCCTGACTGTTGAGGAGGCATAGGTCAGAATCTATGATGGTATGGGGGTGTTAGTGCCCATGGCATGGGTTACTTGCACATCTGTGAAGGCACTGGTAATGCTGAAAGGTACGCACACAGGTTTTGGAGACATTTTTCAAGCCTATTTCAATGTAGACACATCCTGCTTGTGTTAAAGCAGAGTGGCTTCTGAGTAAAAGAGTGCAGGTACTAGACTAACCTGCTGCAGTCCAGAGTTGTCCCCAATATAAAATCTGTGCAGCATTAAGAAGCAGAAAATAATAATGACTGACTTCCACCGACAAAACTTTAAAATTTAGTGTCCTTGGTTCACTGACACTTATTGAGTGTTGTTATAAGGAAAGGAGACATAACAGTGGTAAACATGCCCCTGTCCCAGTTTTTTTGGAATGTGTTCGAGGCATTGAATTCAAAATGAGTGAATATTTGCATAAAAAGTTTACCAGCTTGAATATAATTTGAATATAAATAGTTTCCCTCTCTGGTATATTAAGGCCGCGTTTACACGGCGCCGAAAACTGTCAAATCCGATGTTTTTTGTTGTGTTTTGACCTTGTGTCTACATGAAAACTTGTTGTGTTTCGTCTGAAAACAGAAACTTTTGAAAACAGGCTCAAGAGTGGAAAGTTTTGAATACCCTCTCCATGCAGCTCCATGTAAACCCGCATCAGAGTGCTTCAGGATGAAACGCTGACATCACTGCTTGCATAGTACTCTTTCAGATGAAGGCTGCGCGCGCATACCAGGAACAACAACAGCTTCGGCCGTCTGCCTCTTACCGTGCTCGGTTTGTTATCCAGACTAAACTATCCAGACAGATTTGCTGTCCAAACTGATTTGTTGTCCAGAAAAGAAACTCCTGCGTCTCTGTGCGTCTATTCACCGTTGTTGTTTGTGAAAAGATTTTCTTCTTCGTACATGTATTGTAGCAGCGCTGCCTCTCTACAGACCTACAGCGCCATCTACTGAACCAGCATGCATACTACAGCGGGTCCATACGTCTCCAGCGACGTCGTCTGAACACAGAAGAATTTGAAAACGCAAAGGAAAAATCCTTGCGTCTGTAAGTCAGGTGTGTCTGTGTAAACGCAGCCTAAATTGGAGATAGGTCAAAAAGGAATTTGCAAATCAATACTCTCTGATTTTATTTATGTTTAACACAATGTTAGCTTCATCAAAACTTGCCATCCTTTCAAAGTAAAACAGGCTGTGTTCTCAGTAACAAAAGGAAGGATAATAGAGTTTTGTTTTGTGTCTCTGCAGAGCAGTAGTCGGGCACCTCGGCCTCATGGTGCTTCCGTTTGATCTTGGAAGACGGGGTTTCATGTTAGATGCAGTGGGAATGCCTCTTTGGAAGAGAAGTAGGATGTCCTTCAGCTACTTTAACTACCAGCTCGTTACTGGGATGTGATGTAATTCCAAAATCCCAGTAATGAGCTCTGAGGTAAATAAAATGCACCATGAGAGTTTTCAGGAAATACTGTGGGCTACTTTTGGCTGATTGGGAAACCACCCATGAGCGGCTCCTTTCCTTCTTCCGCCTGTTTTCCCACTTCCTTTTCTTCTTAAAATCCTTTGTGCAGGTTTTTTTCTCCTCTTTAAAACTTCCTCTTCATGCTTTCCCCCCTAACATCTCTTCTTTTCCTCTCTCAAATCCAATCGTTGGTCACTTTTCCTTCTTTGAAACTTCCTCCAACTCTCACATCTTTACTTACTCCCCTCACATTTCTTCTCATACTATTCCTCTCCTGTCTCCTCTAAATGTCTAGAAATATGAACAAAAGCAAGAAAAAGAAATAACCGATATGACAGGGGGAAAAAAGGCAAGGACAGGGGAAAGACAGGAAGCATTAGCCCCCCCTCTCCCTGTTTCCCTCATCTTTCCTTGTGTGTAATAGTGATTATCGTCTCCTCGCTCCTCCCGCTCTCATTGAGGAAAAATGTCTGGAATAACCTTCAGCTCCCGCGCTCCCGACTCCAGCGGCCCCCCACCAAACCCCCTCCCCTCCTTCTTCCTCCACTACCTCCACTTCCATTTCATCCCCTTGTTCAGCGGTCGTTGTGCGGATTATGGCCCCTCTCATGCTTGGCACGGCTCTTGGCGCTCCAGATATATTATCATATTAGTGGAGAATGATGTAATGCAATTCAAGACATTTGTCCTTCGCACACCCTCTGTCCCTCCGCAGATGATGTCACGGGCTTTGTGTCTCCGAGGCAGAGAAGTTCTCCGATTTGGAGAGGGGGGTTTGAGTTTGGGGACGTCTCCATCTAGTGGTGGAAGATGGGGACTCGGGGCAGTGTTGCCAGATTTTACTGCTGCAATAAGCAACCAGGTTGATAAAAACAAGCCCAAAAAAGCAACTTCCAGCTATTTAGTGTTTCTTACCTGATAAAGTGCTTTTTTAAAGAAAATTTGTCTTGATTTTCCCCTACATTATCTATAATTTCACAGTGACATTATTTCTTAGTTGTCTCTTAACCAATTAACTACCAGCTCAACTGTTTGGTAGAGGTCATCAATAAATTCAGTGATATTTAATGTTTTAAAAAACAGAAGTCATGGTTTGATATTTAACATTTCATGGAACACAGAAAACGTTCAACAAAACAAAACCCAGACATTTTCTTGGTGTGGGATTTAAAGACTTTTAAAGCTAACAGCTGATTACGTGACGACATTAAATAAAAATGCACAAATATTTGGGACAAAATGAATTACAAATGGCAGAAATGTTTGTAAATAAAATAGCAAAAAAGAAACTTAAAATAGATGATATTTATAGTATTTCAAATAAATGAAGATATCTTCTACCTTTTTCACTCTTACACAAAAAACATCTATTTTGGTTTGCAATTTTTTCTGTATCTTAAAACATTTACAGAAAAGAACGATGATTCTTTTAACACATTGAATATTTCTGTATTTTTTACCTCTGCCAAACAGTTAAGCTGGGAGTTAAAGGGTTAATTTACCTCTTCAACATCCTTTTGTTTGGAGGTTGAACGGCCTTTTCTTCATTCAGAAGTGAAGGGAGGGGCTGCTGTTATTTATAACTCTGTTATCACTGAACAGTCTTTCTAACCATGATTTTTATAACCAAACGTACATAGCCAGGCCTTTATCTAAGTTTTATGTTGATCCTCTACAGCTTTATTATGGAGAAAACAGTTGCAGCTACATTGCGTCTGTGTAGATTCTCGTTCAGGTCGTGGTTATCTTGAAGATTCACTTCTCATCCAAGGACCTGAAGAAGCTTCTTTCCAAAACTCAGCACAGTCCAGTTTCCTTATTTATGAATCTTCAAAACAGCAGCTACATTAAAAATAAATTTTATTCTGGCTACAAAAAGTTACATTTGGTAGAAACATAGTTTTGCCTTCTATTTATGTTCAAATTTACATTTGTCTTTGGAGTGGGAAAAATTGTTTTGTGTAACTTCTGGATTTAGTTTATATGGGTGGTAGAATGAGCATCAGATCCCTCCTGGGTTTGGGCACACTGAGCCCAATTTATAAACTGCACTTTTGGAGATAAGCCCAGAAAAACACAACCCACAACTGCCAATATTTACAAGCAACTTTTCAAAAAAAGAAGCCCAAAGTCCCTTATAATAAGCAGACCTGGCAACTATGGCTGAGGGATGAGTGGAAATGAGGAGATATCAGTTTGAAAGCAATTATTTATCGAAGAAGAAGAGGATAATGTGAGTCATAATAGATGTCCTTGGTGTAACTGTACTGACGTGGACAGGCAGGTCAGGGACAAAACAACGAGACAGACGCTGCAGACATGACTCGCTTATAAATGCAGGTTAATAGAGGCATATAAAGAGCTCGCTGCAATGACAAGAGGGATCATCATTGATTTGAGCAAACTTTTTTCCACCAATGAAAAACTGAAGCAGTGTTTCAAAAACCAAAGGCAAATGATAAACAGAAAGAAATACTGATATAAAGCAGGGGAAATTGAAGGATCAGATGTTGGTGTTTTCAGCTCTGCTCAGGGTTTAAAGGACTAGTTCAGGTTTTTTGAAGTGGGGTTGCTTGAGGCTCATACTAGCAAATGTGAGTGCCAGTAAAAGAACTTGCAAGCTTTGTCCCTGGAGGAGATATATGGGGTGACATAGCAATATGGCACAAACAAAAGCCTCAAAAAATCTACTTTTGCTTGACAATACACTACAGTAAGATTCTTTACAGTTTGATTTTTCCTCCACAAAGCTCCTGTGTTTGGATCTTTAGTCTGTTGGTATGAAGAGGTTATGTATCCCTCCACTATCAGCTCGTCAGGTCATCAGAGGAAACAACAAACACCAACTTTACCAAAACTGAACCAAAAATAAGCTGTTTTGACTCGATTGATGATGACGTACTGATAGTTGAAGGTACAAGAGGATGTCTTTATCAACCAGAGTATTCAGTGAAAGAACTTTAGCATATGAAGCCATGGGTAGAGAGAGGGATGGATAACAGAGGAGCAGGTCCCCAGTGGGTGTTAGGGACATGGCTTCATGGATTTTTTTATCAGAGCTCTTTAATATCACTTTCTCACTAAAATTAGCGGGTCAACGTGGGATTTTTCATTGTGGATTAACCTGCCAACAATGAGCAAGTGCCTTTTTTCCCACTTTCAGCAGACCCAGGTCTTATCAGCAGCAGACGAACTGTGTGGCTGTTTTTTTTTCCTCTGGTGCGTTGAGACTATGTCACCATATTGATAAACGAAACATCCATATAAACAATGGCAAGGAGCAGGGAAGACGTGGACACAGTGGTTAGCTGATATCCGTACTTTGTATTTTAGTTCCTGTTTAAAAATGTACAAATTCGACGCTGACTCTGGTACTTGATTAATATGCACCTATATTTTGTTTTCCCTGTAGAAGGAAGTCCATTTTTGTTGCTTCTCATCTTGTCTTCTCATTCACTATTCATGTTTTCTATGATCCCACAGCTCTGCCAAATAACCACATTTTAATTTTATATTAAGGTTTAACAATCTAAGCATAATTTCATATCGATGTGATAAATACTTAAAATATTATCATTCAAAACAAGTACTTTAAAAAATACACAAATACCAATAGTTTCAAAAAATGCAAATTCCAATAAGTAGTTCAATAAATAATTTCTAAAAAGTCATATTTGATGTCATCCATTTTTCTTGCAATGCATTATGAGGCGTTTGAGTGTCAATAGTATGCCCACCTCACATACTTTTTTTTCCAATATAGAATACATCCAGGTATTTCTCGCACACTCAATCTTTTTATACTATCTAATGTGAACACACTACATACTCATTTTGACGTCACACTTAGTATGAGTAGTACATTAGTATGGCATTTCGGACACAACCATGGACAACGTCATGACGTAAATTAGCAGGTCGACCCAGGTGGGATGTTCCCTCTAAAGCTGATCGGAGGTGAGCCAATAAAAACCTGTGTCGCTTGCAGGGTCAGTTACCCCGGGCCAAAATGCCGATCAAACTGCGGACAGGAGCCGATTGTTTCCGGGTTTTAATGTTTTTTTTTTTGGGCCAGTTTGAAAGGGGTATAATTTTGGTAAGCCTTCAAAACTGCTGAGGTGGGTCATAGCCCTGATCGGTAAAACTGGCACTGCAAACACAACGCTCTGGCCCTGTAGAGGAGTGTGTCCTAATGTTTATATTTAAAACAACAAGAAAAATTACAATATTTATATCAGTTTGTACTCCAGTCATCACTATACCTGACCCTGCTGCAGCACCCTGATCTGATCTAATGAAGGGGGAAGGATGCATAGCCTTTGATTTTCCTTTTTTCATAAACACTGTAAAGATTCTTACTGTAGAGTTTTGTCAAGCTAACGTAGTTTTCTGAGTTGTGCTAATCTGTGAGTTGGTTAACTATGAGTCTTTTGGTGGCACCATATTCAAGAAACCCAAACATACTCATGCGCAGATCAGACAGAGGGGGGGAGGGGGAGTCGTAGGTTGTGTAGCGTGTGCAGTTAGCATAAGAGAGAGATACTGTGGGTGCAGTAGCAATGGATGAAAAACAGCCCCAAACAAAAAGGTCAGAAGAGCAGAAAGTGAAAAATAAGGGCTACGACCATGAAAGACCGAAGACCCGGGTCAACATTGGTGTTGCTTTCCTACGATGGAGGGAACTCCGCGAATTAAAAGATCTGAAAACGGATGCGGATGTTGCCGTCTTTCTGCTGGATAGGTAAGCAACATTAGCTTTGTGGTGCTTCACATAACAGTAACAGCCGTCAGACATTCATCTTATTGTCTAATCTGCCAGAATGTACTGCTGTTGTGATGTTATCAATATTGTCAGTCGAGTTGTCTGACTAGTCAGGGTTACCTTAGCTACGTTGGTCAGCTACGCAGTTTCTACGTCCGTTTCCATGACGATGCACGTCCATCAGCTTTCGGGGGTGGAGCCAGGGGTGAGGTATTAAGGGAGAGGTGGGTCTAAATTTGTTTATAAACAACCTCTCCACTCGTTTTCTCCCACATCGCTGACTACACTTTTAAAGCAGGGGAAATTGAAGGGCTAAAAGTGTTGGTATGCCCAGGTCTGGACATTAGCAACAGTAACAGAGATTAGTTCTGACCTATATAGAAAGAGCTGACATGGAACCTAAGGTACATATTTAATAGATGGTGCCCAAACCCTGCCTAATTTAAAGAGTTTCAGGTAAAAACAACTGCTATGCCCCATCTGGGGGTGGCCAAGACACAACATGAATAGCCCCAAATCACCAATTCCTAAGCAGCCAGAGGAGTCGATAATAAGTTCAAACCTACGTACTGGTACACTTTATCACAATTTTGAATATTTACAACAAAAACATAAACAAACTCTGCTTACCCCAAGGTGACTAGTTCACCTCTAAATGACCGTTCTTATATAAGCGGATATTACACGGGGAAAGAAAACTGTCTTTCATTGACATATCAAACACATTAAAAGGTAAATAAAACAAAAAAAATAGAATGACATGGGCTCTTAAGGAGAACCGTCAAAAAGTTCCATGACATCCGACAGTTAATCTCTGAGTGGAATGATGATGATGTAGCTGGAGGGCGATCGAGTTAGTGGCCTACTTCAGTGTATGATGTGTGCATCCTGACGGACAAATATCTTCATTATCCCTTTTAAACCTTTAATGAAAGTCAGGGTGTAAAAATGTAGGGCATTATATTTGTGTCCCTGGAGAACTCATCAAAAGAGAAGAAGTGTCTGACTGTGTGAGGATAGAGAGAGGGGCCTTTAGCTCTGTTTACCCAGAATCCTCCAGTGGTTACCCAAAACAAAGATGGAAAATTCAAAAGCAAGGCCAGACCAAAGGAGCTGCTGGGTCTCCTGAAACTCTGAGCTTCTGTCGTGGCTTCTTTGAGCTGCTAGGTCATTTGGGACAACATGGAAAATTCACACATCAAATCACTGTCATGATGAAACTTACTTACACTCATTGGGCAGTTTATTAAGTACAACTGTTTAGCTGCTTGTTGGAGCAATATGCCAACTTTCTTTTCTTGCCTCACTCTCGAGCCATTCCTTTGCAATCAATTAGTAAATTCAAATTGCCTGCATATTTAAGAATGGCTTGCAGAGGGAAGGCTCACTCACAACTGCAAATCAGTTCTCGTCATTCACTTAAAAGAGCTGTTCAAAAGACCTGACTCATTAGTGAATGTCACATCTCTAGCACAAACAACTGCAGAAGTCGATCGACAAAACTGTTTAGGAGCAGAAGAAGATGATACGATGATAGCAGAAGGTAACATTAAAAAAGTGAGTCATACCAAGCACAAAAGACTGTTTGGAGTTACTGAAGAGTCTGTCTGATGACTGTAGGCAGAGGCAGGCTAACTCCCAAATTCCACATAATGCGAAAGCACCAATGTCAAACGCTCATTAAACATGCTATAGGCTGAGAAAAATAACACTTTACTTTGCTTCTCTAAGATCCATTTGCACGTCCCAACCACACAGCTTCGGGATTTATTCCACTTCTATCTGCCTATATCCTTGTAGAAAGGATGTTTGGTGTCATACATACAATGTTATATATTTCAGTACCTCCACGACTTTCTCCCTCCATGATGTTATGCTGTCTCTGGGACCCTCTGACCGACTGCTGACCTGGTGCTCGTGCCTCCGCTTTTGACATAATGACAACCTATTGAGGAAATTTACGTTCGAGAGTCCATGCACTGTGTTTTATTTTAAATTTCTGGATACTCCACACGGTGACTTCCTGTCTGGTGCTTTCTTAACGGCAATGAATTTTTGAGGTTTGGAAGCGGCCACACAGTGCTGGCAGCACTTTTGCGTTATTTGGAATTTGGTGGTCACACTACCCATTGACTCCCAGTGTTTGACCTAACTGAAGCCGGGCATCTACTGTACAACTTTTTTGATTGCGGCGTTCAGCTGCTGCTCATATTGAAGGAGTGAATCGCGGGGGTTAACAGTTCAAAGCTCACGATTCTTCTTCTCACACTATACTACCCGATGCTAGGATGTGATCTGACTGCTCTCACTGTTCGTCCATGTACAACATGCATGGATGTATTATAAGAACTTATAGTATAATAAAGTCTTATAATACATGACACACATCGGACTCTTGTATCCGGAAATGCAACGTTAAAAATAGTAGTAGAAGTGGAAAGTGGTCGGATGCTCACAGATGCAAATGAATAACAAACAAAAACGCATTGCCCGAATAGGCTCCACTGTGCCTGCCACAGCTCAACAAGTCGACCCTCCAGTGCTTGGGTCCAGGTCAGCTGTGTGCATTTGTTTTCTCTTCTGTATCTGCGTTTGCGCATGTGTAGTGTGACATAGCCTCACGAGAGGCAACCACGATTCCAAACAGGTTTGATTTTCATCCGATCGATTGGGAGGTGGTCGTGAGGTGTTAATCGCTTCTCGTTACCTCGTGTATACTACACGATGTGAGACGCACGATTGAGCCAAAACTCGGCCTGATCCCCAAAATAGTCGCACGGGTGAAAAATCGTGTGAAAAGGGCCAAAAATGCCCGGCTTAACAGTGGGTGAGCTCTGTCTGTCTCTACCTTGTTACTGCATGAACAGTTGAAATAATGTTGTCCTTGACTCTACAGTGAGGCAGGACACAAAAACAAAAGAAAAAATGGTGGCATCTCACCTCAAGGCAAATGGCTTATCAGCCAGTTATATTGCAGCAAGGCAGTGCATTTAGGGATGTTCTGATTTCGAAACCTAGCACTACTTGGAAATAATAATGATGTCGACATCAAATCAACATTAGGCAGGTTATACAACCTGATGTTGACATGCCCCTTCCTGTTTTCTACTGATCTTGCAATAACCTGGGATTTTTAGTTTTCTTATGTTTGTGTGGTTTTGTGTTTCAGAACCAACAACACACTGAGTCTAAAACCAGGTGGGCAGGAGGGCATTCTGGGTGCCACTCCTGTTTGCTGAGAGCAGAAACCAGAGACCAAAATTAGCACAAGCTCCCCAAAATTTAACAACAGAAAATTGTGAAGTCTCAATTTCTGCTACAAAATAAATTAGGGTCAGAATTCTGAGTGAAGCATGGATCCATCCTGCTTTGGATCAGCTGGCTGCTGGTGGTGTTTTGGTGTGAATGCCCTGTAGTACCACAGCACCACAGCCTGCCTGAGTATTGTTGGTGACGATGTTCATAAATTTATGATCATGCCCCCTCATGGCTACTTTCAGCAGGATAACAGTTCAAGTCCTGAAGCTAAAATTGTTGCCATTATGCTGTAAACAAACAGCTGCCTTCCCAGTTTTTTAGGCGTTTTTTTTCTGGTTTAAACTATTCTTGACTTTTTTTTTGTTTTATGCATATCCCATGGATATTTTTAACCTATCACAACATTTATTGGAAACCTATTAACCCCCTCAAAGAAAAAAATGTTTGTTTTTTAACAGGAACTTAAATAGAATATATAAAACAGAGACTTGTAAATTTTTTCATGGACATATTTATCTATGAGATTGTGGGCTTGTATTTAGAGGTAGGAAGTGGCTATAAAAATCAGCTTTTACGGTATTATAATGTGATGACACAGTATGAGAACTGTAGAGATAAAAAAAGCAGAATAACTTAAAGCTATGGTCTACGATTTGGAAGCTTTGTACATATTAATAACACCGTTTATAAGGCTGTTATGGTCCTATGGTCCTATCTACACAGTATAAAGACCAAAAAGAACGAAAAAAATCCATTCAGTATATCCAATGAAAAGCTGCATACTAGCTGACCAATCAAACCTAAGAACCTGCGACTATTAATTGGTCCGTGAGTTGGTCTGTGAGTCCATCCAATCCTCGTCTCCCTCGCTACGCAGCGTCATGCGTAGTGCGTCATGGTCCCGTCTCCTCCCCTCTACCTCCGGTGAGCAGCTAGCAGCGTTAGCTACTGAACTATCATGGAGCCGGAAAAGCGGGGCCCAACGGAGCTCTGCCTGCGGGTTGAGGCCTGTTAGCGGGCTAACGGCTAACGGCTAACGAATAGCCTCAGCCGGCCGTCAGACCTTCAGCATCGGCCGTTTCGCCCCTGGTTGATCAGGTAATGGCTTTGTTTACTACAGTGGGAGATGTCTGCTGAATAACTCTGGTTAGTTTGTGCCTGCACGGGCTAATAACTTGTAGGGGAGCGGGTTAGCCTGTTAGCCGCTAATCGTTAGCACTGTAAGCTGAGCTGGGGAGGACAGGCTGAGAAAGATTAATCC
Source organism: Scarus forsteni (assembly GCA_036419115.1). Taxonomy (NCBI): domain Eukaryota; kingdom Metazoa; phylum Chordata; class Actinopteri; order Labriformes; family Labridae; genus Scarus; species Scarus forsteni. Next base: position 3,048,022 of record JAZDUH010000157.1, on the reverse strand, counting down.
TCCCCCACACTCGGCTCCGCTCTGGCGGCGCCAGACCCGCATTGCCGCCGGTCCAGTTGAAATGGCTACTGCTGTGTGTTACAAGGGGGATGTCTGTCGTGTTTGATACTTTCAGTTGAGCTGAGCTGTTTTTGATTGAGTTTGCTGCTGATATATTGTGCTAGTCGCTCGTAGCTCTGTCCGAGGGGGCTATATGAGGCGACACGAGCTGGGGGCGGGATCTTGGAACACGGAGGGGAGAGGTGAGGGAAGGAGGGGCAGGCTGCGGTTTCAAATCGTAGACCACAGCTTTAATATTCAATAGGATGGTTTGGACAGTTGCTGTGGTCAGCTTTTCCTTACGTTTGACTGACCCTGAAGAATTAGTTCCTTATTTTCCCTGAAGGTGTCTTCCAAAGGGAAAAGTAAAGTTCTACATAATCTAAGCTGATCTCGAGCAGGTTTCATGACATGACAATGAAGTTCACTGCTCTCCTGTGGCCTCCACAGTCACCAGATCTCGATGTGATGGATGGAACAGGAGATCGTCATCATGGATGTGCTGCTGACAAATCTGTAGCAGCTTTGTGATGCTATCATGTTTACATGGAGCAACATCTCTGAGGGAAGTTTCAACACCTTGTTGAATCGATACATTAAGAATTGAGACTGATCTAAAAAACTGCGGTCCAACAAAGTCCTGGCAGGGTGTACCTGCATGTAGTGCAGGGGTCTCTCCATCCCTCATCACACTGTCTGTGAATCAAATTGGTCAGCTGTTTTTGCTGTGCTTGTATTCATCACACGATAACGACTTGGCTTCCTGGCTGTTTGTGTTTTGTTTCTCACAACATCTGATGGTGTTTACAGTGTGAGAGGCTTCCTTTCGACAATCCCAGCAGGAGTCTTTTCATTCTGACTTGAAGAGCAAGGAGAAGCCAAATCTGTCGAACAAACAACGACAGGTTTCTCTTTGATTCATTGCCTGCATTTTTACGATACACAACTCACTCATAATCTCTCCCAATCCCCAATCTAAGTCCTCCAAAACCCACAGAGCTGGAGAACAAACTCCCCCCGCTTCACTCCAGGTAACAATGCCAGTTTGGTATTTACCAGCAGCTTTTCTTTGTTCATTTACATCTCTTCAGCTTCTCTGTTAATATTCACCTCAGCGCTGTTCTTTAACACAGATGTCAGTGAGAGTGAGGATGTCTTCTGCACTGCATGTTTGCAGTTTATTTTAGAGGACGGCTAATCGAGGCCAGCTTTGGCCTTACCAGAGCCTGGACTGAGAGCACAGCAGTTCACAGCTGTGCTGCTCTGTTTTTAGCCTCATCAGCTGCATCTTTAAACTCAGTGTGAGAGAAAAGGCTTTAGGCTGCTTTAACGCTAATCTTTCAACAATTTCCACTGATCAGTGAAGGATATTTAGACCATGCCTCAGATAATCCATCTCTAAATAGGGAGAGAATACAATTTGGATCTTTTTCTGAATACATTTGCATTTAAATTCACTAAATGTGGATGAATTCTCATCTTTATTGAGCAGATTTGTTCATAGCTACAGTCGATCTGAGGAGATGGTTGTGGTTCTGTCTGATTTTAATAAGCATCCTTTTCCTTGTGTAATTTTTTAGTGTTAAGGACATTACTTGCCATTATAACTCAAAATTACAGTTTGCTTTAAAATTTTGTTTGTCTAAATAGTATTTATGATGCATTATAAAGAGGTTCCACTGGTACTCAGGCTTTGTTCACACCAGTATTCTGGTATGGACAATGACTGACTCTGAAACAGAACATGTAACAATCAAATCAAGCTCAAAATAGGCAGAGGAAACATAAACAGAATACAACAGTATGCAAATCTCTGTTGACCTATATTCAATAAATACACCACAAAGAAATTGAATGTTTGAGCTGATAAACTATGTAGTTTTATTATAAAAACTATTCACTCTTTCTGTATTTGATGGCTGCAACCTGCTCAGGTGGAACAGGGGAACAGGTTCATTGGAGCAAACAGTCTGACAATTTAAGAACAACATACAATCGTAAGACATTTTGGGATTTCATTATCTATAGTCCATAATATTATCAGAAGTCTCTGAACATGCAGAGCCAGCTGCTTCAACTTCCCCCTCCCTGCAAGCTCCCTGCCAATATCCAGCCAGTTATCAGCCACTGGAAGCCCCACCTCTCTGAGGTTGTACCTAATATCAATTTAAAACATGCTCATTAAAGGATAAGTTCGGTTTCTACAGCTTTCACATTGTTTATAGAATGAAGTAGAACAATATACTCACCCAGAAGGCTTTCCTGATCCAAACAGTGCTTCAGGAGATATTTAGATCCAAAATCGAGCAGCGGACATCCGTATAATGGTAGCACACGGGGCATGTATAGCGCCGCTCCTAAAACTGCATTAATCATCCAAAAACTAATTCGTTTCATCAATATTTCATCATGGTCCACTCACACTACTCCTCCACGACAGTCTGTGTCACTCCAGACATGTCTTTGTGACTGTGCTGACCTCTGACAAGCTGTGGGACGACGCGCGTCCAGGCGCATGCGCAGTAGAGAGCCGGAGCCGGTCGGACTCAGTGATAACCCGTGCAGGCAAATCCAGCTGGAAACGAATATTTACAGAACTTACCTTCAAAACCTGTCTCCTCAGCGACTTTCTCCCAAGCCTGCTCCTTTTTGTTCCAGTCTCTGTAGAGGACACACGCCGAGTAGTTTAGCTCTGGATGATAGCAAACAGCGCAGATAAACCTCTCCTCCATCTTTGAGAGGGGGTTTAAGCAGGAGCAGGAGGCCGGGGCGTCACACATCATTAAATCAAACCTGTCTCCTCAGCGACTTTCTCCCAAGCCTGCTCCTTTTTGTTCCGGTCTCTGTAGAGTACACACGCCAAATAATATAGCTCCGAATGATAGCAAACAGTGCCGATAAACCTCTCCTCCATCTTTGAGAGGGGCTTGAGCGGAAGCAGGGGGCCGCGGAGCGTCACACATCATCAAATCAATGACGTCGGGGGGGGGGGATGTCATCGCTGATTGGCTGCCGCGCCGCGAACTGGCGTCGAAAGTTCAATATTTTCAACTCGAGCGTCGAGGCGTTTGGGGCGTCAAAACGCCTCAACGCTCCAAATGCGCCGCGCCAAACGCGTCCAACGCGCCGCCCGGGGCGAATTTGCGTCAAGACGCGTGTTTGCATTGACTTTGTATGTAATCTCGACGCGCGTCCAGGCGAATTCGCGTCCGGTGTGGCCGTAGCATTAGAGTTTACAGTCTCTTTCCGTGAAAGTGGGAATAACCTGTCAGGGACCAGCCACAACACTATCAGGGAAAACGGGGAAGTGCCTGCATATGTCAGTGGCAAGGCTGAAAAGCAACACTGAATGACCTTTGATCCCTCATGTTGCTCTGCATTAAAATGACTGTTGAACCATTGACACTGTACATCAAGCAAGAACGGAAAAGAATCCACCTAAAATGCTAAGTATTGTCTTCAGCTCTGACAAAATTTATTGAGAGTTGATAAGATATACAATATTTATTAGTTTAAACATTTAGTATCTTGTCTTTGTGGTGTATCCAGTAGCATTTGTTCACCACTGTGTTCTGATTTATTTACCTTAACAAAATATCCCAACTTCATTGGAATTTGGTTTTATTCTCAGACCAGCCTGCTGGCACTGGTTTGCCATCTTGCCTTCTTTCCATTTTGTCAAGGAAGTAAACTAGTCAGAGGACAAACAGAGAAAACCAAACAAACTCAACAGCGGCATTCATTTTAATTTCTTTCAGCATCTTAATACTTGTTGATATGTCGAAACGAGTCTAACAAGATTTTATCAGACAGTTATTATTCCCTTGATTCTTAATACATCATTTCAGCCTCAAAGTTTGTTTGGCCCTGTTTTAGGTAGAAATCAGAACAACCATCATCGTCATCTCTACACAGCTGAAACAGTTCTTAGAGGACTTTTAGAGAACAACTTCAATCGACGGTCTATGTGGGAGTGACAGGAAGAGCCGAGAGCTCAAACACTGAGGTGTGTTTGCTTCACAGATCACTCTCACATACGACAGGGTGCAGCACACAGAACGGACAGGACAACAACGACCCCATCATGTTTGTTTTCGTGATTCTGCTCGTCTGCATCAAGGCAGAAGGTACGAGAACTTTTATTCATCCTTATATTCTTTTTAATTTCCTGGACATTAAGTGATAAAACATCATCAAAACCAGATCCACCATGACCTTTAAGATCCTGTACTGCTGTAGCTTTGTGGAGAATAAGCCTGATTTTTCCTAAATGTTCATTTATTTTGTATAAATTTTAATATTTTGATGACTTAACAACCACCGGAGCTTTAAGTATTTCTTCCTGGAGCTCTTGTTCAGTTTGTGTCCTTGACAAGCAGGCGTCACTAAGAGCTCTACAATGAAACATCAATAAAAAGACAGAAAATAAACCAAACTGTGCAGCAACAAAAACACTGATGACCTGTGCAATCGGTGCAAACCAGGAAAAGACAGACCTGACAGGGTGGATTTTAAAGTGTTGTTTCCACTGAACATCAGCAGAGTCTGTCTGGTCTAATACTATCACCACTCTTCACTTTCACATCCAAAAAGCCATCTCACACTGGTGCTGGATACAGAGCTTAACCCTTGTGGGTTGCTTTAACTTACTACCCTTTGAGGTGATCTGAGGACATTATTGTCCTCTCCCAAAGCTGCTATAAAAACATAACAGATGAATATTTTTTTTTACTTTTTTTGCTCAAAGCATTCAGTCAACTTCAGTTCTAATCAAAAATACCAAATATAGAATTATTCATTTTATTTTAACCCTTTAAATGCCAACTTGATTACATGATGTACGAATTTTAATGAAAAAAAAAACACAAAAAGTAAGTTATTATCAATATTATAAATGTTGAATGCCTGGGGATTTTTTTCAACGATCAGGCTTAAATATAATTAAGATCAGTAACAAAATTGATTTTCATGCATTGTAAAATTTTTTGCAATGCCCAATTCAAAATTTACTACCCTTTGAGGTGATTTGAGGACATTATTGTCCTCTCCCAAAGCTGCTATAAAAACATAACAGATGAATATTTTTTTTTACTTTTTTTGCTCAAAGCATTCAGTCAACTTCAGTTCTAATCAAAAATACCAAATATGTAATTATTTGTTTTATTTTAACCCTTTAAATGCCAACTTGATTACATGATGTACGAATTTTAATGAAAAAAAAAAACACAAAAAATTGAGTTATTATCAATATTATAAAAGTTGAAGGCCTGAGGATTTTTTTCAAAGATCAGGCTTAATATACTTAAGATCAGTAACAAAATTGATTTTCATGCATTGTTATTTTTTTTGCAGTGCCCAATTCATGATAAACTACCCTTTAGTAGTGGTCATCAATGTCCTCTCCCAAAGCTGCTATTAAAACATAAGAGATTATTTTATTTTTACTTTATTTGCTCAAAGCATTCAGTCAACTTCAGTTCTAATCAAAAATACCAAATATTTAATTATTTATTTTATTTTAACCCTTTAAATGCCAATTAAAATACATTATGGATAAATAATGGATAAAACAATGGCCATTCTTTGTGGTAAAAACCACAGTGAAAATACTCTAGCATTGCTGTTGTCCACTTTCCCTAAAACAATTTTCAAATCATCATTGTTTTTATCAATTTGAGCATTTATCCTCCATGTTTCAACTATTTGTAAACTACAATCAACACTCAGAATCAGCTGGACATAGAAGACACAGACAGTATGAAGAAGGGATGGAGAGTTCAACACTGAAGCACATTTTTCCTGTTGTAGCTCTATGCATCGTCTGTGTCTGTGTGTGTGTATGTGTGAAGTGGAGAGACTGACCTTTGCCTGACCTTACTGTAGAACTTTTAATGTCTGATAACATGTCTTTACCAAACTTTCACACTCAAACATACATGCACTCTCTAAAGTGAATCAAAGTGTGGGCCCTGCCCTGCACCTCACAGAGCTCACTGTGAAGTCAACACAAACAGTTAGTGAGTTTACTCAGTTACAGGCTGCTGTCCTGTCAGAACCAAAGTTATATATCTATATGTCTTTGATAGACTGATCATTTCAGTCCTCTGGTGAGCAACAAGTGAGATAAAGAGGTGCTTTTCTGCAGTTGAGACCATTTTGAGCCTGTAACCAGAAAAAGTCGATTTCAATTCGTGAACTGTGCCAATGCTCTCAGACTCAAAAAGGTCAATGACCTCTTATCTGCAGAAAAGCACCTCTTTATCTCACTTGTTGCTCACCAGAGGACTGAAATGATCAGTCCATCAAAGACATATAGATATAACTTTGGTTCTGACAGGACAGCAGCCTGTAACTGAGTAAACTCACGAACTGTTTGTGTTGACTTCACAGTGAGCTCTGTGAGGTGCAGAGCAGGGCCCATCCTCTGATTCACTTAAGAGAGTGCATGTATGTTTGAGTGTGAAAGTTTGGTAAAGACATGTTATCAGACATTAAAAGTTCTACAGTAAGGTCACACACACACACACACACACACACACACACACACACACAGACGATGCATAGAGCTACAACAGGAAAAATGTGCTTCAGTGTTGAACTCTCCATCCCTTCTTCATACTGTCTGTGTCTTCTATGTCCAGCTGATTCTGAGTGTTGATTGTAGTTTACAAATAGTTGAAATATTGAGGATAAATGCTCAAATTGATAAAAACAATGATGATTTGAAAATTGTTTTCGGGAAAGTGGACAACAGCAATGCTAGAGTATTTTCACTGTTGTTTTTACCACAAAGAATGACCATTGTTTTATCCATTATTTATGCATTATATATTTTAATTGGCATTTAAAGGGTTAAAATAAAATAAATAATTAAATATTTGGTATTTTTGATTAGAACTGAAGTTGACTGAATGATTTGAGCAAAAAAGTAAAAAAGATAATTATCTGTTATGTTTTTATAGCAGCTTTGGGAGAGGACATTGATGACCACTACTAAAGGGTAGTTTATCATGAATTGGGCACTGCAAAAAAATTAACAATGCATGAAAATCAATTTTGTTATTCATCTTAAGTATATTTAAGCCTGATCTTTGAAAAAAATCCTCAGACCTCCAACATTTATAATATTGATAATAACTCAATTTTTGTGTATTTTTTCATTAAAATTCGTACATCATGTAATCAAGTTGGCATTTAAAGGGTTAAAATAAAATAAATAATTCTATATTTGGTATTTTTGATTAGAACTGAAGTTGACTGAATGATTTGAGCAAAAAAATTAAAAAAAATATATATTAATCTGTTATGTTTTTATAGCAGCTTTGGGAGAGGACAATAATGTCCTCAAATCACCTCAAAGGGTAGTAAATTTGCTCTACAGTAACCTTTGACCTCTGACAAAAATCAAACTTTGAATTTTAAGACTTTCCATGAAAAAAACCTTCCTACAAAAAGTCATTCAATACTGAGTGACACTGCCAAAATTTTGGCCAAAAGTTGAGCAAAAAATTGTCTGTAAGGACAAAAATGTCCCTTATTACCCACAAGGGTTAAACACTGTAGCTTTTTGCTTATACTCTCTTTTTGTAGAAGAATAAAAAAGAATAGTACATTGTCTACATCGACATGATGAACTTTCTCAGACTATTACTGCAGACTTCTCTCGCCGCTGTAATGATCATGCATGTCGTGATGCTGCTGTATTTTCACCTGTACTGCAACAGTGCTCTTCTCTGCTCTTTCACCGATGCTGTTAATATGCCTTTTAAAAATGTATCACTGAATTCTTACTCCGACTTAGAGCATTCATTAATTCTTGCCTTCAGTTGTTCTGAAAATAAACTAACTGCTGACCTAGAAACCCGCAACAAAATACAGGCTGTGCTCATGGAGTTTTTTTTAGACCACCTGAGTAAAACCTAAACTCTAAAAAACAGGGTGTGTAAGCTTTCATTGTTCACCACAAGCAGCAGAGTTTGACCAGCCAGAACATTTTTACTGGTTTGCTTTCTTATTCTGAGGGGTCCACCTCAAACTTTGAAATCCACTGCTTTAAACATCTTATAACAGAAAACCATAGAAGAGAGATAAACACTCTTACAGTGAACGACTCACAGATGAACATCACAGGGTCGGAGTTGGAAACACCTTCTGCTGAGAATCTGTTCAGAGCAGTGTTGGTAAAGCAGTGGCGGCTGCTGGTCAGTCAAGGAGGGGAAGCTCATTTTTTTTCCGGCCTACATCATAATTTTGTTTATTTATGTAAATGATCTGTGACCCTGTTTGGTGTCTTTTCCAGGGATTTTATTCACCAAAACTCACTATTGACCAGACAACACATTTTGTGACAGCACTTCCAGTGAGCCAGCTCACCTTGTCATAACAGGAATGCTGAAAAGACCTGTTACTTTTCCCCACCTTTTGCACTAAATCAATCTTAGGAGTTGATCTGCCCTGCTGTTTAACTCTAATTTTCTCTTTGTAAGGAAGACTATCAAATGGCCTCACCAAAATCTGGTCGACAACATTCATACTATCTGCCATGATGTGTAGCTTGCTAGCAGCTGGAGCAGCTACGTGAGACCACTGTATGACAGGCTGTGAGTGTGAGTGAAAGGGAGAGAAGATCCGCATCTGCTCATTGGTGAAAAGAAAAAGTGACAGGAGAGAGTCTTCAAATACAACGCTAGTCGTTTTTAAGAAAGATAAAGTCACTGGTGATTGATAAAGCCTCCGGATCAGTCCAGAACAACTGAATGTAAAACTTAGAAGATGCTGCAGTAAAGGGTGATACTTCAAGATCGCTGGTTGGCTCATTTCACTGTCAATCAAAAAGGGATTCGGCCTCAGACAGATCATCCAATCATCATGCAGAAGCTCAGCGTCCAGGCCAGCCCACTGCCTCATAGACCCCCAGAGACGCTGAGCGTCCGATGGGCGGGACAAAGCCCAGCGTTTATCCAATGACCGTCCAGTTTCCACAGTGGAACAACCCACTCTAGGCTTTCCTGCTGAAATCTGAAGACGCTCAGCGTCCGACTCCGACTGTAGCACTGAGATGCTGCGGGGATGAATGAGAAGGAAGTTGTGCCAGTTACCTATGATAAGTTGCTGATTCAGAACAAAAGATGAAGGTATTCTAGCTCATATTTAGTCAATGAAATGTACACACAGCAGGACATATCACCACTTTTTTGGAGGATATTTTAGGGGAAGCTGAGCTTCCCTTGCAGTCTTAGAGCAATCGCCACTGTGGTAAAGGAGAATGGAGAAAGTGGAAATTGAAAATTGATGCATGTGAAGTCAGACTCTGTTTCATTTCAGCTAGGTGGTAAAAAAATAGATGCTTCTTGATAAATAAATAAAAAATATTACCTTGAAAATGTAAAGTCAGCTGTAAGTCAACAGACACACTTTTGAGTAAAGAATATTTTTATGAATTTTGAAAATAGGTTCCACAAAAAGTTGACACAATATAATTACAAATTCTACTTATTGATGTTGGAAAAAGGAGCATCTTAGAGCCAAAGACTTTGTATTTTTGACCTACCAACCAGCACTTCCACGGTGGAGATATTACGCTCATGAACGAGTCGACTCTTTTGAACTGCTGTTTTAAGTGAATGATGAGAACCAATGTGCAGTTGAAAGCAATTTACATTTAAGAATGTCTTACAAACGAACAGTTCACTCACAACTACTAATCAATTCTCACTGTTCACTTACAACAGCCATTCAAAAGAGTCAACTCATTCACCAACATCACATCTCCATTTTGGGACTGCTAGTAAAGAGGTCAACAATACAAAGCCACTGTTTTGGAGTATTAGAAGATAATAGTAGAAAATAACATAACATAACATAACAAGCACACAGGACTTGCTTCAGAGTTTACCTTATTACTGTCGGCAGAGGCAGGCCAATACTTCCCATTGACTCCTAGGGCTCTAATTTCATAGACCAGGCACAGTCGCAGGCACACTTGCCCTGTCCCGTCACATCACATCGTTCCGTTGCTTCATCCAGTAATGCACACAGGAAGGAAGTACAAGGTGGCGCTCTTCAAAATAAAGTCCCATATTTAAACCCAAACTATTAGATCCAAAACAGACAAAAAATACACTTTTAAAAGTAGAAGAAATAACATTTTCTAAGAAGTAAGCCAAGTTACAAAATTTTGATACAAGGACATTATTTTAAACAGCATCTAAAACAGACATTTGTTTTTTCTCCTTCAAACAATGCAAGCTGCCCTCTGGTGGATAAAACGAGAAACAGCAAACACAAAAACAATAAATGGGTTTGCTACACAGCTGCTGTGTAACGGTCTCTTAATGTTTTACTCCTATAAATGAAAAAAGGAACAGATAACGTCTGTCCCAGGAGCTGGCCCAAATGGTGACGGCTTCGTGGCTTCTGATGCGCTCCCCGATGGCCAGTGTGTTCTCTCAGCTGCTGAAGTGACAGCAGCTCTGACCATCTCCGCTACAGGGTGTCAGACTGGCCAATCAGTTGCTGCGCCTCAGCCGCAGCGCATTTAAAGGCAAGGAGAGGTGGTCATTTGATTGGTGAATTCAATACTCGGCTGTGTTAAACCCACTCATGCCTTTTCTCCTACCTCTCTGGCACTTGGGCGGAGGGGCAGGGACGTGGGCATGTTGTGCCTCTCTGCGCACTGCTGGAAACTTGCAAAGTGTGCTGGAATCACCCCATCCATGCAGGCGAGGCAAGGTGCAGGGCAGGTCCGCCGCGCATGCGCCTGGTCTACAAAATTAGAGCCCTATATGTGTCTTCAAACATAAAAGTTTTTATATGATAACTATGAGTGATCCATCAAAAAAAAAAACATTCATCATATGTGTCAGCACTTTGCTTTACAGATGATTGGTTTGAGGAACTGTTTGGGATAGAGCCCAATCTGATCACAGATGATGAGGCCCTACACATATCAGTGTTCTGAGCATCAGGGAGGGCCTGACTGCATTTAACATATAATCACAGATATTCTTCTTCTGTTCTTGTTCCAGGTGACATAAGGGAGGAGACTTTGTATGTGAAGACAGGAACAGATTTACTCCTGGATGCTGGGGAACCTGTTATCATAAATGAGCATGCATTTATGTCTTGGAAATTCCAAAATAAAATGACAGTTGTAGGATTAACTGATACACATGAAATAGTAGTTAACCCAGACTACAGAGGAAGAGCTGAACTTTTTCCTCAAAATCAGTCGTTGCTGTTGAAGAATGTACAAAAAACTGACAGTGGAGAATACAGGGCAGGAGTCTTTGGTAGCACAAACAGAGTTTTAGCTCAATACCAGGTCACAGTTCTGGGTAAGTATCTTCTCATCTCAAATATGTCACAGAAAGTCGTCCCCTGATTAAAAACCCCTCTCACATACTGTCCTCTGATTCTTACAGATCCAGTGTCTGACGTGAAGCTTGAAGTGAAACAGTGCAGCTCAGATCGCTCTGACCTCACAGTGACCTGCACAACTCTGGATGGTCTCCTCAACAGCACCTTCATCTGTGAAAACACAACCTGCTCTCATGAGGGAGGAGAGAAGAACATCCCACCTGGAGCTTCAATGAAGGTCTACCTGAAGAACGGTTCTGTCACCTGTCACCATAGCAATAACGTCAGCTCCAAAGAGGACACCAAAACTGTTGAAGATCTTTGCAGAAAGCCTGATGGTGAGTTTGAATTATTTCTTTATTATTTTCATCACTATTTAATCTTAAGAGACCAACCATGATTGCAGCTTTTAACAACCTTTTTCGCAAAGTTCCAGAGACAAGAACAAAAAACTAACAGATCCAGACTCATAGAAGAAATCCTGCTGTCATCTTGCTCTTCCTGCTCCAAAGCACTCACTGCTGTTGAGGAAAGTACAAAAATTGACAGTGGGGAATAAAGAGCAGGTATCACAAACAGATATTTAGTTAGATACCAGGGGCTTCATTTTCTTAACTTAGCATTGGAAACATCACTGGGACTTTAGGTGGCGTATGCCACAAACATAGGAAATGCATTCAAAACTCAAGAGGGGATACTCTTTGGGTTGAAGTTAATTGTCTTGTAATCGACTCCGAAAAAAAAAAGAAAAATACTCCTATTAAACACAGATTTACCGTACAGAAATATCCTGAACAAAATTCAAACGATAATGCTTTCAGTTTATGGTTGCGATCTTTAAAATTCTTAATCTGGCGTCCAAAGACATGGAAAAAAAAACACAAAATATCACACAAAACTGCATCTTTGTGATTCCTAAATAACCTTAAATATTGCCTCAAATGAAAAACACAATATCAGACAAAAATATCCATTATAAAGAGTCTTTCTAAACAAAACAAAACCAGGTGCAGTGTCCGAAATCTTCTGGTTACTGAAATCTTCCACTAAGTAGTCCAATAATTCCAGCAGGAAACCCAAAAACAGTGCAAAAACGAAAAAGGATCAATCAGCTGAAATCACTGGCATACCTGGAAAATGTCAAGAAAAACTAAAAAAAAATAATCGCACCGGGTTCACCGCTGCGTGTCTGGCAATACAGCTGCAGGAGCATCGATTGTCCAGCACAAAACCACCTGTGCCTCCTGGTCAGTATCCTCCTTCCCTTACGAAACATCCTGCGTTCAGTAAACTTTTGGATCACCTTCACATAGTTTTACTTACACCCATTATAATTTATATGCACAGGGAAACCCACATTATCTTCTGGGAACAAAGAAATCTTTTTTTTTTTACTATTCAATCATTCATTTTCTATATCACTTTATCCCTTTAAGGGTTGGAGGGGGCTGGAGCCTATCCCAGCACCTTAAGAAAACAGGGCGCTGCTCTGCTGGTGACTAGACTGTCTTTCCAATCCTGTCTCCCTCATGCATGTCACTGTCTTTGTATGGTCTTGGACGGGTTGCACTGTGACATATGACAATAAAGCAATTGATTGATTGATTGATTGATTGATTGAGGTCATAGCTCAGGGTTAGCATCTCCTAACCTCAAATATGTCACAGAAAGTCGTCCCCTGATTAAAAACCCCTCTCACGTACTGTCCTCTGATTCTTACAGATCCAGTGTCTGACGTGAAGCTTGAAGTGAAACAGTGCAGCTCAGATCGCTCTGACCTCACAGTGACCTGCACAACTCTGGACGATCTCCTCAGCAGCACCTTCATCTGTGACAACATAACTTTCTCTCATGAAGGAGGAGAGCTGGTGCAGGACATCCCACCTGGAGCTTCAATGAAAGTCTACCTGCAGAACGGCTCTTTCACCTGTTACCATAGCAACCAGGTCAGCTCCACTGGAGACATCAAAACTGTTGAAGATCTTTGCCGGATAAAGAAGGATAAGGGTGAGTATGAATGTTTACTTTATTATGAAATCCTGCCGTCATCTCCCTCTTCCTGTTCTGAAGTACTCTGATTGGGCCGTCCTGTTTTGGGACACTCATAACTGTAAATTTGAGTTTAAACAAGATGGATCTGCCTGATTACAAACAATGAATCAGGCTGATCCAGCTGTAATGCAAGGCTAGAAAAATTGAAGTAGATTTGGAAGTGCCAAAACCTGCTCTTCATCCTGTCCTGAACATCTTGAACAGCTTTTGCCGTGCTCTTCTGTGTTAAATCATATCCAGCCCTTCAGGCAGAAGCAGCCCAAACAAAGCTGAATGTGATGTGAATGTGACGCCAGAGCTCTGAACTTGTTTCACAGCCCCCCTTATTATGGACCAATCCGTTTTGTTGTTTTCCCATTCCAGGGATTACTTTAGTTGGTGTATCTCTCACCATGCTGAAGATAATCATCGTCTCTGTGGGTCTGTTCATCATGGTGTCTGCTGTCATCAGTGTTCACGTCATGGAGAAGCTCAACAAGACAGAGTGAGCTTCAGTCAGAGACCAACATGGGGATTTGAACCAGCAGCAACAGTCAGGCTTTGTGCATGTATAAAGCTGGAACTCACGTCGGTGTCTGTTGGTGTTATGAGTGTTTTTGTTTCTATACTTGCCTGTATGTAATGTGTGTTACTGGAGGATGCCATTAAAGGGTGCAAAAGACTTCAGGCTGTATGTGACTACTTGTTGTGTTAGACTGCAAATATGGTGGTGATGCTAAGTGTTGATCAGACCTCAGCATCCTCACCTTTAATTTTTGTACTCCATTTTTTATAAAGCTGGCTTGTCAGTTTGTTTTTTAGTAAATATTGTAAATTAGAATTTTCAAAAGGTGTTCATTTATTTATCCTCTAATATGTTATATACCTACCTCCCTGGACAGGTGTGTAACTTAATTATTTTTAGGGCTCATCCAGTTTTTGGATCTGGAACCTCAAATCTTTGCAGCAGCATCCAGTCACCATATTACTATAATAGTGTTTTGTTTCTGCCAACATGTGCTAAGCACATATAGTCTCTGTTTTCACTGAAATAATTAGCTTTGTTTCCTGAAAGCTTTAAGACCAGTTTTATTCGTTATCAATATCCACAGAGGCAAACTGACAAAGTATTTTCAATTACAGAACAATTAAAATATTAAAGAAATTAACATTTGCACATATTAACAAAAACAAATCATCCACATAAAAAGGTCCCATTGCATGTGTCAGCTTATATATGTCTCTGTCCAGCACAGATTTCTCTTTCTCATTGCTACCACACAACCAACAACTTTAATTGTCCATGTTGAATGTTCATTCATACATCCGTCCATCTATCAGCACGGGTCGAGACTTTGTGAACGGAATACTTTTACATCAGTCATAGGGTCTTACGGTCACACATTGTTTGTGAACACCATGTCTCAAAAGCAACTGGAGGTGAATCCAGTTAATTTTCCACTTATATCCTGAAAGGTGTGACTAGGAGAACCAAAATATTTGACTGGGACATCCTGACATGTCTGGAACATGAAGTCACGCCTGCTCACTTCTCTCTGTTTCATGTGAGTTCTCCTTCATGTATTCATTTCATCCCAACGCACCATGGAGACGGCATCATTTAAGAAATGTGTCCGTCCACAGGAAAACAGAAAACACTGCAGTACATCAGCCAGGCCTGTGAGAAGTGCTGTAATGCTGCTGCAGACATGTATGTAAAAGGCAAAGACTTTGAAAAAGTAAGGGAATTTTGAGGATTTGGTAGTTTTTTTTTAAAATATATATAACATATAATCAGTTAACGTAGAAAAATAAATCTTAAATCTCACATCCTTTACATTTAAAGACTGACACATATAACATTTGTATTAAAATGTCTGCAAGAGCAAAAACACTATACAAACACAGACAAAAGACAAAAAAGAAAAAATACAAACTAAGGCAGTAAATCCAGGATAAACTCAGTCAGAGGGGTCCACACCAGAGGTTCCAGAGCTGTTTATTAGGAGCAATTTTGGGTTTCTTTTTCTGAAAAGTTGCTTGTGATTGTTAGCAGTTGCAGGTTGTTTTTTGGGCTTGTTTCTAAAGTGCAGTTGCTCATCTGAGTTTGTTGTGCTTCCAATCCTAAGAGGGATCTGATGCTCTACTACCAATATACAGAGGGAACGAAAAAGTATTCAGACCCCCTTAAATCTGCATTCAGATGGAGAAGCTGGAGACGAATGAAACCGCTGCAGTGTGCATGCCGGATCAGAAGATGGTGGTCTCGGTCTGCAGGGAGGCAGCACTGCTACAAAACACGTTCACAAAAGAAAAACTTTTCTCAAACAACAATGGAGAGTGGCTGCACAAAGATGCAGGTGTTTCTTCTCTGGACAACAAATCAGTTCTGAAACAAATCTGACTGGATAGCTTTTTGCCTTGATAACAAACCTAGCAAGGAAAGCAGCTCACACGTTATTCATAGACGGCCGACGCTGTTGTTGTTCCTGTTACGTATGTGCAGCCTTCATGTGAAAGAGTACTGTGCATGCGGTGACATCAGCAGTCCACCCTGAAACTCTCTGATATGGTTTTACAAGGTGCTGCATGGAGAGCGTATTGAAAACTCTCCATTCTGGAGCCTTGTTTCAAAAGTTTGTGGTTTAAAGCACTAAAGGTACTGTTCCCATGTGAACAGGAGGCTGAAATGCAATGAAAACTTTGAGCATTTTGGGCCTTGTGTAAATGGCCCCTCAGGCACAACCTTTTAGCCACATACAATGCTGTGCTAAGCTCTTTGTCCAGGAAGTTCTCTAAACATTCACACCTGGAAGCATGTGACCACAACACCTCACATGACAGGGTAACGACTCTCGGGGGCTGAATCATCCTAAGAAGAGTTTCTCTGAGTCCTTTCTACAACTCCTCCCCTTCTATTATTGTTGTCTTCTTCTCTAGTAAGACAAGTATCAGCTTAATTCATCAGCCATTTGGAGTTGAAGAAACTTCTTGGGTGAGAAGTGAAACGTCTTCCCAAAGCTTAACACAGTCCAGTTGCCTCGAATTTCAACCTTCAAGATAACCATGACCTGGATGAATGAGAATCTACACCAACGTAACAAAGGGACTGTTATTTAAAACTCTGTTACCACTAGACAGTCTGACTGACCATGTTTTTTTGTAGCCAAACATACATACTCAGGCTTTAATGTAAGTTTTATGTTAATCCTCAACAGCTTTTTGTAGTGAAAACAATAGCAGCTACATCAAGAAAAAATTAAGTTCTGGCTTTGAGGATTTCCTTTAGGTGGTCACATCAGTTTTGCCCCTCCATCTACGGTAAAATTTACATTTGTGTATAGAGAGGGACAAAATAGTTTGTGTAGTTTGTCTACATTATATGCAGGACAACAGAGCAAAAACATGAATTTTACTTCTTTACATGGTTTGTATTATGACATACAGGGTTTCCATAAAGTTTCTTCACAGTTTAAAAAAATATTACAAAGGCAGTTGATGAGATCTTAACCAGATTTAATTTAATCAGTGTTTATTAAAGCTTTTATTCACATAAATTATTTGTGTTTCAGATATTCTGTTAATGGAAAGAAAGCCTGGTCTTACACAATTGATGTTTTCCACAGATGTTCTTGTTTGCCCACTCCTCCCTTTATCCAACACTGACCCTGTCTCCATAAATTTCTTGTGTCATGCATGAATTGAAGGACGCAATGGTGGATCTCTGTTATACTCAGTTCTGTAGTTTCGCTGAGTCTGCACATCTGATTTTGTCTCAATAAACAAGGATGAACATTGTGCCTTCTCTTGAGGAGTAGCCATTTTATACGGGTTCATTTAACAGTTTCCTTTCCATTAACAGAATATCTGAAATACATTTTTATGTGAATAAAAACGTTAATAAACACTGATTAAAATAAAACAGATCAGGTTAAGATATCTCTGCCTTTGTAATATATATTTTTTAGTTGTAAAGAGAATTTATGGACACCCTGTAGGATAAATTTAGTTTATCAACACTGTATTGTTGGAAGTTCATGTTCAGTTTGGCAGAAGGCACAAGTCCAGATTAGATCGGTTAGCCAACCATTTATTGACAATATGTGAGACAATACATAAAATAATAAAAATACTCAGCTGCTGAGGACTCAGTTCTGCACCTCACCAGGGATGTACAGGAAAAGAGCATTGAACAGTAGCATGCACAAGATCTTATACACACCATAATTAGGGAAGTACCAACTTGTCACATGTTAAGATCATGTCTGGTTTTATGAGCTACGTATGTCCGTCTCAGTTTCTCTGAGAGTGTTGTATGAACTGCAGATAATTTTCTGGACCCAAAATGCAGATACACAGACTCAGTTGCCAGTTTAAGGTGTTTTAATGAAGATTTGCTTGGAGGAAAAAACAGAGCAGCTGTTGTGATCCAGTCTCCAAAGAATCCTTGACAGAGGTAGTCCTGAGGCACACAAAAAACAGGAGTTACTCTTTGGTTAAAGAATACAAAAAAGTCAGACTTCTCTGGTTCAGAAAAGTTGGCCAGAAAGAGAAGCGTTACCACACAGGTAGACAGAACAATCTGACGATGAGTGGGTAAAAGAAGCTGGCTTTTATCCGCTGCAGGCTGATGAGCAACTGGTGGCAGCTGACGTTGATTGAGGCTGGTGGTGGTGATCAGAAGCAGGTGTGGACCTCCAGGAAGACAGACACAGACCAACAACAGACAAAATACAAGAGGGAAGGGGACACAAAAGAGACACTAGGGAAGAGAAAACAGTCTCTTTTCCCAGGACCATGACAGTTAGCAACATAACTCAAAAAGTTAAGGACAGATTTTGAATAAAATTTCAGGAAATGTCCTGATTGGGACAAGAAACAAATGATTCGATTTTGGGAGTGATTCAGATCAGCGTAAAACCGCCATGACGAAAAATGAGATTTTCGTGAATAACTACTGAACTAAAACAGATATCATTATGAATTTCCAATTGCTAATGGTATGTTTTCATGGTCAATGAATCTAAATATTTAGATGAAATAAAGGTAGGACTAATATTTATGGCGAAAATCACAATATGGATGAGGACTGTAGTGCTGGTGGAGGTCCGTGCTACGAGTGCTTTTCCAGTTTTTTCTAACATCAAACTGACCTGAGGCAATCTTAAAAAATACAAGAAGCCTCTCAGGCTGGATTTGTTGTGCCTTTTATTGGCTAATCTGGTTCAAAAGTTTAAGATGGATTCTCTCTCCCACTGGTAACTTTTTGCAAGATATGTCTATCCACACTTTGGGAAACATCCTTAATACTTAGAAAATCCACTTCACCTGTTTCTCGAGATCAAGCTGTCTGCACATTTTCCGCTTAACAACTGACAAAATGACATATTCACTTTGAGTTTAAGGTCATTCAGGGTCACACATGGGTTTAAACACTGAAACTAAATAGGAAAATGTATATAGTATAAATAAGACAAAGGCATAACAGACAAACACAAACAAACTTAACAACTGCATCATTTTAATTTCTTTCAACATCGTTAATACTCAAATACAATTCAAACAAAATCTTACAAGACTTTATCGGACAGCTTTTGTTCTAAGCTGAAAGCAGAATAGACATTATCATCACCTCAACAGCTCAACAGCTGAAACAGTTCTCACAGGTAATTTCGAGAAAGACTTCCTAGTCCTCAAAGTAGTCTCTAACTTGTGGGTCTTACAGGAAGAGCAGAGAACTCAAACACTGAGGTGCGTTTGCTTCACAGATCATTCTCACATACGGACACAGAACAGACTGGACAACAACGACCCCATCATGTTTGTTTTTCTGATTCTGGGACTGATCATCTGCATCAAGGCAGAAGGTAAGAGAAGAACTTTTATACATGTTTATATTCTTTTTAATTTTCTGGACGTTAAGCGACAAAACATCATCAATTTTACCGGTTTACCACCCTGTGGTGCTTTAACTGGAGAATAAGCCTGTCTATTCCTAAATGTTAATTTATTTTGTTTAAATATTAATATTTTGATGGATTTAACAACTACAAGAGCTCTGAGTATTTCTTCCTGGAGTTCTTGTCCAGTTTGTGCAGACGTCACAAGGAGCTCTACAATGAAACTTCAATAAAAAGACAAAACCAGAAACACCTGTGTCTGAACAGATGGGTCCTTAACTGTTTTTTGTCAAAAGTCCACAGTGTCCACAGTTCTTGGCTTCACTTGAAGACAGTTTCAAAAATAAGGAACCAGAGAGACAATGATGAGGAGTGATCATGTATTGTTCATTCTTTAACTCACCACAATGTGAATCAGAGGGAGCCATGGGTTTGTTTCACAACTACAAAAAAAGACTTTTTGTGGACTCAGTCTGTTTTCATCAGGTGTGTAACAAACATATTGAGACGGCTAAGAGTCACCAGCTTACACAGCAACTAATGAAACCAGTACTGACCGTGTTCCCTTCATCTGTTGGTCACCAGTCTGAGCTGATCTGATGTTTCTATTTATTATTAATGAGTTGATTTAGGTCTTATCTCTAAATTGAATCCTTCCACAGCAGGAAGTTCTTGTGTACCTAACTTCCCGAGCCTTGCAGAGCAGACTGACCTGCCTGATTCTAAAATCCTGCATTTTCGTCTTGCTAACCTCCATTGTCCAACAGCTTCACTCATCTAAATGCATGACAGTCCATTCACATATCATAAGGCCTTTAATTTTTTTTGAAGATAAAATAACTGCTGGCCTAGAAACTTGCAGCATAATGCAGTCTGTGCTCATCGAATTTTTTTAGACCACCTAAGAAAAACATAAACTCTAAATAACATTGTGTGTAAGCCTTCGTTGTTCACCACAAGCAGCAGGGTTTGACTGGCCAGAACATTTTACTGGTTTGCTGTCTTATTCTGAGGGGGTCTGTCTCACACTTTGAAACCCACTGCTTTTAACATCTTAAAATGGAAACCACAGAAGACAGATAAACATACAGACAGAGAACAACTCACAGATGAACACCATGAGGTCGGAGTTTTATTTATTTTAAGTTTATTTAACAGGGACGATACATACAACATGGAAAATGTGAATGTATATAAGACACATAGCTTCAGCTAATTTGCAGTCTTTGTCCCTGTTCACCGGATTTGACAACATCAGTCCAAACTCTATACACTTGCATCAACAGGTAATCTGGATGTTTTCATGTACTCCAGTTCTCCCTGAGGTTTCTGCCATTTATCTTAGTTGTGTCTTATTTATTTGAGTAAGGATATTTTTGTGTATTTTGAAAATAGATCCTCAAAAAGTTGATACAATATAATTACAAATTCTGCTCATTCATGTTGAAAAAAGAAGCATCTTAGAGCCAAAGACTTTCAATTGTTGACCTACTTACCAGCACTTCCACGGTGGAGATGTGATGTCAGTGAATGAGTCAACCCTTTTGAACTGCTCTTGTAAGTGAATGATAAGAAATGATCTGCAGTTGAGAGTAGTTAATTAATTTTTGCAGGTAATTTACATTTAAGAATGTCTTACAAATGAAAGACTTACTCACAAGTACTACTCAGTTATCATTCTTCATTTACCATAGCCAGTGTTGTGTGTAACGCGTTAGAAAGTAACATGTTACAGTAATGAAACTACTTTTTCGGGTAAAAAGTGAAGTAACGCGCTACTGTTGAAAATTTGGTAACGAAACGTAGTTCCTTTTTAAATGCAGCGCAACGTTACATTTCCCTCGGACAGATCTGACTGAAGCTGCCTTCTCAGCTGCTCGCACAGACACAAGCAGCGTTGCCAAGTCCGCTCGTTATAAGCGTCTAAAGGCTGAAAATCTCGTGAGTCGCGGCCGCAGGTTGTGGTTTTTTGGGCTTGTTTCTAGACGTGAAGTTGCTTCTTGGGGCTCTTAAGTCTGTATGAATCCCCCTGATTATCTTCCAGCTCCTAACATAAAGGAAAACATGACTGCGGTAATAAGTTTGTCCACTTCCATGTTTCCTGGCTATATGCACGCCCCCAAACACACTCACGCACATGGCGCATGCTCCAGAGCCAAAGTTGCCAGGTCTGCTTGTTATAAGCGACGGTCTTTTCTTGAATAGATACTTGGCACTGTGATATTGAAATGTAATGTAGACGAAAATTAACACACTTTGTGTAGACTTCTCTTTTTAAAAAGTAGTACATCACCTTAGGAAAGGAAATAGCTGGAGGTTGCTTATTTTGGGCTTATTTTTATTGACCAGGTTTCTTATTTCAGAAGCAAAATGTGGAAACACTGGGCAGGAGCTCTCATTCCACAGGGCATGTGACATTTTGTAAAATAAAGAGCACAAAAACTGTTATGTTCTCTGTAGTAGAACTTTTTGTAGGCCTTCACATTTAGGAATAGATATGGGGTTCTGTCCATAATCAAGCAATGTAAAAGTAACGGAAAAGTAACTTGAGAAGTTACTCTTCATAGAGGGTAACTAAGTAAAGTAAAGAGTTACTTTTTTCAGATGTAAAGAGTAACGAGCAAACACTACTTTTTAAAAGTAACTTCCCCAACACTGACCATAGCCAATCAAAAGAGTCAACTTGTTCGCCAACATCACATCTCCACATTGGAAGTGCTGGTAAGGAGGTCAACAGTACAAAGCCTCTGCTTCTTAGGAGTATTCGAAGATAATAGTAGAAAATAATGAAACATATCACGTAGAAAAGTCACAACAAGTGCACAGGACTGTTTGGACTTGCTTCAGAGTTTACCTTATTACTGTAGGCAGAGGCAGGCCAATACTTCCCATTGACTCCCAGTGTTTGAGCTAAGGTAATGAGTGGTGGGTGAATGCCCGCCTCTGCCATGTCACTGCACACACAGTCAAAAGAATGGAGTTCAGCTGCTTGTCATGGACTTAGGAGTGAGGTAAAACAATTAAAACTACAAAAGTTTAACTATCACTCCAAAGCAAGACTCTTTTATTTCACACTTTTGATGGTAAAAGAAAAACAGGAACATGACAAAGTCGACACACTGTCTATAATGATCCTCCCATTTCCACATGGAGCATATACTGTAAAGGCTCAAATACATGAGCACTTCAAACAGAGGAGAGGCTGATTTGTCCACAGTCTCTCTTGTCTGTCTCTCCCTGCCACAGTGCCCCCTGCAGGCCTGGAGCTCCTCCTGGAGTTCTCTGCTTGTGCAGCTGTTTTCCCCTTATTGAACTGCCTCAGACTGCTGTGGGCCGTTTGCCCTCAACTGTTTGGGATAGAGCCCAATCTGATCACAGATGATGAGGCCCTACACATATCAGTGTTCTGTATATCAGGGAGGGCCTGACTGTATTTAACATATAATCACAGATATTCTTCTTCTGTTCTTGTTCCAGGTGACGTAAGGGAGGAGACTGTGAAGACAGGAACAGATTTACTCCTGGATGTCCGTAAACCTGTTATCATAAATGAGCATGCATTTATGTCTTGGAAATTCCAAAATAAAGTGACAGTTGTTAGATTAACTGATACACATGAAACAGTAGTTAACCCAGACTACACAGGAAGAGCTGAACTTTTTCCTCAAAATCAGTCGTTGCTGTTGAAGAATGTACAAAAAACTGACAGTGGAGAATACAGGGCAGGAGTCTTTGGTACCACAAACAGAGTTTTAGCTCAATACCAGGTCACAGTTCTGGGTAAGTATCTTCTCATCTCAAATATGTCACAGAAAGTTGCCCCCTGATTAAAAACCCCTCTCACGTACTGTCCTCTGATTCTTACAGATCCAGTGTCTGACGTGAAGCTTGAAGTGAAACAGTGCAGCTCAGATCGCTCTGACCTCACAGTGACATGCACAACTCTGAATGGTCTCCTCAGCAACACCTTCATCTGTGAAAACACAACCTGCTCTCATGATGGAGGAGAGAAGAACATCCCACCTGGAGCTTCAATGAAGGTCTACCTGAAGAACGGTTCTGTCATCTGTCATCATAGCAACCAGGTCAGCTCCAAAGAGGACATCAAAACTGTTGAAGATCTTTGCAGAAAGCCTGATGGTGAGTTTGAATGATTACGTTACTATTTTGAACATTATTTTATCTTAAGAGACCAACCATGATTGCAGCTTTTATCAACCTTTTTCGCAAAGTTCCAGAGACAAGAACAAAAATCTAACAGATCCAGACTCATAGAACAAATCCTGCTGTCATTTTGCTCTTCCTGCTCCAAAGCACTCACTGCTGTTGAGGTAAGTACAAAAACTGACAGTGGGGAATAAAGAGAGGTATCACAAACAGAGATTTAGTTAGATACCAGGGGCTTCATTTTCTTAACTTAGCATTGGAAACATCACTAGGACTTTAGGTGGTGTACGCCACAAACATAGGAAATGCACGCGGACAAAAACTTTCAGATTTATGAAAGAGTGCGCACACACATTGTAAAGCTCAGGCTAAGTCCACCACATTCAAAACTCAAGAGGGGATACTCTTTGGATTGAAGTTCTTTGTATTGTAAACAACCCAGGAAGAACAAAATAAAAATACTCCTATTAAACATAGATTTACCTTACAGAAATATCCTGAACAAAATTCAAAAGATAGTGCTTTCAGTTTATGGTTCTGATATTCTCAATCTGGCAGCCAAAGACGTGGAAAAAACACAAAATACCACACAAAACTGCATCTCTGTTATTTCTAAATATCCTTAAATATTCCCCCAAATGAAAAACACAATATCAGCCAAAACCGTCCATTACAAAGTGTCTTTCTAAACAAAACAAAACCTGGTGGCGCATCCGGTATCTTCTGGTTACCGAAGTCTTCCTGTTACCAAAAATCTTCTGCTAAGTAGTCCAATAATTCCAGCAGGAAACCCCAAAACAGTCAAAAAAGAAAAAGGATCAATAAGCAGAAACCACTGTTATACCTGGAAAATGTCAAGAAAAACTAAAAAAGAAATAATCACACCGGGATCCAGCGAGGCAGGAAAAGACTGGAAGGCAGCTCTTTGTTCACCTCTGCGTGTCTGGCTATACAGCTGGAGGAGCATCGACTGTCCAGCACAAAACCAAAGCGTATCCTTTGTCATTTTACTTTAACTTTTTGATTTTCTCTCAATAAAGTTTAATAGCAAGTCAATAGATCCTGGCCTGAGTTCCACACTTTTCCTCCACAATCACATGTGCCTCCTGGTCAGTATCCTCCTTCCCTTACGAAACATCCTGCCTTAAGTAAACTTTTGGATCACCTTCACATAGTTTTAGTTACACACATTATATTTTATATGCACAGGGAAACCCACATTATCTTCTGAGAACAAGAAAAGTCTTCTTTGGTGTATAGGTACATCTCTGGATGCGCTAGGATTCATCATCAGTGATGTTTCCTGAGATCATAGGGTGTTTCGGTACTTGCAACATCAGACACCCACTCTCAGGTGACCCAGCCGGGGTTGATCAGTCCCTATCTTGTGTCCCACTCCCAGCAGCGTAGGCTCCCTTTTCTAACCGTTTGATCCAAATCCACCTAGAGGCTCTCTCTGCCGTGTCTGTGGTGGATTTGATGGCTCTCCTCTTTGCACCTCCTATGATTCCAAAGAGGGTGTAGATTTTACACAGGGAGCGAGCAGTGAAGCCTCTATTGGCTTACATCCCACCTCTATTGGCTCTCCACGGGCTTTACAGCCTCTGTCTCTGCATTCCTGTATGAGCTAATGGTACTTGAGCCGCTTGTGCTCATTGGCCTCTTCCATTAGCTCCACTAAGAGGACTTGCTTAGAAGAAGCATATGTTAGCACCATGTTTGGTCTCAAGTAGGTTGGTGTTACATACATCGGGAACTTGAGCTGTTTGCCCAAATTAACTCGCAGTTACAGACGTTGTAGAGCCAGTTATGATTCCTTTCTCAGCTGGATGTTATGCTCCCAGATGTCACTCTTAGCCTAAAGTTCCCATAGTAGTTCAGGATGAGGTCCTTGATCTTGCAGGGTATGTGGTGTTGGTCCAAGGTGATCTCCACCAGCTTGTGGGGGATAGACTCATATGCATTAGCTAAGTCCAGCCTAAGCACAGTTAGGTCCCCATTCCCCTCACGTGCCTCCCTTATCAGCTGAGTGACCACTCCTGTGTTCTAGGCACCCTGGCACCCCAGGAATTCCACCCTTCTGCACTGAGGTGTCAATGTACTTGTTCTTTATCAGGAAGTCTGTCATCCTACTGGCATGCTGAAGAAGATCTTTCCCTCCAAACTAAGGAGTGAGATGGATCGAAACTGCTCCAGCTTGGTTGGGTTTTCCACCTTTGGAATCCAGACTCTTTCGGCCTGTCTCCACTGGTCTGATCCCCCTTTGCCAAATCACTCACAGCAACTTCCAGAGGGTTCTGAGGAGGCCTGCATCGCTTGTAAACCTTGTAGGGTACCTGGCAGGGGCCTGGAGCAGAGGGTTTTTTTTTTTATCTTTTGTTTTTCACATTGCTTTTGTTAGTGAGGTGACGCCATCACAGCACCCTACTACACCTCTTTCTATGTGTAATCACAATCAACACTAAAGCTGTGACGCACGAGGGGACACTTTTCCCCACCCATATGGTGCCTATAAAAGGTCAGGGGAACACCCTTGATGAATACAATGATGTCAATTTCATGATGGAATGAGAGGGAAATAATAAATTTTACTCAATGTGAGGTCGAGATATTGATAGGTGGGCTCAGTTTGGGCATCAGATGGTTGGACTGTGGCTGAAGGAGAAGAGAAATGATGGGACATAAAAGAAAGTGTGCCCGGGCGACATGTGAGACCGAGATTTCAGAAGTCAAAAGACAAAGCACTGCAAGACCAATTATTGTCAAACAAAACCTAACTATCTATTTAGTGTGTTCAGTAATTAGCAAAAATGTTACACATAAAATAACCTTGCTAAATGTGTCATCACACATTTTATTAACATGTGAACATTTATATTTGTATTTCAATTATTAGGAGGAGGCTCTGTAGCCAAGCCACTGGGTTGTTTCTATTTGTTGGTGAACTGATTTTACCTTTGACCAATTCTATTACAATCATTTTACCCTCCCGATTGAGGCGGTACCTTTTCAGAAGCTCATTGTTATTGTATCTTTCCAAAACATTCACTGATCATGAGGTGGATTGCCAGCAGCAGCCATACTGAGTTTCTTTCTGAATTGGTCTTAGTGACTTAGGAGTCCTCTTCACGACTATCTTCTCACAGGTTTAGGAGCTTGTTTTGGCACTAAAATGCTTTGTGAAATACTTTCAGGAGAGAAATTTAGGAGTCCTAAATTTAGGACTTACACAACCATTATTTTTGAGAGTTTCTCCTTGATTGGCAAGTTAGGAGCTATTTTTAGCCTTAAGATGTTTTGTTAATACGGGCCCAGGTTTCTTGCTGTTAGGAGGTAGCAGTTTCCTGAGCTATCACATAGTTAAGAAGACATTGGCAGAACTTTTGGCTCTGGAGAAGCTGTCCATGACGACTAAAGCAATGTGCAAGGCTGTCAACACTCAGATGCAAGTGATTTGTAAGCTCAATCGCAAGCTTGATGAGATTCTCGAACTCGTTTGCAAACAGGGAAACACCTTGGAGAAGTTGACAGTTTGGTTTGGCTGAATGGACCCACAGTTTTGGAACATCATCATGAGAGACCAAAAGCCTAGAAAGGCTGATTGAAAATTACAGTTTGCTTGACCTAAAAATGTCATAGCTGTATCTGTTTTGGCTCCTTCCACCTGGCCTTGAGCTGAAAACCTTTCTCCTCTCCTGGAATGTTACACAAACAAAGACTCAATCCCCCCCAGCTCCCTCATCCTGCTAACTTTGCTCTGGATCAGAACTCTTTCCATCTCAAGGTCGTACAGTCACCTTGTCAAAAAATCAAGATGCTGTTGGTGGTCTGAGCTTAGACAAGGTCACAGGCTTTCCCTTCAACTTAATGCCTCCACTGGTTGGTCCTCCGCCCCCTTCTTTCCACAGAGCTGCGAAGTGCTGTTGGCTGGTGAGACGCGCCTATGATTGTCAGGAGTTGGACACAATTGCGGACCAAAGAAAAGTATGGGGGGTTCTGAAAGTTATCCTGGAGGGATAACAACTAAAATCACTAATGCCCAAGGTGACGGGGAAAAGACAAAAGAACCAAGAAGACAAGGATCAGAGAACGAAGAACTGGACCACCACTGCCAAGCAGCGGAACAGAAACTGAAAACAGAATCACTCCTTCTTGTGAAAATAAAAGTAACTAAGAACACCTCGAAGGGGAACACAAGAACCTTGGTTTACAAAACACCAAGTAATCAAACTTCTTAAGTTTAGCTTCTACTTGGGAAAGCTCTGTGAGACAGTGTTGTGCTTGAAAATCCACACTTACTGGAAAAGCCAAGGAGCAGCCTCTCACTACCTGTGAAGATCAGGTAATGAGTCAGCACTGGGAGGTGCAGCCACAGCACCTAAATAAACTCCCCACAGGTGCTCCAGATCAGGAGCAATCAGGCACACACACACCTGATACTGCTCTGAGAAGATTGCCCCACAGACTCAGGAAGGCCTACTGAAAACCCTTCACAAGGATGGCTGCTGCTCCCCCTCTGCCTCCCCAGTCACATCCCCTTTCCTTTCCTTTCTCTTCCCAACCCCACAATCAAAAGTGCTCGTCTTGGAGTTTTTTGTTTGAAATTGTCTTATCATGTTGCTCAAATGCTGAGGTGTGTGTTTCTGATCTCACACTGTGCTCTGCAGGGTATCGTGTGAGACTGGTCTTTTTCTCCTCCTCCTCCTCTGATGTTTAATAAAAATGGGGCGCTGCTCAGCTGGCAACCCGACGGTTTTCCCGATCCTGTCTACCCCGTGCATGTCAAAGTCTTTTTATATTCTTGGACAGGTCGTACTGTAAAGAAAATTGTCGTTGATCTGTACTTGTGACATGTGCAATGACAAAGCAATTGATTGATTGATTGATTGATTGATTGAGGTCATAGCTTAGGGTTAGCATCTTCTCATCTCAAATATCTCACACAAAGTCGTCCCCTGATTAAAAACCCCTCTCACATACTGTCCTCTGATTCTTACAGATCCAGTGTCTGACATGAAGCTTGAAGTGAAACAGTGCAGCTCAGATTGGTCTGACTTCACAGTGACCTGCACAACTCTGGATGGTCGCCTTAGCAGCAAGTTCATTTGTGAAAACACAACTTTCTCTCATGAGGGAGGAGAGCTGGTGCAGGACATCCCACCTGGAGCTTCAATGAAGGTCTACCTGCAGAACGACTCTGTCACCTGTTACCATAGCAACCAGGTCAGCTCCACTGGGGACATCAAAACTGTTGAAGATCTTTGCAGGATAAAGATGGATAAGGGTGAGTATGATTACTTTATTTAAAATCCTGCCTACCTCTCCCTCTTCCTGTTCTGAAGTACTGTGATTGGGCTGTCCTGCTATGGGACTCTCATAGCTGTGAATTGGAGCTTGGAAAGATGGATCTACCTGATTACAGTCACTGAATCAGGCTGATCCAGCTGCACTGCAAGGCTAGAAAAATGAAGTAGATGTGGAAGTGCCAAAACCTGCTCTTCATCCTGTCCTGAATATCTTGAACAGCTGTTGTTGTGCCCTTCAGGCAGAAGCAGCCCAAACAAATCTGAATGTGATGTGGATCTGTTTGAGCGAATCTAGACCCCAGAGCTCTGAACTTGTTTCACAGCCCCTCTTTTTATGGACCAACCTGTTTTGTTGTTGTTCAGTTCCAGGGAGTTCTTCAGCTGGAGCCTCTCTCTGCATGCTGAAGATAATCATCGTCTCTGTGGGTCTGTCCATCATGGTGTCTGCTGTCATCATTGTTCACATCATGGAGAAGCTCAACAAGACAGAGTGAGCTTCAGTCAGAGACCAACGTGGGGATTTGAACCAGCAGCAATCAGGCTTTGTGCATAAAAGCTGGAGCTCACGTTAGTGTCTGTTGGTGGCATGAGTGTTTTTCTTTCTATACTTGAATGTATTTGATATGTGTTACTGGAGGACACCACTAGAGGGCGCAAAAGACCTCAGGCTGTATGTACCTACTTGTTGTGTGACTGCACATATGGTGGTGATGCTGAGTGTAAAAGTATGTGTTGATCAGACTTCACCATCATCCTCACATTAAATTTTGTGCCTTCATTGTTATAAAACTGGCTTGTCAGTTTGTTTTCTAATAAATATTGTTAATTGGATTTTCAAGACGTGTTCCTTTTTTTGTCTTCTTATAAGTTATATACCTCCCTCCCTGGACAGGTGTGTAACTTAATTTTTTTTTGGGCTCATCCAGTATTTGGATCTGGAACCTCAAACCTTTGCAGCAGTGTCCAATCACCATATTACCATAATAGTTTTTTTTTCTGCCAACATGTGCTCAAACTGAGTTCAAGCACATACAGTCTCTCTGTTTTCATTAAAATAAAAAGCTTTTTTCCCTGAAAGCTTTAAGACCAATTTTATAGTTCATCAATATCCACAGAGGCAAGTTAAAAAAGGTAAATTCAATTACAGAATAATAACAATATAAAAGTAATCAACATTTGCACATGCGCTAAATAACAAAATCTAATCATCTACATAAAAACGTCCTATTGCCAGTGTCACCTAGCAGTGATAGACCGAGATCCATGGTGGCCAAGTTTTTGAGGTATAAGGACAAGCTTGCTGTATTGCAGTGAGCAAAGATCCTCAGAGGCACCAAAATATTTATTAACGAGGACTACACAGAGGCTGTCCGACTGAAAAGAAAAGAGCTTCTGCCGAAGGTGAGAGCTACGCGTCAGAGACGGAACATTGCCTTTTTGAGTCATGATAATTTATCATCCATCCTCGCAGCAGTACTCCACAGCCAGCAGGTGACAATTAAATTTGTGAGGACACGTATCGCAGTGTCAAAATATGTACATTATGTCCAGATTTGTCATTAAAAACATTCATAATGTTTACACAGCAACATACAAGGTTGAGGTTAAAAAGTGAACTCGTTTTGCCAAAGAAAGGCTTAAGAATAGCTCACCTTAATATTTGCAGTTTGTTACACAAAGTTCAAGAGGTTTCCACTTTGCTCAGTAATAATTTAAATGTGATGTCCATTTCTGAAACTAATTTGGATACTACTGTCAATGATTCTGAATTGGCTGCACCTGGATATTGCATTTTCATGTAGTAGTTTTACCTCTAATATTTCTGGAGTACTGTCTTCCTTGTGCATTGATCGTATATATACTAATGCTAATGAACTTTGCTCAAAAGCTGTGTCTATCCCTGTGGGTTTCAGTGACCACAATATGGTGGCTGCGGTAAGGAGAGCTAAGGTACCCAAGGTTGGGCCTTGGGTTTTAATGCAAAGGTCATATTAGTACTTTTGCGAAGATACATTCATTATAGACATTAAAAACCTGATATGTGATATTATTTACCCTCAGAAAAACAAACGGTGCACTCAGATTATTCCTAGAATTGTAACAGTTATTGATAAACACGCACCAATTAAAAAATTTACTATAAAGAAGACAGTTGCCCCATGGCTTGATAATGAATTAAAAACATGCATTGCCAATCGGGATGAAATAAAATAAGCTGTAATAAAATTAGGTAGTGCAGCAATGTGGAAAAATTACAGGGAACTTAGGAACAAGGTAACAAAAATGAACAATCAAAAGAAAAAAACATACTATCGAAAAAAAATTATGAAGAACAGCACGATGGAAAGAAACTTCAGCAAAATTTTGATAACATAATAGGAAGGACAAAGGATACCTGTTCTACTTTTGTAGAGGTTGAGGGGTAAATTCCTGACTAAACCTTTGGACATTGCCAATTATTTCAATGATTTCTTTATTGATAAGGTTTGTAGTTTGAGACAGAATATGAATTATCCTAATAATAAGCTATCCACTGAACTGATTGATGAAGTTATTATGAAAAATAGAAATAGTCAATTTAATTTCAGACCAATATGACTTGATGAAGTGAAAAAGCTACAATCACACTGTCACCTGTGGGGTCCCTCAGGGCTCTGTCCTCGGTCCAACCCTCTTCACCGTATACATGCGCCCCCTCTGTCGTGTTGTCAGCAGGCATGGAATACAATTCCATTGCTATGCTGACGACACTCAACTCTACCTCAAGGTTACCCCCTCCTCCACCCCCCCATCCTCTGTCACCCAACTGGACTCCTGCCTGGAGGAGATAAAGGCTTGGATGAGTGAAAATTTCTTACAGCATAACAGCTCCAAAACGGAAGCCATCCACATTGGCACTCCTCACCAGCTCCATTCTTCTGTCATTTCCTCTGTCTCCTTTCTCGGGCACAACTTTCCCCTTTCTCCTTCCATAACTAATTTGGAAGTCAGGTTTGACCCCCATCTTAGCTTTGAACATCATACAACTCACATCTGCAAAACCTCCTTCTTTCACCTCCGTCATATTGCCAAAGTCCGGCCATCTCTCTCCCGTCCCGCTGCAGAGAGGCTCATCCATGCCTTTGTCTCCTCCAGGCTGGACTACTGTAACGCACTCCTCATCGGGATCCCGGGCAAGAGCCTCCAAAGGCTTCAGTTTGTTCAGAACAGCGCTGCCCGGGTCCTGATGAGGGTGCATAAACATGACCATATCACCACCATCCTTCGCACTCTGCACTGGCTACCCGTTCACCTCCGCATTTAATTCAAAATCCTCCTTCACACCCATCAGCCCCCACCTACCTCACTCAACTCCTCCACCCACACACTTCAGCCAGAACCCGGTCAGGCCAACTGCACAGTCTTCGCCCACCCAGCACTCGGCTCAGGACCATGGGTGACAGGGCCTTCCAGGCCGCTGCTCCCCATCTGTGGAACGCCCTCCCCGACCACCTCAGGGATCCACAGACAGTGGACTCTTTTAAAAAGGACTGAAAACCTTTTTATTTCGTATTGCTTTTCCTGGCTGATTTTATTGTTGACTGTTTTTACTGTTTTTATTGTCTTTATCGTTGTTTTTATTGTTTTCTTATTACTGTGTACTTTAAGATTTGCCCACAAACATAAAGTGTGTTATAAATAAAATCCATTATTATTATTATTGACATCAGTAAATAATAATCTACAGCATTGTCTGGATAATTTGGATGGTAAATTGATAAGAATAACTGGTTTTCTGGTGCTAATTGTAGACCAGTCAGCATTCTCCCCACTCTTAGTAAAATCATGGAGAAACTTGTATCATCCCAAATTTAACAATACTTTTTCACCAATGATCTTGGCTCTGAGTTTCAACATGCCTATAAGGCTGGCCACTCAACCTGTTCTGCATTTACACAAATGACTGATGATTGGCTATGCCAAATTGATTGAAAGAAAATTGTTGGTGCAGTTATTCTGGCCTTCAGTGCTGCTTTCGATGTAATTGATCACGAACTGTTATTAGACAAACTTACCGCATACGTTTTTTAAGTAGAGGCAGTTAGATGGCTACAGAGTTACTTAACTAACAGAACTCAGTTGGTTTATTTTAATGGCAGTTTTTCAAGAACAAATAAGCTAATGTGTGGAGTACCTCATGGAAGCTTCCTGGGTCCATTCCTCTTCTCCATTTTTATTAATGATCTACCTTGTGTAATAAATAATTCCTTTATTACTATTTATGCTGATGATTCTACAATTTATAGGTCTGCTCACAGTGTTAACCAGTTAAATGAGATATTGAAAAAAGATCTCCACTGTGTAGCTAACTCACAACAACAAATTGTTGTTAGATGTCAGTAAAACCAAGTGCATCATTTTTGGTTCAAATCATGGACTAAAGGAGGGGATACCTCTGTCCCAAGGTTATAATAGTTATCTAAAACGAAACTAAAAACAAAAACTAAAATTTGAAATACGTTGCAGTTAACTCAAACTAATAAAGACTAGAAAAGAAAACTAAAACGATAAGTAAACTAAAACTGTATCTTGTGTTCACAAAACTAACTGAAACTAACCAAAATTATAGACAAAATGTCCGTTATCGTTTTTGACAATATTTATTAGCCTTGACACTGCAATTTGTTACAATTTTCTTGTTTTGAGCAAAAAAAATCTGCCAATGAGGTAAGTAATTTTGGTTGGCTAGAATTCTTAAAACTAGCTTATTAATCTAGATGGAATCTGTCTTGAAACTAGATAAAATTCCCCTAAATTTGAGAAGAGTTTGCTTATTACAAGCATAGAAAAGATATTTTTTATGAAAAGTTCAATTAAATTTTGTGTTCTGCTTGTTGATTTAGCTTATTTCAAGAATGTTTTTACTCATTTTAAGAATTAACATGTTTTTCATTTGGTAAAAAAGTCTTGGAATATGATAGAGTTCCTGAAAACAAGACAATGTCTTTCTGATTTAGCTGGTTCAAAGAAATTATCCTCCAACTCCAAGAAAAACAATAAGCAAAATTAACTTAGAATAAGACATAATTTCTTAAAAACAAAACACAAATGTAAGTGTTTTTATCTAAAATCAAGGCTCCAAAAGCAATCCTGTTTTCTTGCCATTTGTTAAAAAAGTCAAATCAGCTGACAAACAGTTCCAAAAGGATAATTCTCAACTACTCAGCCATCATCCTTAGCAGCTTTTTGTGTTTTTTATAAGGAATATTCCAACATTTTTGTTGTTTCGGTGTCTTACCTCAGTCCCCAGTCCATAACAAGCAGGTAGAGCCCATTCTCCTGACTGTACATCCAGTACCAATTATTTTGAGAGACTTCCAACCAAAGCCATTAGCTTAGCTTAGCTCCACACAGGGAGTGTACAGGTGCACTCCAGCTGGCCTCTGGGTACAGGCATATCAGATAACTCTAGACGGTCAGATGGATTCAACTTATATTTGTGTGATTTCTTAAAATGAGAAATTGTGCAACTGATCTTAATCTTAAGATAAGTAAAATAATCTTGTTCTTCTGTTGGGACTTCATTCAAACCACTGTTGTGTTTTGTTACCAGCAATACTTGCTTAATTTTAGCTGTACTTTCTTATTAAGATTTTGTTAGACATATTCTCTTGAAATAAGGTTTTTTTTTGCAACACACATCTTGCTTGTCAAGATAATTTTTCTTTTTAGGTAAAATATAAGGACAAATTTCTAGAAACAAGCTTTTTTTTTCTTTCTTAGAATAACTTTTTTCAGTGTAGGATTTAAATTAATCCGACACATTTTCCCAACCAATTTTACGACAGTTTTCGGCAGTTGTCAGCGCCTTACGGCACCATCATAGCGACGGACTGGGACATGCTTGTTTATTGCACTGACCGGGGGTCTTTTTCATACCACCCCCTACACACTCTCCCTACCCACTACCCCTCCGTTTGCGCGTCCTCGCGGGGAGGGGTAGTTGGCTATAAAACCCCCCACAAGCGAGTCGGATGCAATGCCGTCTCGCTGAACACGTGCAGCGCTAAAGTGTGTGCAGGATGTCAGCCATGGAGGAAGCAACATTTAAATGTAAGTTCAACACAAGTGCCTGAACAAACTCTGCTAAACTAAGACAACTGTTTCATGGTTGTCATCCAGATGTTTACAACTAATGTCCATGTCACTGATTATGAAATTAAGGCCTGCCCTGCATTAGTCCAAAAAACAGTTTATTTGATTTAAATTGATTAAATGTTTATATTTGCAAGAAATGTAAATAAAACCAAAGAATTCATAAAAGTGAGAATGAAAAATAAAAGGTCTTCAGTTAGGAAAGGAATAATAAAGAATAAGTGAAATAATTTGTATTGTCCTAGGATAACACAAAAAAGTTTTTAACTACCTGAGAAACGTTACTTCGGCTAATTTCAGCATGACATACATATAGGCTGATCAAAATCGTGTTGCAGAAAGGTTCTCTGCTAATATTTAGGCTATTTCTTATTTTTATTATCTACTTGGGATTTTTGTTTCATAAACTCAAATTACAGGAGAAAATAGCCCAGCTGCTTTTTGCTTCTCTGACATTAAAACATATTAAAAATTAAAATATAACATACCATTAGGGTTCAAGTTCAGTCTCAAAATATTAATTATAAATATTATTATGCCAGGGTATAAAATATGCTGGGAAACTTTTGATAAATTGACCTTACATTAAATTATGCATTAAAGGACGATTTTTTGTTCAATGTCATATAATTTAATAAAGATGAATAAAATCAATATCCAGAGAGAGTTTTTACAGAATGCATTTGCAACATAAGTACAGAGGCTCACATTTCACTGCTGCGTAATCAAACGTAAAAGAGGCCTTTAGCCTCTGCACCTTCTGGAGGATCTCAAGTGCTCATGTTTCAGTCACTGGTGGATCAATGCAGAAACTGCCACTAGTGCAAGATGCCGCTACGAAACCATGGCAACATACACTTTCTGTTTCTGCCTGAGGGAGGGAAGTTTATCCCAAAGCTTACTGTTGTAATCCTGCCCTTCACCTTGATGAAGTGAACTACATTCAGCTGCTCCATTATAGAGGGGGACTGTGTAGGTGTGAGCACTATGCTGGACTTGAAAATAAACAGTATTACAAAATACTTACTGACTTTTTTTAAATCCTGCACCTGGTAAATAAGGTAAAAACTAAAACTAAACTGAAACTAAACTAAAACTAAGCCTTGTTGCAAAAATCAAAACTAAATAAAAACTACAATGCCCACTCTAAAACTAATTAAAACTAAACTGTAATGGGAAAAAAATGTCAAAACTAACTAATACTAAACTATAATTGGAAAAATAATGTCAAAACTAACTAAAACTAAACTATAATGACAAATCCAAAACTATTATAACCTTGCTCTGTCTCTGACCTTAAAGGGTGTTCCATTGGAGCAGGTACATGAGGTCAAGCTTTTGGGTGTTGTCCTTGATGAACAGTTGCATTGGTCACATCACATGGTTTTGTAACAAAAATGGGGAGAACTGTGTCTGCTATTCAAAGCTGTGCATATTTCATAACCGATCATCCTACCAGACAGGTCTTACAGTCACTGGTTTTATCTCAGCTTGATTACTGTTCCATTATCTGGTCACGTGCATCAAGTAATGACTTGAATAAGCTCCAGCTCGTGCAGAATAAAGCTGCACGTCTAGCTATGCGCTGTTTGTCAAGAGCGAGCATTGGCAGGCTCTCTCATGGCAGAAAGTCAGGGAAAGATTGCATTCTAATCTCCTTGTCTTTTTTTATCAGATATGTACAACCTCTAAGCCAGAATATCTGCACTCAAAGATCCTTTATACTAATAACAGACACAATCATACAACAAGACAGGTGACACATGATCATGTAGTGGTCCCCATGCCAAGAACATGCACGAGGCAGAAAACATTTCTATACAGGGTAGCTTCTCAGTGGAATAAATTGCCATGTTCCCTTAAAAAATCAAACAGTAAATTAACTTAAAAAAAAACAACATACATTTGCATAATTAGGCTGATAACATATTCATGATTTATAAATTCTAGATTGTCTATCTTCTTCTCAATATTTCTTTGTTTTTACGAAACAATTGTACATACTACAGACTGAACTCTGGATGGACACAATTTATTACTATGAACTCAAAATACAGAATGAGCTGCTATAGTATCATATTTTTAGGTGAAGCTGATGTTTCATGTGTCTTTGAAATCTTTGATACTCAGATAACTTAATGGTGTGTGTGTGTGTGGGGGGGGGGGGGGTTATATTATTACATAATGTTTGCTGTCTTTTAATGTTTCTGTTATGTATGACTGTTGGATGTATGGACCCCAGGAAGACTAGTTGCTGCTTTGGTAGCAACTAATGGGGATCCTTTGAAATAAACAAATAAACAAACCTAAAATATGTCTATTTCCAGTACAGATTCCTCAAACTTCAACTTTGAATTTGAATTTGAATTTATTTGGTCCCCCATAGGAGAAACTTGTCTTGGAGGACAGCCCCCCCATGCTGCTACATACAATAGACAATACAGTGTAAACAACATACAGTGCAGACAAAACACAACACCCACCCAAAAACCATAAAGACTCACAGGCATATGCACACCCCACACTGCCCATCCCCAGACATTACATGATTTCCCTAATGGGAGCCCTCAAGTCCTCCGGCTTGTCTGTCTGCGTCCCTTTAGTTGCTTGTTAATTAAGCTTATAGCATGTGGGATAAATGAGTTTTTGTGCAGAAAGGGGTCCTATACCTCCTTCCTGAGTTTAGGAGCACAAATTGGGAGTGCAGCACATGGGAAGGATCATCTATGATGTTGGTGGCCTGTCGAATAACAGACTGGTCATATATGTCGTGGGGGGCAGGGGTGGGGGCTGCCCTATAACCTTCCCTGCTGCCTTAACCAAGTTGTATATTTGGGCCTTATGTTTAACAGTCAGATTCCCAAACCAGTTAGTTATCCCAAAGCGCAGTATCGA
Organism: Scarus forsteni; assembly: GCA_036419115.1. NCBI lineage: Eukaryota > Metazoa > Chordata > Actinopteri > Labriformes > Labridae > Scarus > Scarus forsteni. The sequence goes on along the minus strand of JAZDUH010000157.1, from coordinate 3,010,191 downwards.
CTCAATGGTCGCTCTGTAGAAGATCATCAGTCTGTGAATGTTACACACAACCAACAGCCTTAAAGGAACACTACACCCAAACAACGATTTGGCCTCATTTTCTACTCACCCTCATGCTGAGCAACACTCTGGAGCACTTTTTTGATGTCTCAAATGCAGCCAGGGGTCCGGGGGGATTTTCGCTGTCAACAAACGTCCATCTAACAGGGGGCAGCGGCGCCCAGCAGAAAAAAGGTCCATAAAGTCCACAAAAAGCGTGCATATTTTCCTTCATACTATGCGTCGCTGTAATCAAGTGTCCTGAGTGCGTCCTGTTGAAGCGAAGTCATTTAGTACATATTTGAGCCTAAACAGTGCTATAAGCGTGCTTCCGCAGTGCTGCATTTGAGACACTCGTAAGCGTCCAGATTGGTTGCTCAGCATGAGGGTGAGTAGAAAATGAGGCCAAATTGTTGTTTGGGTGTAGTGTTCCTTTAAGTGTCCATGTTGGCTGTTCATTCATACATCCATCCATCTATCAGCACAGGTGAGGGCCTTGTTAGCAGGATACTTTAAAGTATTGAGGGATTTTCTTAAACTCTGATGCCCACCTGGATTCAAGGTTGATTAGATTTTGAGAATCATCAGTGATAGGGTATTGGGGTCACACTTTGTTTATGAAAACCATACCTTGAAAGCAACTGGAGGTGAATCCAGTTAATTTTCCACTTACATCCTGGAAGGTGCAACTAGGACAGCCAAAACAGTTGATTGGGACATCCTGACATGTTTTGAACATGAAGTCCTGCCTGCTCACTTCTCTCTGTTTCATGTGAGCTCTCCTTCATTCATTCCCTTCATCCGAACATACCATGGAGACAGCATAATTCAAGATACAGTATGTGTCCGTCCACATGACAACACCAAAAACACTGCAGTACATCAGCCAGGCCTGTGAGGCGCTGTAAAGCTGCTGCAGACATATGAAAAAGGCAGACTTTGAAAACTTAAAGGGCTTATTTGATGAATTTCATTTCATTTCATTTCATTTCATATACTTTATTGTCCCCGTGGGGAAATTTGTCATGGGCTCCCTGCTGGTCCTGCAGTCATAGAAGAGCAACACAAATCACATAACACAAACACTACAGTCACAGACACGTCACAATCACATTCAGAACATCCCTATTGCACAGTACCAATAATTTACATAAAATACATTAAACCAGTATGAAGGCCAAGGAGCCAGGAAAGGTTAAAACTACATCAGTTCATTCATAATCTTAATAGATATAATTGATGGCTTTCTAGAAGAATGAATAACATATAATCAGTTAACTTAGAAAAATAAATTGAAATCTCACATCCTTTACATTTACAAGACCGAAACATTTTACATTCAATAAAAATTGTCTGCATGACCAAAAATACTATATAAACATAAAAAGAAGAAAAAAAAAAGCTAAGGCAGTAACATAGCTTTGGCGGATCTACAATCAATAAATCCAGGAAAAACTCAGACAGTGGGTCCAGAACAGAGGTTCCAGAGCTGTTTATTATTTGCAATTTTGGGCTTATTTTTCTGAAAAGTTGCTTGTAATTATTGGTAGTTGCAGGTTGTGTTTTGGGCTGCTTTCTAAAGTGCAGTTGCTCATTTGAGCTTGTTGTGCTTCCAAACCCAGGAGAGATCTGATGCTCATTCTACTTCCATTATAGGCTCAATTCAGAAGTAACACAAACTGTTTTGCCTCACTTTAAACACAAATGTAAATTTTACTGTTAATAGAGTGAATGATTGTCTGTCTCCCTGTGTGACCCTGTGATTGGCTGGTGACCAGTACAGAGCATACCGTGCCTCTCACCTAATGTCAGCTGGGATAGGCAGGATGTCTCATTCTGATTTTGAGTCGTATGACAATTATAACGTTGGATCAATTTAGATCAGGTCTTGGATTTCACCTTGAACATTATTTCTTGGTTCCAGGTTCTTGTTCAGAGTCATGTTGTGGATCCTTAAACACACAAAAAAGAAATGTTACACATGTTTAGTACAGTTCTTTAAAGTGAATGCAAAATTACTTTTGCTTCAGTCCAAAATTTTTGAGAACACAGTGCCATTGGTAATGCAGAGAGATGTTATTTGTCCCATGGTGGAATAAATAAAATCCTTAAAAAGCCAAATTTATACATATAAACAAATATAAATACATGAAGAGACTTAAAGAAGATGGAAAACACACAGCAGAAATGTCAATGTGAACTGGAGGACAGGAGAACATCCAAGATGATCAGGATATGAAATGTCATACAGATTTCACCATTTCAGTTTTTAAATAATGTAAAATTTGACTCACGTTTTCTACGTTTTCTACGGAGATAACATGTTACTGCTCCAAATACGACCACCATAACAACGATAATGGGAACATAAATTTTTGAAGTGTTATCCTTGCAGGTATGGTTAACAGGATCTGAAAATACAAAACAAATCCAGGTTAGACTGCAGAAATGTCTTTGTGCATGAATCAGAGTTTTGTTTTGCTTCAATTGCTATTTAACCCTTTGCATGACAAACATTTTTTTTCTTCATTAGTATATCACTCAAAATAACATATTTAAATAAAAATGGCTTCAGTGAATGAACTGCTGTGGTGACAAACAAAAGCCAGAGTCAGAGGTTATCAAACTGCTTGATCATCATAAATCATTTGAGTTCAACATTCTTGTCTCTTATTAAAGGTCTGAAATAATTTTCTAACATCTGATATCATGTTTTGTGGATAAACAGTCTCTACACTGTCAAATAAACAAAAAACAAGATCATAAAGTTGACTGATAATAATATGAGGTAAATCACAGGCAAATCCTCAAGATTTGTTTATTTCTTTATTTAGCAAGCATCTCTGTCTTTTTTCTCTCTCTTTTCTATTGAATTTCATAAGATGAGAGAAGCCAGATATATATCAGATGCTGAGGCTGTTTATGGTTGGCTGAGAGATGTGAACTCATTAGTTTGCATCACACATCAAGTTCCTGTCAGGTTAAGTTTCCAGTATGACAAACATCTCTGATCTGACATCAGATGTGACTGGACAATGAATATAGATACAAATGTAAATGCTGGTTCAGACGGTTAAATTTAATAGTGGTTGCTAAGATTGTTTATTGCATTGAAATGTGTCTGACACTCTGGAAATCTGCCTCTGAGTTTTTGGTGACCTGTGCACCTGTCAGCTAAATTAGCACTGCATCAGGTGCTCTCCACCTGTGCTGAGATTGGACCAGGTTGGAGCTGGCGAGCTTTTAGCGCACCTTCCACGTAGTCTTTTGGCATGAAATTGTCACTGCACCAACCTGACTCTGCACCGCCCCCTGGTGCACCGCCACACCCATCTTGGCACAGCCGGTCTACCAAACTGCCAAATTGGCATCCGGACAAAATAACCACTGCATGGAGTGCGCCAAGCTCTGCTACCCTGCGCCACCCTGCACTGTGCCAACATTCACATCCAAATCAGATCAGATCAGAATCTTCACACTGACTTATTTCTGTATTTATTCTGAATTTGCCTCCATTTTGAGTATAAATATGTAAACAAACTCAATGTTCCACATAAGAAAGTACATTTGATCTCTTTTATATATAGCCATCAACAATTTTCTTATGAGCATTGTTTAGTCTTAAAGTCTTACCTTTCACACAAAGATCTTCAACAGTTTTGGTGTCCTCTTTGGAGCTGACCTGGTTGCTATGGTGACAAGTGACAGAGCCGTTCTTCAGGTAGACATTCACTGAAACTCCAGATGGGATGTTCAATGTAAGCTCTCCTCCCTCATGAGTGAGTGTTGTATCTCCACAGATAAACGCAAGGATACCGTCTGAAGTTCTGCAGGTCACCATGCGGTCAGAGCGATCTGAGCTGCACTGTTTCACTTCAAGCTTCACGTCAGACACTGGATCTGTAAGAATCAGAGGAGAAGTACGTGAGAGGGGTTTTTAATCAGGGGACGACTTTCTGTGAGATATTTCAGATGAGAAGATACTTACCCAGAACTGTGACCTGGTATTGAGCTAAAATTGTGTCTGTGAAACCAGTGGATAGTGCCGTATAATCTCCACTGTCAGACTTTTGTACATTCTTCAACAGCAACGACTGATTTTGATGACAAAGTTCAGCTCTTCCTGCGTAGTCTGGACTAATTACTATTTTATTTTTATCAGTTAATCTAACAATAGTCAATGTACTGTCGAAATTCCAAAACATAAATTCGTGCTCTTTTAAGGTAACAGGTTCCCCGACATCCAGGAGTAAATCTGTTCCTGTCCTCACATACAAAGTCTCCTCCTTTACGTCACCTGGAACAAGAACAGAAGAAGAATATCTGTGATTATATGTAATGCAGTCAGGCCCTCCCTGATACTCAGAACACAGATGTTTGGCAAACACCACATTTATATTAACTTCAAGCGTGAACACAGTAAGGCAGAAGTTGGTCCATCCCAAGGACAAAACACAGAGATATAACAGAGCAATGTGGTGTCTGCAGTCCAGTGCAGAGAGGAATGCTCAGATCTGTACCCTGGGGAAACTAAACAACCGCTTCACAAGCTCAACACAGGAGAGTCACCTCCTCAGGTCAGGACTCGGCTGTCCACCTTCACTTAAAGGACACTGGACACTCTTTTGAGGACAGCAATGTGCAGGTTTTGGAGAGAGAGAAAGATGATTTCAAAGAGGAGTTGAAGAAGTCATTTTCACCAGACTGGAGAAAGCTCGTAACAGAGGGGGTGGACTCAGGCTAAGTTAACAGGGACGCTCTCTGACTTAAAATGCAAAGATTATTCCTTCGCTTATTCAAAGTCAATTATTGTTCAGATGGAGATGAATGAAGCTACTCGAGTGTACATGCCGGTTTAGTAGATGGCGGTGTAGGTTTGCAGAGAGGCAGCACTGCTACAGAACACATACGAAGAAGACAACACAACGCACAAAGACGCAGGAGTTTCTTCTCTGGACAACCAGTCAGTTCAGACAAATCTGACTGGATGCTTTTGTCTGGATAACAAACCGAGCACGGTAAGCAGCTCACATTATTCTGTAGACCAGGGGATGGCAGGTAAGTTTGGCCTTAGGCCAAAATTTTTCCAAGCAACTGAATGGTGTGCCAAAACATCACATCAATCAGAAACATGTTTTCTCTCTCTCGCTCTCTCTTTTATAAAAAAAAATCTTTTCCCTTATCTATAGGCTACTTTTATATAGTGTGAATACAAAATGTAGGCTGATTTAAGAAAGTAATTTGTTTTGAATAAAGTAACTTTATTTCTCAGACTATTAGTGTGTTATTACTGCTTTAGCTCCACTGTGTCTGCCTTATAAAACTGCTTATAATAGTAACTTGTTGATAATAAAGCTGCTGTCTCTAATCAGCAACTTTGTTCGTCTTTTAAGTCATCATAAATGTGCCGTAGCCAACTATATTTTTTCCTCCACACATTAAAAAAAATGTCAGTAATTTCCATTTTGAAAATAAGTACTTCTTTGAGCCCAACTGTAATAAAGATTTAAAAAAAAAAAAAAGATTTTTAGGATTGGGCTATGATTGTCGTTTTTTGTGATAGCAGCTAAATAATTTTACTTTTTTTTATTAAATAGTCCTTTTCAGGGACATGCTGGGGCTGAAAATCTGCCCAGAAATTTTTTGGACCAGACCGGCTGAATGTCATTCATCAGAGCGGGGGGGCGGGTCGTGATAGTGGTGCTGCTTGATATTTTCAGCCTCCCCCAGTCAGACTAACACAAGAAACCGCACTGCAGCTGCTGACCGACTAATATTGTCAGCTGCGCGGCCTTGTGCTCTTCCAACTGGGGGCGGCTGCTGATTGATATTTTCAGTGGTGCGTGCTGCGGTCGCTGGCCGTCTAGGTGTGCCGGCCATTCGGGAGCTTTCTCGGTTTCCCCGAGTGCCAGCACGTCCCTGCCCCTTTTAAATCAGATTTTCAATTTCATCTAGTGGGCCAGATATTATTGGAGATGGGCCAGTTTTGGCCCGCGGGCCGTTAGTTGCTGACCGCTGCTGTAGACGATGAAGCTGTTGTTGTTCCTGGTATGTGTGCACAGCCTTCATGTGAAAGAGTACTGTGCATGCGATGACACCAGCGTTTCAACCTGAAACGCTCTGATATGGGTTAACACGGCCCCTCAGACACAACATCTGAGCCACATACAATGCTGTGCTATGCTCTTAGCCCAGGAAGTTCTCCAAACATTCACACCTGGGGGCATGTGACCACAACACCTCACATGACAGGGGAAGTTAAAGGAAAAGTTCGGTTTCTGCAGCTTTCACATTGTTTATAGAATGAAGTAGAACAATAAACTTACCCAGGCTTTCCTGATCCTGATCCAAACAGTGCTTTGGAAGATATTTAGATCCAAAATCGAGCGGCGGACATCCGTATAATGGTAGCACATGGGGCATACAGCGCCGCTCCTAAAACTGCATTAATCGTCCAAAAACTCATTCGTTTCTTCAATATTTCATCATGGTCCGCTCGCGCAACTCCTCCATTACAGTCCGGGGTCGCTCCGCCCATGATTTTGTGACTGTGCTGACCTCTGAACTGGAAACTTTCTCCACGGCTGCCGCGCATGCGCAGTACGGCTCATTGTTTCAGCGGCGATCGCTGGCTGCTCAACAACTTTGTTCTTCCAGTTTTGTGCAAAATGGACGAATATCTATCGGATGAAGATGTTGTGGACGAGAACTTTGAATATGATGGTTGTCCTTACAGTTTCGTGCCAGAGTTTACAGATGAGGAGCTCATTGAAAGGAGGAAGCCGTACTGCGCATGCGCAGCAGGCGTGAAGGAAGCTTCCAGTTCAGAGGTCAACACAGTCACAAAAACATGGGTGGAGCAACCCCGGACTGTCGTGGAGGAGTAGCCCGAGCAGACCATGATAAAATATTGGTGAAACTAATGAGTATTTAGACGATTAATGCAGTTTTAGGAGCGGCGCTGTATGCCCTATGTGCTACCATTATACGGATGTCCGCCGCTCCATTTTGGATCTAAATATCTCCTGAAGCACTGTTTGGATCAGGAAAGCCTTCTGGGTGAGTATATTGTTCTACATCATTCTATAAACAATGTGAAAGCTGCAGAAACCGAACTTATCCTTTAACAACCCATTCAGGGTAACGACTCTCGGGGGCTGAATCATCCTAAGAAGAGTTTCTATGAGTCCTTTCTACAACTCCCCCCTTCTATTGTTGTTGTCCTCGTTCTCTAGCAAGATAAATATCTGCTGTCTTGTCCAGCGTTTTGGAACTGTAGAAGCTTCTGGGATGAGAAGCGAAACATCTTTTCAAAATTTAACACAGTCCAGTTGCCTCGATTTTGAATGTTCAAGATAACCATGACCTGGATGACTGAGAATCTACACCATCGTAACGAAGGGACTGTTATTTATAAAACTGATATCACCAAACAGGCTGTCTGACCTTGATTTTTATAACCAAACAGACAAAGTCAGTTTGAGGACTGCTCACTAGTCCTCCAGGGGGGTATTCCACGAAGCTGGCTAAAATAGGCTGGGCTTTCGCCGATTAGCGTGGCTTGAATAAGCGACAACTTTAATCTTACCTGCAAGTAGTTCCACTAACGAGGCTCGGCTGATTTTCAGAGACGCTTATTCAAGCCAGGCTGATCCAAGCCCTGACGTGTCGATTGTCGAAATGACGAATTCTTGGCAAAACCAAGAGCAGAGACGTCTTCAACTGCGGAGCAAAAGCTTCTCGTGGAGTTGTATGAGGACTGCCAGGGGAAAATAACTAAAGGGCAACACGGCTGCAATTAATAAAGCCAAAGACGCTGCCTGGCAAAGCATAGCCGACCGTTTAAAAAATGAAGCGCTTTGCCAATGCGTACACACGCATACTTCTGCAAGTTTAGAATTTCAGAGGGCACGATTTTAAACCCTGGTTGAGTTTCTGCTGTGGTTGACGACCTTTTTTTCTCACCCTGAAGCCCCTGACACTGCTGTGGCCCTGAGGAGATCAATCTTGATGAAATAGCTGATCAACACCTGTTAAAGAAGTTAATTTCTCCATATATATATATATATATATATATATATATATATATATATATATATATATATATATAAAGTAGATAGATAGAGATTAAACAGCATGGTCTGTTTCATTGTTTCTGTGTAAAGTGATGGTGGTTTTTACTTTACTTGTAGGCCTACTTCATGTTCTTGATTTGACAAATATTTATATCCATCATAGATGAATATATCAGCAACATAGGTAACACCCAAAAAAGTAGGACTTAGCAAAAAAAGGGTAACTTCATGGGGTGATGTTTTATCAAATATTGAATAAAACAGTAGAAAAAACATGTAGGCCTACAGGGGAGATGTCATTTTTTTATTAGGGGTGATAGTGCTGCAGTGCCTTACATTTAAATAAGGGAGAAGACACAAATGAGCTGTACACAAATAAAGAAGTTACCTCATCATTTGGCATCACCTCTAGATTGTCATCATGTTCAGATTGGACCACTGGTTCAAGGAAGATATTCTTTATGGAAAACTGTGGCTGTTGTCACCTTCACCTGTCACCCTTTTTTTTTTAAGATAATTTGTGGCTTTGTCCTGTTACGAGTGGACTGCACTTAGAGGGTGAAAGAAGGAAATAAATCAGATACATTTTCATATTGCTTCCGAAGGTGGATTCGAACCCACGGCGCAGTGAAAAGTAAAATCACAGGTGCTTCACTGCCCTGCAGCCTTACCACTCCTCCATCTTCTCACTGATTTGGGTGAGGGAAAGTGCAGTTAACATGTATTAATTTACGGTTCTTCCGCCGTTATTTAGAAAAGGTCTCAATGTACGTCACCGAACAAGAACTTCATTGATTACAGATCAAGATGGATTTAATGTGTAACGTGCAGTTTTTAAGGCGTCTTTCTGAAGCTCGTCAGAACCTTCTCTGACATGGAGCTAAAGTAAGCTTGACTGTTAGCCTGCCCCGGACCAGGCTTGTCGCTCTGGCTGAGTTACCATGGTTACCAAGCCAGGCTAGCCCTAAGCCTTGTTGGTGGAACAAAACTCTCACTAAAGTTAGCGAGGCTGACCGAAATAAGCCAGGCTTAGACCTAAGCCAGCTTCGTGGAATACCCCTCAGTTTTTGCTCCTCTCTCCCTCCCCTCTTGGGTTGTCTCCTCTCTCCTTTCCCTGCACTTCACCTGGGTACCTGATGTCAGTGGCGCTGTGGGGCTACTCTCCCTTTTTCACCTCTCCGGGGCAACAGGAAGGGACGGCGCCTGGGAGCCGCTCTCATCTGGATCCGCACCTGCTCCTGATTGCCTTGATGAGCATCTCCCCTTTATAAGCCGGTGGCTTTCTCTTCTCGGCGCCGGCTGATTGCATAGTTTGTGGTTCGTACACAGTTTGCTCTGGCCGTAAGCCTCTCATCCTCACACAGAGGATTTATCTCTTCGTTGCATTTTTGGTGCTGTTTGGTTTTATGTCTCGTTTTCACCTGAGATCTAACCAGAACCTCTCCTCTGTTTTTTCCAGGTCTCCACGAGCTCCTGCCACCGCCACCACCTCTGTTCATTTTTTCACCTTTGTCACCTTTTGTAAAATAAACCTTGGTTTTTTACACCTTGATCTGATCTCAGCCTCTGCTCTGGGTCCATCTCTACACCAACACCTAACAGACAGGCTTTTGGAACAAGCTTAAAGATAGGCAACCCCCAACAGCCAACATTTACAAGCAACTTTAAAGAAAAGGAGGCAGGGATTTTGGAGGCAGGAGCCATTAATGGGAGATGGGGGTGTGGAAAGAAAAAACACCTACTCTACTTGTGTTTTGTTTTATTGTGGGGAGCTGGGACATAATCAGGGGGAATCCACACAGACAGAAAATGAAGCCCACAAAAGCAACTACACAGTAAAAGACAAGCCCACAAAAGCAACTACATGGTAAAAGACGAGCCCAAAAACACAATCCACAGCTCACGACATTTACAAGCTACTTTGGAGAAAAACAGGGTCAAAGTCGGTTATAATAAGCAGACTTGGCAACATTGTCAGGCTCTTCCGTCGTGAGTTTGCAGCCTCTGTGGTCAGTTTTTACCTGGAAACAGCAATGCTGTTTTCTGATTGACTGATGGGCAGTTGATCTCTCTGACTGGGTCATGTCAAGCTCCTGTTGCGCTGTCCAACGCCCAGAGCATCTTGATAAGAGCTCCAGTGTAACTGGGTTACCCGGTGCATATTAAAGGTGTGGCGTGTGAGAGAGTGCAAAGGTTAAAATGTTTGTCACACTCTGAATGTGAGAGACTGGAGAGCCCTGTAGCTGTCTGCAGTAAAGCTATGTCTGGACCGTTTTGTTATTGACTAAGCGTCAAAGTTTGGTTTGTTATGTGTAAAATATAAAAATTATTTTCCACATAATGGCAAGGGACAGAAATTTTACTGCCGAGTTAGGTTTGGCCTGGGATGTTAAACATTGGCTGAGCATTTTTTTATATTTTCGTTGTGTACTTTGACCCTTCCTTCAAAAGTCGAAGTACAGGAGATCAGGAAGCACTTTTTCATTCCTGAAGACTTGAAGTCAGGAAGAAACATAACATATTAGGAGGATTTCCCCACATTTGTTCAGAAAATGGTTAAAAAAAATAGTTAAAACTGCATTTCAGCAGACTGAGCTCACTCTAAAACATTTCTTGTTGTTGAAGAGGGTAATAACATGTATGAATTATCATGAAGATATCACCCAGAAAACCGACATCTTGAGACGAGACATGCAGAACTACAACTACACATATGTAAAAATATTCAGCTTACCTTGAACTTGACAGATTAGTAAAAACAGAACAAACACAGGAGCAGCGAAGGACATGACTGAAATGAACTGTGTAAGGAAAGTTCGTCATCGGGAATGCCCTCTTTCGTCTGCAGTTATCACTTCTTATCACAAAGTTCAACGTCTTGAGCCACACCCAATTTGTTTATTCTTTAACAAACTTTATTGTCATGTTGGAAACACTACACAGACATAACAATAAACAACATGACCACATACAACTTTGAAACGACAGTAAAGTACAAGGAGTGCATAATAAATATCAAAGAAAAGGCAGGGCATGACAAAAAAAAGAAATAAAATTAAATTCAAATGTATTAGGATTCATAAATATAAAATTATGCAATAACAAAGCAGAATATATTAAACATAAATATGCAAATTTGAAGAAGAGGAAAAACAGATATAATCTAGTAAGTTGAACTATAATACTTTTCATAATGTTCAAGTTTAGAAAACAAAGATTATTTAGGTCCCACGGAAAACAAAGTTACATTTGGCTTAGCCTGGAGAAATCTAGCTTAACGGATGTAAAAAAAAATGTTGCATCTTCACACTGTTTGTATTATAACATAAACTACAGGGTGCTCATAAAGTCTCTTTACAATTAAAAAAGTGTATTACAAAGGCAGCTGATGAGATATCTTAACCAGATTTCTTTTAATTTAATCAATGTTTATTAACATTAAAAATTTGTGTTTCAGATATTATCTTTGTTTCTTTGTTAGCAACATAACTCAAAAAGTTGGGGACAGATTTCGATGAAAATTTCAGGAAATGTCTGGATTGGGACAAGGAACAAATGGTTCGATTTTGGGAGTGATTCAGATCAGCGTAAAACTGCCATGACGAAAAATGAGATTTTCGTGAGTAACTACTGAACTAAAATAGATATTATGAATCCAGTCGCTCACGGTATGGTTTCATGGTCAATGAATCGAAATATTTTGATGAAATAAAGGTAGGACTAATATTAATGGTGTTAATCACAATATGGGTGAGGACTGTGCTGGTGGAGGTTTGTGCTCTCCAAGTGTTTTTTATAGTTTTTCCTCAGTTTGACCTTAAAAGTTACAAGAAACCTCTCAGGCTGGATTTGCTGTGCCTTTTATTCACTAATCTGGTTCAAAAGTTTAAGATGGTTTCTCTCTCCCACTGGTAACTTTTTGCAAGATATGTCTGTCCACACTTTGGGAAACATCCTTAATACTTAGAAAATCCACATCACCTGTTTCTCGAGATCAAGCTGTCTGCACATTTTCCGTTTAACAACTGACAAATGACATATTCACTTTGAGTTTAAGGTCATTCAGGGTCACACATTGGTTTAAACACTGAAACTAAATAGGAAAATGTATATAGTATAAATAGGACAAAGTCATAACAGACAAACACAAACAAACTTAACAACTGCATTATTTTAATTTCTTTCAACATCGTTAATACTCAAATACAATTCAAACAAAATCTTACAAGACTTTATCGGACAGCTTTTGTTCTAAGCTGAAAGCAGAATAGACATTATTGTTGGAAGTTCATGTTCAGTTTGGAAGAAGGCACAAGTCCAGATTAGATCGGTTAGCCAACCATTTATTGACAATATGTGAGACCATACATAAAATAATAAAAATACTCAGCTGCTGAGGGCTCAGTTCTGCACCTCAACAGGGATGTACAGGAAAAGAGCATTGAACAGTAGCATACATAAGATCTTATACACATCAGAATTAGGGAAGTACCAGCTTGTCACGTGTTAAGATCATGTCTGGTTTCATAAGCTGTGTATGTCTGTCAAGAAGATAAACATAATGTCTGGATAAAGGTCAGACTTAAGGCAGAAGTTCAACCAAGAGTTCAACAAAAGTTCTCACAGTTTCGCAAAACCACAGGACTAATTACAGGATGTGAAATGGGGAAACTGGCCCCCCAGACCTTAACAGAAACTGCAGTCCTGTCTAATCGAGACCGTACCATTATGATTTATGACACATTTGACCTGTTGAACAAACATGTTTGAACTGATCTGCTCTAACATAATATGTTTGAATAACTGTTAGCATAAAATGACATCTTTGGACAAATGTTAGCATTAGCTTGTATATAATTCTAACATTATCATCACCTCAACAGCTCAACAGCTGCTAATTACGAGATAGACTACCTAGTCCTCAAAATAGTCCCTAACTTGTGGGTCTTACAGGAAGAGCAGAGAACTCAAACACTGAGGTGCGTTTGCTTCACAGATCATTCTCACATACGGACACAGAACAGACTGGACAACAACAAGCCCATCATGTTTGTTTTTCTGATTCTGGGACTGATCATCTGCATCAAGGCAGAAGGTAAGGGAAGAACTTTTATTCATGTTTATATTTCTTTTTAATTTTCTGGACGTTAAGCGACAAAACATCATCAACACCAGAGCCACAATGTGCTTTAACTTTGCGGAGAATAAACCTGACTTTTGCTAAATGTTCATTTATTTTGTTAAAATATTAATATTTTGATGGATTCAACAACTACAAGAGCTCTGAGTATTCCTTCCTGGAGCTCTTGTCCAGTTTGTGCCTCGACAAGCAGACGTCACAAGGAGCTCTACAATGAAACATCAATAAAAAGACAGAAAATATAATGCAAAAACAGAAACACCTGAGTCTGAACAGATGGGTCCTTAACTGTTTTTGACAAAAGTCCACAGTGTCCACAGTTCTTGGCTTCACTTGAAGACAGTTTCAAGTATAAGGAACCAGAGAGACAATGATGAGGAGTAATCATGTATTGTTCATTCTTCAATTCACCATAATGTGAATCAGAGGGAGCCATGGGCTTGTTTCACAACTACAAAAAAAAAAGACTTTTTGTGGACTCAGTCTGTTTTCATCAGGTGTGTAACAAACATATTCAGTCAGCTAAGAGTCACCAGCTTACACAGCAACTAATGAAACCAGTACTGACCGTGTTCCTGTCATCTGTTGGTCACCAGTCTGAGCTGATCTGATGTTTCTATTTATTATTAATGGGTTGATTTAGGTCTTCTCTCTAAATTGAATCCTTCCACGGCAGGAACTTCTTGTGTACCTAACTTCCCGAGCCTTGCAGAGCAGACGGACCTGCCTGATTCTAAAATCCCACATTTCCGTCTTGCCAACCTCCATTGTCCAACAGCTTCACTCGTCTAAATGCTTGACAGCCCTTTCACAGAAGAGAGGTGGGAGCTGCAGGAGCAGTGGACGTGACAACAACAGAAAGTGACCGCATGTTTAAAATAATGGCAGCTAGTGCAGGCTAACCTGTGGTCATCATGGTTACTCAATGATACTTGGTGAAATATACTCTCCTCAGTAGTTTACTTGGCGGGAATTGTCTTTGACGAGGTCCATGTCAAATTAAAGTGTTAAATAATACATAAGTGTGGTATAATTAAATGTAAAATGATAGTCTTAAGGAAGTTTAAGCTAACGGCTAACAAGGGCAAACAATAGTTAACAGTTGTTAGCCATTAGACGTAGTGGCTAACTACGGTTTGCCACTATGGCATAGCAGTGTTGCTTGATGTGGATTGGTCTGAGATGAGTGTGATGGGCTGAACAATCGTCCAATCACAAGCTGCTGTTGTTTTTGAGGGTTCTGCCCCTGAAAACAACAGGAGCTTCTTCCCGGATGGATTAGTGAAATATTTCCAATATGGAACTTTCCATCTGGCGTATCAGGTTATAGCTTCCCTCAAGTTACACTGATACATAGGACATCATCCTGTTTGAACCAGGAAAAGAGAAACCTGACAAGACAGATAAAAACAACTGCTGTTCAAAAACTCAGATGCGTATCTGGACATCTTAAGGTGTTGTTTTTACTGAACATCATCAGAGTCCATCTACTTTAAGGGATCACCACAGGGTTTCTCATGCATCTAAAAAGGCGTCTCACGCTGCTGTTGGATATAGAGATAAAACACTGCAGCTTTCTATCTCCGGTATAATCATATGACGCTGCTTTATATTCACCTCTACTGCTACAGTGCTCTGCTCTACTCCGTCATCGATACTGTTAATATGCATATATTAGAATGTAGCACTGAATTCTTACTCCTTCTTACAGAATTGATTAATTCTTGTCTTTAATTTTTTTTAAAAGAAACTAACTGCTGACCCAGGATCTCGCAGAAAAATGCAGGCTGTGCTCATGGAGGTTTTTTTAGACCACCTGAGAAAAACCTATACTCTAAATAACAGTGCTTGTAAGCCTTCGTTGTTCACCACAAGCAGCAGAGTTTGACCGGCCAGAACATTTTACTGGTTTGCTTTCTTATTCTGAGGGGGTCTGTCTCAAACTTTAAAAACCACTGCTTTAAGCATCTTAAAACGGAAAACCACAGAGGACATAAACACACAGACAGAGCACAGCTCACAGATGAACACCACAGGGTAGGAGTTGAAAACGCCTTCTGCTAAGAACCTGTTCAGAGCAGCGTTGGTAAAGGAACAAGGACAAAGTGGAAACTAATGCATGTGACGTTACACTCTGTTTCATTTCAGCTGGATGGTAAAAAAAAAAAATGCTACACAGACTTTTTCAATAAAACACAGAAATGTTGGCTTGATAAACTGAAACATATCCAAACATAATTATGTACTGCAGAGCTTTTAAACGTCATTTTTTTTAACTGAGAATCATTTTATGAAGCTTAAACTATGACTTGTAGCAGGAGCACCTCGTTGGCTATCGCAAATGCTAGCAATTGTCAAGTAAATTTATTTAAAACATGGCCGTGTGTTTATCCAGTTAGCTATAAGTGCAAGATGAGTACTTACTCTAAAGACGGACTTTAAGTCAGTTCTTCTGGTTTGTCTTCTACATTAAAAAAGTTTTGGGACTGTACATTAACGAATGTTCATTACAGCAGAAAGTGTCTGCATGAAGAGAGCCACAGACTGCACATTTAGACCATCAGCTGCTGATATCCTGATCCTGAAACATCCTGAAGTGATTTTACTTCAGTGTGTCTTATTTGAGTTAGAAGATTTTTGTGTATTTTGAAATTAGGTCCTCAAAAAGTTGACACAATATCATTACAAATTCTGCTCATTCATGTTGAAAAAAGGAGCATCTTAGAGCCAAAGACTTTGAATTGTTTACCTACTTACCAGCACTTCCACGGGGGAGATGTGATGTTCGCGAACGAGTCAACTCTTTTGAACTGCTCTTGTAAGTGAATGATAAGAACTGATCTGCAGTTGAGTGTAGCCATGAATTTTTGCAGGCAATTTCCATTTAAGAATGGCTTATAAATGAACGACATACTTACAACAAGTTCTTATTCTTTATTTACAAGAGCAGTTCAAAAGAGTCAAGTCTTTCTCCAACATCACATCTCCACATTGGAAGTGCTGGTGAGGGGGTCAACAAAGCAATGCCTCTGTTTAGGAGCATTAGAGGATGATAAAATAAAAAGATAACGTGGCATACTTGTCCATACTTAAGTACATTTTTTGAGTATCTCTACTTTACTTGAGGTTTTTTTTTTTTTTTGGAACTTATGACTTTTACTTCACTACATTTTAAAGACAAATATTCCACTTTTAACTCCACTACATTTCTATAAATGGCCTCATTACTCATTACTTTTAGGTACAGGTATGAAGTCAGCGGATGAAATTTATTTTCTCTTCTAAAATGTGATTTGTTCAAGTGGTGTTATCTATACTTTGTGCATCTTGTTTCACACTCCAGTGCAGTTGGTGGCGGTAATGCACTTTTGAGTTGGTTAGCCAACCGCCATTAAATAACAAAGAAGAAGAAGACGATTGGGCAGGTAAAGGTAGAGCTAACGTTGGTGGTTACGGTTCGTCATGGCAGCAATGATGGCTACTATGGCAGATAAAGACGATATTTCCACACCAGAGCACCCACACTGTAAGCCCGGATAAGTTGAATCTACTCAAAAAACCTGAGGAAAGTGGTTGTCCTAAAAAAAATTAAGTAATGTACAATGAAAACTTAAGTAAATTAAACTTAAATATGTGAAGTTTTGGAATTGCTATTTTTAAGTACAATAAACTTAATGTCAAGCTGAATTAACTTAAAATCTTGAGTATTATCAATTCCTGTGCCCAGTAAATTGTACTTAGCATTTAAGGTAAATACATTTCATATTTTTTTTAAATATATTAACTACAAAATTAGGGAAAAAAAGACAAAGTCCAAACATGTATTAATCTTTTTATTGAAACTGAATGCATATCAGTGTCATATAAAACTCTACATAATGGAGAAATGAGTCCAAACAGGACACAGACAGCCTGATGCAGGTCGGCTGGTTCATCCATCACCATATTACCGTCCAAGATAATTGCCACACTGGACGGGTTGATCTGAGGATTTTCTTCATCAACACAGAGGATTTCCAGTTGTGTTTGGCTGTATCCATCCTTGTTGGTCACATCCTAACAGAGAAACAAAGACATTAGTAGATAATTCTATGTTACCCATCAAAAAGCACCTTTCACTTTTTATAAAGAAAAGCATCCTCTATTAGAAGCCACAGCAAAAGTAATAAAGAAAAGAACAATTTTTGCCATATATTGAACTTTGAATGTATTTTTTTAAACTCTCAGGGCATAAACATTGCCTGCTTGCTTTCTTTTAAGTCTGACTTTAATGTAGCGTTTTACAATGATACATTTATGGGTTTTTTTTAACTTATTTTTAAAGATCCTCACCAGACCAAAAAACACAGGTAAAACTTACTTTGACTACTTATTCCACTGCCGAGTTCCTTGTTTATTTTTTCTCTTCACCCATTCCGTAAGTTGGAAAAATAAATAAAATAATTTAAAAAATTTATCAGCACAGTACAGGGAAGGGCCCCAATGACTAGGTTTGCCTTGGGCCCCCATATGATTAGATCCGCCCCTGTATTCACCTGTTCAGTCACTGTCATTAGGAAACTCACACAGCTGAACTCCAAGTAGCACAGTAGTGATGAAGTTAGGTGACTACATTCAATGGCCGTTTGAAAAGTCAATAACGTGGCTAATGTTAGCTTAATGGCACTCACCAGATGTAGTAGGTTTTGGCAGGGACGTCCCGGCGTTAACCTCCTCTCTCTTCGGCGGAAACGCGGTACACAGTGGGGTCCAACTCCAGAGAGGCAGTGTCAGACTCGGCGTCAACAATGTCCCAGTAGACCGCGGTAACGACGGCAATACTCCCAGCCTCAGCCTCCTCTTTCTCTGCTGTACAGCACGGTGCGCACAGCAAAGAGTCCGGCGTTCACTAAGAGGCGGTTTCCGATTCCACAAGTCCAAATTATCAGTCCTGTTGATAAACCACACGTCCCCACGTCTTGAAAATGTCTTAAAATTTCAGTATATCCACAGTACAACTTCATCAACTGGCTGTGGGTGATGAAATGGTTGACGGTTAAAAAGCGCTGTTTCTCTTTCCCATAATGCATTGTGAAGGTTATCTCAATAAATTTAAGTAATCGGGGTTAAAACTTGATGAATTAAAGCTAGAAGAACGTAAAATTGTGAACACATGCATTACTGTTAAACTTAAGTATAATAAATTGATATTTGATAGTAAGCAAGGATCACATACTCAGATTTTGAAGTAATAAAGTCAAACTTGATTTGTATAAGTAAATTGTAATTTAATTTGTAAGTACAAATGAAATCCGGGCTAACAGTGCATGGCCATATCTGAAGGGCCATGGGTGCTCTGATTCATCAGTGTTTCAGTATGTATTTCCATGGGCTTTGTAGCATATTTTCAAACTGTTTATTCTACATGATCTCTAAGCAGGTCAGTGCATTCAGTAGATTGTTTCAGTCATTACGTTCTGTAAGGTCAACCGGAAAATGTACTTTTAATACTTGAGTATTTTCAAAATCAGGTACTCCAGTACTTTAAGCTAAGTAAAAATTTGACTGAGCAACTTACACTTGTATTGGGGCAGTATTTGAACATGAGTATCTATACTTTGACTTGAGTACTGGCATTGAGTACTTTGTCCACCACTGCTAAAAAGAAACGAGTCACTATAAGCACACAGGGCTTTTTGGAGTAGCTGAAGAGTTTATGTGATTACTGTAGACAGAGGCAGCCTAACACTACCCATTGGCTCCCAGTGTTTGAGCTGAGCTAATTAGCGGTGGGTGACCTCTGCCTGTCTCTTCCTTGTTACTGTATGCACAGTCTAAAGAATGGAGTCTATCGGCTTGTCATGGACTCAAGAGTGAGGCAGGACACAAAAAATTAAAAAGTTCAATTATCACTCTAAAGCAAGACTCTTTTCTTTCACACTATTGATGACAAAAGGAAAACAGGGACATAGTAAGATCAACAGAGTGTCTGTGATGCCCCCGCCTATTTCAGCAAAGAACATTGACTGTAAAGGCTCAAATGTATGACCAATTCAGATGAAGGAGAGGCTGATTTGACCACTATCTCTTCTGTCAGTCTGTCCCTGCCACAGAGCTCCTGCAAGTCTAGAGGTCCTCCTGAAGGTTTCTTCTCGTGCAGCTATATTCCTGCTATTGAAGTTCCTTGCGCAGTTGTGAGCTGTTTGCCCTTGTTTGCCACTGAAGACAATTTAATTACCAATAATTTGATAACTTAAGCTGAACATGGAGGTCTGAAGTGTATTTGTGTCTTCAAACACAAAAGCTCGTCTATAATAACTATGTGTGGTCCATCAAGAACAAAATCAGTCATTATGTTTGTCAGCACTTTTCTTTACAGATGATTGGTTTGAGAAACTGTTTGGGATAGAGCCCAATCTGATCACAGATGATGAGGCCCTACACATATCAGTGTTCTGTGTATCAGGGAGGACCTGACTGCATTTAACATGTAATCACAGATATTCTTCTTCTGTTCTTGTTCCAGGTGACATAAGGGAGGAGACTTTTTATGTGAAGACAGGAACAGATTTACTCCTGGATGTTGGACCTGTGACCTTAAAGGACAATAAATTTATCTTTTGGAAATTCCAGAATAAGGTTAATATTTGCAAATTTACTCGTTCAAATGAAACAGTATTTAACCCAGACTATGCAGGAAGAGCTGAACTTTTACCTCAAAATCAGTCGTTGCTGCTGAAGAATGTACAAAAGACTGACAGTGGAGAATACAGGGCAGGAGTCTTTGATTTCACATACAAAGTTTTAGTTAAATACCAGGTGACAGTTCTGGGTAAGTATCTTCTCATCCCAAATATGTCATCAAAAGTCATCCCCTGATTAAAAACCCCCTCTCACGTACTGTCCTCTGATTCTTACAGATCCAGTGTCTGACGTGAAGCTTGAAGTGGAACAGTGCAGCTCAGATCGCTCTGACCTCACAGTGACCTGCACAACTCTGGACGGTCTACTTAGCAGTACATTCATCTGTGATACGACAACCTGCTCTCATGAGGGAGGAGAGCTGGTGCAGGACATCCCACCTGGAGCTTCAATGAAGGTCTACCTGGAGAAAAGTTCTGTCACCTGTCACCATAGCAACCAGGTCAGCTCCAAAGAGGACACCAAAACTGTTGAAGATCTTTGCAGGATTAAGAAGGATAAGGGTGAGTAGAAATGATTTCTTTATTACTTTGATCATTATTTTGTCTTAAAAGACCAACCATGAATGCACCCTTTATCAACATTTTGGCAAAATTACAGAGACAAGAATAAATGTCTGACGAGTCCAGACGCATGTAGACACAGCAGATCCTGCTGTCATCTCGCTCTTCCTGCTCTAAAGCACTCTCAGCCGTTGAAGAATGTACAAAACTGATAGTGGGGAATAAAGAGCAAAAGTGTTTGGTTTCACAAACAGAGATTTAGTTAAATACCAGGGGCCTCATCTTTAAAACTGAGCATTGGAAAGATTACTGGATTTGGCGTACACTGGAAACAGGAAATGCATGCTCAGAAAAAAGTTCAGATTTAGAAAGAATGTGCATTCACGTCCGATGCTGCTTTCCATTTATAAACCACAAACCACAACTCTGAAGCTGTCGCACATTAAGGTGCCCATAAAAGGTCAGGGGAACACCCTTGATGAATATTCAATGATACCTATTTCATGCTGGACCAAGAGGGAAAATGAGTGAAAAAAATTAATTTTACTCAGTGAGGTTGAGATATTGATAGATGAGCTCAGTTCAGGCATCACTGCTGCCAGACAGGCAAAAGAGTGGCAACATGTGGCTGATGCTGTGAATAACTCCCAATTTCCACCAGACGTGAAAGCGCCGCGCCGCGCAGCGTCCTGCGGAGCACTTCGCTCCCATTGTAGTCTATCAGGCAATTTCTACTACACGCGAAAGCGCCGCGCCGCGATCCTGAAGCGCGGTAGGCGCGAGAGATACGCTTCAGGTCTATTTTCGGCGCGGCCGCTTCCAAACCTCGTAAATTCAGAGTCATTAAGAAAGCACTTAGCAGGAAGTCACCGTGTGGAGTAACCACACAAGACACAACCACGCAAGATCGCGGCGCGGCGCAGCGCTTTCGCGTGCGGTGGAAATTGGGGGTAAGGCTGCCTCAGAGGGCTGAACTGTGGAAGAAGAAAAAAAGAAAGTCTGTCAGTGCGACAGGTGGGGGAAAGAGCACATCAGAGCTCACCCCACAGACAAATAGCTGTTTGGGATCATCGGGGAATCCCTCCTGAGCGGTGTGGTGATGGAGGCGGAGGGAAACAGAGATGCACTAAATGCACCAGAGTTTTTCATGTGCCATGTCCTCCAACAGTGTCAGATAAGCCACACTGCATCTTTACCTATTGCGAGTGCATGCTTCTTTGTATCCAACTATTACTTAATTTCCTGAACGCAGAAGTTGTTGCCTAAATGATCAGCAGTTTGGTGCAATGATCAGGACATTTTAATACATGACTGATTCATCTGTGATGGCCTCCTGCCTCCAGGGCCTGCTGTTTTGTGTGGTGCCTTGTCTGTTTGTCTTCCAGGTCATGACAAAACGGGGGCTCATCCGGGATTTAAACCCGGGATACCCTATTTGTCATGACCTGGCTCAAAGACATGGCAAAAGCGAGGAGACGTACGGTTAAACTGAAGATGCCATGATTTATTACAAACAAGATAAATTAGATCATTAACAACTGAAACAAAGCATCTTATCCAACAAAAAAATAAAATAAATCAAAACATGGTGCAGAGAAATCATCATGCTAGCTGGAAAACACAGAGCTGCAGTGCAAAACAGTGCAGCACAGATTAACAGCAACCAAGTGAGCAGAGCAGAGCAGAACAGGTCAGTACAGATCAGCATAAAAAAGTAAGATTCTATGGCAGCCTTATACACAAAGTGGAAGGACGAGACCCACCCAGGTGTGGCAAACCCCACCTACCAGCCTGCAGGGGACGACAATCAGACAAGATACACACAAAATAGCAGGCCCTGGAGGCAGGAGGCTGTCACACAACAATAAAGGTTACATGTGTGAATGCGTATGCATGCACAAGTTCGCAAAGTTCACATACATTTCACATAATGAATCAGTTTCACAGAGCTGTCTTTAATTTCATCCCTCTACTGTTGGAATTACAGTTTCCCCTTTGTCTAGATTTTGTGCGTACAGCAGGGTCAGAGCTGGCATGGAGGTGCACACATTCTCCCATCAAGTGTGTTTTTTATAAATCCCAAATTTAGTTTACAAGTGGTGAACGCTTTCTTTTGTGCAGACAAGCTTTACAAATGAGGCCCCAGGTCACAGTTCTGGGTAAGCATCTTCTCATCTCAAATATCTCACAGAAATTGACCCCTGTCCCGTACTGTCCTCTGATTCTTCCAGATCCAGTGTCTGACGTGAAGCTTGAAGCGAAACAGTGCAGCTCAGATCGCTCTGACCTCACAGTGACCTGCACAACTCTGGATGTTAGCCTAAGCAACATGTTGCTCTGTGATAACACAACTTTCTCTCATGAGGGAGGAGAGCTGACACTGAACATCTCACCTGGAGCTTCAATGAAGGTCTACCTGAAGAACGGTTCTGTCACCTGTCACCATAGCAACCAGGTCAGCCCCAAGAGGACACCAAAACTGTTGAAACCTAATGGTGAGTTTGAATGATTACTTTATTACTCTGATCATTATTTTATCTTAAAAGACCAACCATGAGTGCAGCTTTTGTCGACATTATGGCAAAGTTAAAGATATTAGAGCAAATGTCTAACAGGCTGAGCAGATCCCTTAAGAACCTGTTTTGTTGTTTTCCAGTTCCAGACAGTTCTTCAGCTGGAGTCTCTCTCTGCATGCTGAAGATAATCATCATCTCTGTGGGTCTGTTCATCATGGTGTCTGCTGTCATCAGTGTTCACGTCATGGAGAAGCTCAACAAGACAAAGACCAAATTGGGGATTTGAACAGCAGCAGCAGTCAGGCTTTGTGCATGTATAAAGCTGTTGGTGTAATGAGTGTTTTTGTTTCTATACTTGCCTGTTTTTGATGTGTGTAACTGGAGAACACCACTAGAGGGCGTAAAAGACCACAGACTGTGTGTAACTACCTGCTGTGTTAAAAGTA
Organism: Scarus forsteni; assembly: GCA_036419115.1. Classification (NCBI taxonomy): domain Eukaryota; kingdom Metazoa; phylum Chordata; class Actinopteri; order Labriformes; family Labridae; genus Scarus; species Scarus forsteni. Next base: position 2,986,791 of record JAZDUH010000157.1, on the reverse strand, counting down.
CACTGCAAGCATTGCGACAATGCTGAGCGGAAAAGAAACAAAAAGAACTCTATTCATCAATCTCATCACTAAATACTGTATCTGTCAGTCAGACCTCACCATCATCATCGCCTAAACTCCATTTAAAAGATATTTTCTTCCATGCGCCATCAGAATGGTCGGTGTATGGGTGTAATGAGTTACCATGTTAACTAACGACATGCAAACAACTGTTCCTATTGATGTTGTAGTCAAAGTATCATAAGAAGCAGAGTGATCCTTTCTTTTATCACTTTTGTTAACCCGTGTATCAAACATTTCATTTGTTTAAAAGTGAGAAAATAAAACTAAGTAAACCAAGCTAATACAAACAGACATGAGGCCAGTTAAATGTTCCACCATTTCCTTGGCAGAGTCCTGGCTGGACCACCTTCATGGCTATGATGAGATCCCTACAATGCTGTGATGAACAAGGGGTGGGCGTTTTATCCAATAAGCAATCAGTGCATTGATGCGAGGGTCTATGGTCAGTTGGAGTGGTGTGCATTAGATTAGAAACTGAGCTGAAACCAAGATGCATCGTCTTGTAAACACTTTGCATCAGTAAAATCTGTTGTTATGTTATTGTATATACATTTTAAATATTTAAGTCAATTCATTTCCATAATTATCTCTCAGCTGTTAATTCTCATGAGTCCTCACTGCTTAAGTGGCCTTCTGTAAGTGATGTGTCTTCATTTGTTATAAGCCTCTTCATGATGAAAGAACAATAAAATTGAGTTAAATTTGAGTTGCATATGCACAGATTTGCTTTGTTATTTCATCATGATTGCATCGTGGTAGGAAGATAAATCGTATCGTCCTGAATTGTTAGGTGCTTCATGTGAATCATTAGTGTATCGTACCGTAGCCTACACATAGAGATGCATATTGTATCATCCTGAGGGTTGAGATTTCAGTCCTTATGATGAACATGTAATCCAGACAACTTCTATTCCACTAAATATATAAACACAAATTAAAATGAGCATGGAAAAAAGCTACTATGTATAGCAATTAAAACAAAAACAACTTGAAAAAACACATTTAGGGCTCTAATTTCGTAGACCAGGCACGGCGCACCTGCCCTGCACCTTGCCTTGTCTGAGCGGACGGGGTGTGTCCAGCGCACTTTGCAAGTTTCCAGTAGTGCGGGTACAGGCGCACCCACACCCATGTCCCTGCCCCTCCGCGCAAGTGCCAGAGAGGGAGGAGAAAAGGTGTGAATGGGTTGTTGTCTTCACCAATCAAATGAATGCCTCTCCTTGCCTTTAAATACGGTGCGGCCGAGGCGCAGCGACTAATTGGTCTGACTGATCCCCAGTAGCAGAGACAGTCAGAGCCCCTGTCCCTTCAGCAACTGGGGGAACAGACTGGCCATCAGGACGCCCATCAGAGGCCACGAAGCATGTCACCGTGTGGGCCAGCTCCTGGGACAGAATGCACTGCATTAATGGTCTCAATGGATGGAACTTTGCTGAATGCTGGGAGAAGAATTTATGTGATAAAAAATTAATATATATATATATATATATATATATATATATATATATATATATATATATATATATATATATATATATATATATATATATATATATATATATATATATATATATATATATATATATATATATATATATATATATATATATATATATATATATATATATATATATATATATATATATATATATATATATATATATATATATATATATATATATATATATATATATATATTAGTGCTGTCAGATGATTCAAAAAATTAATCTAATTAATTACCGGATTTATAGTTAATTAATCTAATTAATTACATTTTAATCTCATATCTGCTTAAAGTACCCAAATAAAGAATTTGAATTCTAGGATATTATAAAATTGTAGTGCATGACTAATCAAATGAATACACTAAGAAGTGAAGATTTGTAAATCCACATTTTTATTGTTGACTGAATAAAACCAAAGTCGGGGCAACTTGTTCAGAAAATTCTAAGCTCAATCAGGCAACTCAAATTACACTTTAAGTGTGTTTCATAAATCAAATTCAAAATAAGAAAAAGGTCGAGGACATCCAGCAAACCAATTAGGCCTGATGCATTATGAAAGAATTCAGTAAATATAGATAAATAAATTCAAAAATAAAATAAGACTAAGTCTTAAATATGCCATTCCTGTTGTCACCTGGGCTTTCTTTGGTTTGACTAGAGACGCATGTGTGAAGTGACGTGCCACTGCCATGTACGGGTCCTCCAGCTGGACAATGTTAAAATGTTTGTGTGCTATGATTCATCTTGTGATGAATTTTTATAACGCATTAATTTGCGGTGTTATTAATAAATGTAATTAATGCACTAAAGTGACAGCCTTAAGCAGGGGCGTCAGAAGCTTTTTTAATGTGGAGGGGACACACTGGTCTGGGTTCCAGGGGTTAATTAGATGACATTTTCTGCATTCTAATGTATTTTAACAGGTTGTTTAACATCTAATTTTACTTATAAGACACATTTTTCAGACTCAACATTAGTCCTCAATCAACTTTGAGCCTTTTAAAACTCACTGTCATGCCTAAGATAATGTGATGAATATGACATAATTTATCACCAAAAATGACTTTTTGGTTGTATTTTACTTTTTATTTTATTTCATTTATAGAAATAAGGGATGGATTATGGGATAGATACAGCATCAAATGACCCATTTTTCAATATAAAACATCATCAGAGACAGAAGATTTTTTATGTGGCATTAAAGTCCTAATTATGTCAAAGATTAGTTGCATCATTGGTTTTTAATCATTTTTCATTTATTTTGTACTATCAGTTTTTTTCAAAAAGTTAGGCATTTACTGTTATGGCTGTTTTCAGCCACTATACTTTTAACTGCTCTAAAAACATATCAGATCAATATTTTTTTCTACTTTTTTTGCTTGAATCTCCTAATCCACTTCTGCCCTGCTCAAAACTACCAAGCATTTAACAAAAAATAAAAATTGTAACCCCTTAAGGGCCATTTAAGGAAATTAGGTCTCTTATCATGGGAGGGGTAAAACGCGAATCAACCCATCTTCAATATAAAAAATATAAAGAAGTTTTATGTGCCCTTAAGGTGTTAAGATGATTTTTCAATGCTTGGTAGTTTTGTGCAGGGCAGTAGTGGATTAAGAGATTTATGTGAAAAAAGTAGAAAAGAGTAGAATTAATCTGATATGTTTTTAGAGCAGTCAAAAAAGTTAGTGGCCCAAAACAGCCACAACAACTCCAGTGGAAGTTTTTGCTTTAAATCTGATGCTACACAAGAACTAAAGAGACATCAAAGTCAATGATGTTACTTATCTTTGACATATTCAAGACCATGATACCCTGTAAAAAATCTCCGGTCTCTTATGACTTTTTATATAGAAAATAGATCATTTTGTATTTAACCCTCCCAGAATCAGTGGTTTTCTTTCTGCTAAATTGCCCTTAGAAAAACTATTGATCTGATATGTTTTAGAGCAGTCAAAAAAGTTAGTGGCTGAAAACAGCCATAACAACTCCTGTGTATAGTGAAAAGTCCACAAGGGTTAAAAAAAACCATGATATGATATTTTTGCCATATTGTCCACCCCTAGCTACAATGATTAATCATTCATACATACAGTAACTTTTGATCTGGAGCCAATAGAAACTTAATAAAAGAAACGTCAACTGATCAGTAATCATATAGATGTTTGTAGAGCTGTGTGGAGTACCGTAATGTCATCTTGCCCAAATCCATCCTGTAACTACCAGCCCAGCACCATAAATCACTCACCTCTGTGACTGAAGTCTCTGCACTGTCCCTCACGTCACAAGCTGCTGACCCTGCTCCTGCATCTGACATCTGCTTCTGACTCACTCTCACTATCAATCTGCTGTCAAAAGGGATCGGGATGGATTAATTAAGCATCTATCAACAACTGAAATAAGTCAGCTAACGTTTCCATCAGCAAAACACCTGTATTGTGGGGACATGTTGACTTACTTTCCGCTTCTTTGTTAAAAATTTTCTAACGTCCATTATGTCTTGGGAAGGAGCAAATATTGCAACAATTCATTAGCTTACTTCTAGTTTCTTAGCTGAACATTAATAAAACGTGGCCTCGTGTTAATATTGAGGGCTAACAAACGTTACCTCCTGTTTCGAGCAGCCTGCTGCTCTCACTCACTGCCTGAGATGCACTGTCACTCAGTCACTCACTTCATGCAGCAGTCGTTGAAGGTTGTCCGGAAAACACGGACGAGATTAACAAGTCGATCATGTATTTTCTATTAGCGATCAAGTGGAACGAATTCTTTTACGAGGCAATAGAAACGGCACTGGATGAACAAATATTTTATGTTAAATGTGGGGGGGTCAAAATGAAGAATTTTTGAAATCTTGAGGGGACACGTCCCCTTCACGTTGAATGGTGGCGACGCCCATGGCCTTAAGATATATATATATATATATATATATATATATATATATATATATATATATATATATATATATATATATATATATATATACACATATATATATATATATATATACATATACACATATATATATATATATACATATATATCAACATGGAGAGTGCTTTACCTTCAGCTGAAACTGAAGACTCTCCACTATCATTCAGATCTGGCGTTTGAGACTACTTTGTCTTCCGTGTTAAGTATGACCCTGATTGTAGGCGTGTGGTGGACAAAAAAACACAACAGTATGTCGGAAGTACAACACGATGCTAAACTACATCGGTGGAAATATAACAAATGCTGACATCATCCTGGAGTTAAAACAAGTACAACCAGACAGAAACAACAAGCAGCACACATGCTACAGACTTTACCTGGGTCATTTAGACAGTCATTAGCACATGATTCAAAGAGGACAAAGGAAATCGGCCGGGCGATAGCTACTTTTATTGCTGTCCACATGAGACCCTATCCTGTTGTGGATAACGTGGGTTTCAGGACATGGTACGGACACTTGATACACTTCAAGCTAGTTCTTTGTAATATTTACTCCGCTGCAAAAAATGCCCCACATAAGATGGGTGACTTCCCTATTAGATATTCTTATTTTTACATGGCATATAATGGCTATTTTTTAAATCTGTAACAGTGCAATACACTTCATTCCATGTAAATATTTTGTCAATAGTTATAGGTCACTTTTAACTGACAGTGTTAATCCATATTTCTTGCATGGCCCTTGTATTTATATTTATTTTTTATACCATTTATTCTGGGCCTAATAACATTCATATTTTTATACACTATTCATTAACAATATCACTGTGTGTTTTACAATCCAGGAAGTCAATGCAACGAAATTTCAGTCCAAGTGCACTGCTGTGTAATTTGCGTAATGACAATAAAAAAGGAAGTCAAAGTCTAAGTGATGTTTTTGTTTTATCTGATTCTAAGTATTCTAAGGTTTAGCTGAAAGAGTTACATTTAATTCAATTTAATGAAAATATACTCTGAGTTAAAACAAATGTTGGTTATTGTAATAAACCACAAGTAAAAAAGGCATTGAAATTTATCATATTTTGTATCAAAAAAGTTTCGAAATGTGTGAGATGCATATACACACATGCACATAAACATAGAATTCTAAGATATTAATGTCCTTATATTTTAAAATAAGTTTATATTTTAATTGCTGCGCAGAAACTTAACCTAAAACCAAGGAATGAACATCAACATCTTATCACATATACACAGTTTGTACACAAAAAATATGAAGTTGAAATCATAAAGTTGTCTGCTGTGATACAAAGACCTAAACCACCTTATAAAGATTTCGAAGTCCCTTCAGACAGTCTTAAAAGTTAACAAGAAGCCTCTCAGGATGGATTTGCTGTGCCTTTATTCACTAATCTGGTTCAAATGTTGAAAAGATGATGTCTCTCCCCCACTGGTAACTTTTGCAAGACATCTCTGTCCACACTTTAGAAAACATCCTTATTACTCTGAAAAACCACAAGATCTATTTCTCAAGATCAAGCTGTCAGCATGATTTCAGCTGAACAAATGAGACAGCAAATACTGACCTGAAGTTTGAGGTAAATCAACATTTGAGTTCAAACACTGAAACTATATAATAAGAGAATATAGTATGAAGAAGTCAAAGTCATTACAGACAATACAAACTTAACAACTGCATCAAATTGAATTATTTTCAACACCATTAATATTTATTCACATGTCAAACAGAATCTTACAAGATATCAGACTGTTATTGTTCCATTGTCTCTTAATGTATAATTTTTACCTTAAAGTTTTTTTGGCCCTTTAGAAAGAACAAACATCATCACCTCTAAACAGATAAACAGTTCTCAGTAGAACTTTAGAAAAACACTTCCTCATCTTCATCAAAATCTTATTAGATAGACTTTGTGGGCACAACAGGAAGAGCAGAGAGCTCAAACACTGAGGTGTGTTTGCTTCACACATCACTCTCACATACAGACACAGGACAACGACGACTCCATCATGTTTGTTTTTGTGATTCTGGGACTGCTCTGCATCGAGGCAGAAGGTAAGAGAAGAACTTTTATTCATGTTTATTTTCTTTTTAATTCTCTGGACAATAAGTGACAAATATTCTGAATGTTTATATCCAGACAAATGTCTGGATCACAACCAAATTTAATGACCTCACATCTGCTTAAATTTTCATGTAAATACATCCAGTAGTTTTTCAGTAAAGTTGCTAACTAACAAACAAACAAACAAACAAACAAACAAACAAACAAACATAACCTCCTTGGCGGAGGTGATTATCTTCAGCTGTGCAGAGGACCTTTCTAAAAGACTTTACATGTCAGTTTTATATCTGTAAATCATTTCATGAAACATAACCTATGACATAACAGAAGCAGTTGCGTGCTAGTGCTAATGCTAGTTGTCAAGTAAACTCATTAAAAACATGACTGTGTCTTTAAACAATAAATAATCGTCTGATCACTCATGTAGAAGATAACCTTTCTGGCTTTGAAACCTTGATTGAAGTGTGTAGAAGTAAAAATGTTCATTAGAGTAAGGAGGATCAGCATGACGAGTGTCAGACTGCAGATTTACACACATCAGCTGCTGCTGTCCTCTGATCCTGAAACATCCTGAACAGTTTTTACTAAGTCACTCTGATATTAAACTGAGCTCGATGACAAAAACCAAAAATCTATAAGAAGATAGCCTATAGAAATAAGGAGAAGTATAACAGATTGATTTAAACAGATTGATATAAATCTTATAACAGATTGATATAAATCTTATAACAGATTGATTTAAATCTTATAACAGACTCTCGGGTTTCAAAAAACATCTGTGGAAGATCAGTGGCCTTCTATGTGTTTCGATGAAGATATTGACCTGGAGAGTCATTTCTGGAGCAGTTTAATAACATTAAATCAGATAATGGTATCAATTATTCTTTTCAATGCCAGAAGTCTATATGCTAACTTCCAAAGTATTAAGAATTATAAAAGTCAGTCTACCACACCATTCAATGTGATTGCAATCTCAGAGACTTGGCTCAACTTGGAAAAAGGAGTGGACTTTCAGTTAGAAGGATAAGATTTGAACTTCATGAACAGAGCAAACAAGATGGGAGGGGGGGCAGCTCAGCATGTTACGGTGGCCCTGAAGTGCAAAACGCAACCGCAAAAACAAAACACACACAAAAAAGAAAACACACAAAAAAGAAAACAAACACAAAAAAGAAAACAAACACAAAAAAGAAAACAAACACAAAAAAGAAAACAAACACAAAAAAGAAAGCAAACACAAAAAAGAAAACAAACACAAAAAAGAAAGCAAACACAAAAAAGAAAACAAACACAAAAAAGAAAACAAACACAAAAAAGAAAGCAAACACAAAAAAGAAAGCAAACACAAAATGAAAACAAACACAAAAAAGAAAGCAAACACAAAATGAAAACAAACACAAAAAGAATACAAAAAAGAAAACACACACAAAAAAGAAAACACAAAAAAGAAAACAAACACTAAAAGGAAAGCAAAAACAAAAAAGAAAAACACAAAAAAGAAAACACACACAAGAAAGAAAAACACAAAAAAGAATTCAAACACAAAAAAAGAAAGCAAACATAAAAAGGAAACAAAAAAGAAAACAAACACAAAAAGAAAGCAAACATAAAAATAAAAACAAACACAAAAAGAAAGCAAACACAAAATGAAAACAAACACAAAAAAGAAAACACACACAACAAAAGAAATCCCAAAACGGAAGTGTTACCTCACACTCCACATCAGGTGGTGGCTGTAATGCACCAATTCGTTGCTTGCCAACCCCAAAGAAAACCCACAAAAGAAGAAGAAGAAGAAGTAGGAAGTGTTACCGTCTGTGGACATCGCTGATTGGATATTTGCTGTATGTTTGGACAGTTTTATTGAGAAGCATCAGCTATTAAAGGATTGCCAGTATGGGTTCAGAACAAACAGATCAACTTCAATTGCTTTAATGGAATTAGTTAAAGAATTAACAAGTTCAATTGACAATAAGAAATATGCAGTAGGGATTTTTATTGATCTGAAGAAAGCATTTGATACAAGTGATCATCGTATTTTATTGCAAAAGATGGAAAGGTTGTGCATTAGAGGGGTGGGGTATGATTGGTTAAGTAGCTACATTGGAAACAGTTTGTTCAAATGGGTGAGTACAGATCAACTAGCTTGGATATTACATGTGGCGTGCCGCAAGGTTCAATACTGTGACCCAAATTATTTAATTTTTATATTAATGACATACACACGTGGACAAAATTGTTGGTACCCTTCTGTTAAAGAAAGAAAACCAACAATGGTCACTGGAATAATTTGAAACTGACAAAAGTAATTATAAAAATTTACTAAAAATTAAACAATGAAAATCAGACATTGCTTTTGAATTGTGATTCAACAGAATTATAAAAAAAAAAATAATCTAATGAAACTGACCTGGACAAAAATGATGGTACCCTTGAAAAGTTTAAAAATGATGTGACCAAAGGAACATGATAAACTAAGGTGTGTCCTGTAATTAGCATCACATGTCTCTTCAAGCTTGTAATCAGTCAGTCTGCCTATTTAAAGGCTGAAAAGTGGTCACTGTGCTGTTTGGCATCAAGGTGTGTACCACACTGAACATGGACCACAGAAAGCTAAGGAGAGAGCTGTCTCAGGAGATTAGAAAGAAAATTATAGACAACCGTGTTAAAGGTAAAGGCTATAAGAGCATCTCCAAGCAGCTTGATGTTCCTGTGACTACAGCTGCACAGATTATTCAGAAGTTTAAGGTCCACAGGACTGTAGCCAACCTCCCTGGACGTGGCTGCAGGAGGAAAACTGATGACAAACTGAAGAGACGGAGAATACAAATGGAAACCAAAGAGCCCAGAACAACTTTGAAAGAGATTAGAGATGAACTCCAAGGTCAAGATACATCAGTGTCAGATCACACCATCACTGTTTGAACCAAAGTGGACTTAAAGGAGGACACCACTGTGGAAAGAAAATCATAAAAAAGTGAGACTGGAATTTGCCAAAATGCATATTGGCAAACCACAAAGCTTCTGGGAGAATGTCCTTTGGACAGATGAGACAAAACTGGAGCTTTTCGTTAATCACATCAACTCTATGTTCACAGATACAAAATTGAAGCATACAAAGAAAAGAACACTGTGAAACATGGAGGAGGCCCAGTTATGTTCGGTGGCTGCTTTGCTGCATCTGACACAGGGTGTCTTGAATCTGTGCAGGTACAATGAAATCTCAAGACTATCAAGACATTCTGCAGTGAATTGCGCTGCCCAGTGTCAGAAAGCTTGGTCTCAGTCACAGGTCATGGGTCCTCCAACAGGATAATGAGCCAAAACACAGCTAAAAACACCCAAGAATGGTTTAGAACAAAACACTGGACTATTCTGAAGTGGCCTTCTATGATCCCTGATCTAAATCCTGTTGAACATTTGTGGAAGGAGCTGAAACATGCAGTCTGGAGAAGACAGCCTTCAAACCTGAGACAGCTGGAGCAGTTTGCTCATGAGGAGTGGGCCAACATACCTGTGGACAGGTGCAGAAGTCTCATTGACAGTTACAGAAATTGCCTGTTTGCAGAGACTGCCTCAAAAGGCTGTGCAACAACACATTGAGTTAAGGGTACCATCATTTTTGTCCAGGCCAGTTTCATTAGTTTGTTTTTTTAATTGATTCTCTTGGACTACAATTCAAAAGCAAAGTCTGATTTTCATTAATTGATTTTCAGTATTTTTTTTATTTATTATTACTTTTGTCAGTTTCAGCTTAATTCAGTGACAATGTGGGTTTTTCTCTCTTTCATGGAAGGGTACCAACAATTTTGTCCACGTCTGTATGTAAGGTATCTAGTATTGTGAAGCCGGTTGTTTTTGTTTTTGCCGACGACACTAATATCTTTTGTTCTGGGGAGAATTTACAGCAGCTGTTGGATGCAGTTTAAGCGGAAATGTGTAAGCTGAAACTGTGGTTTGACACAAACAAATTATCATTAAATCTCAAAAAAACTAAATTCATGGTGTTTGGCAAAAGGAAAATGGATTTAAATGCTCAAGTTGAGATAAAGATTGACGATGTTGGATTAGAAAGGGTTTTTGAAAATCCTTTCTTGGGGGTAATTGTTGACCACAGTTTCAGCTGGAAACCCCATATAAAGTATGTTCGATCGAAGTTAGCAAGACGTATCACAGTCTTAAGTAAAACAAGACTAATCCTGAACCAGAAATCACTCTTTATATTGTACTGCGCTCTTATACTACCTTATCTGACTTATTGTGTGGAGGTGTGGGGGAACACGTATAAAAGCAACTTACAGACATATGCTCAATGCAAAGAAGAGCAATAAGAGTAGTTGGTAATGTAGGTTATCGTGATCACACCAATGAACTGTTTTTAAATCTCCAGACATTGTAGTTTATGGATATAGTAGAATTCAAAACTGCACAAATAATGTACAAAGCAAGCAATAACTTACTTTCCGGTAACATACAAAAAATGTTTAGAGAGAGAGAAGGAGGATATGACTTAAGAGGCAAATTTTAATTCAAACAACCCACTGTATATACCACTCTGAAAAGCATGTGAATTTCAGTCTGTGGGGTGAAACTGTGGAACAGTTTGCCTGAGTTTATTAAGGAAAGTAACAATGTCAGACACTTTAAAATAAAGTTAAAGCACTTTATGTGTCAGAAATATAGATTGGATCGATGTTATGAAGGGGAGGGTGGAGTGAAGGAAAGGAATGGAGAAGGGAAGAAAAGGGAAATAAAAAAGGAAGGAAGAAAAGGGAAGAGATAAGGAAAAGGACTGTGAAAATGGGAGAAAAGGGAAGATATGGGAGAGGGAAGGGAGAAGAAGAAGAAAGAAAGGAGAAAGGGAAAGGGGAGGATGAAGGAGGGGAGAGAAAGAGGGGGAAGAGAGGAAAGGAAAAACGGCAGGGAAGGAAGGAAGAAGAAAAAAGAGAGGAAAAAGAAGGGGAATAAAAAAGAAAATAAGAAAAGGGGAAGAGGAGAAGGAAGGAAGGAAGAAAAGAGGAAAAAAGGAGGAAAGGAAAGAAACGGAAAGGGAAGAGAGAAGATGAGGTATTAGCGTGAAAGAAAAAAATAAAATAGAAGGGGAAAGAGGAAGGAAGAGAAGAAGAAGAAAAAAAGTGCATGTATATAAATATGGCTATGTACATATACATCTGTGTGTACAAGCCTAGCTTTTTGTGTATGGATGTGCGTCTGCAAGTATGTATGTGTATAGGTGTAGATACATTGCTCTACAGATTAACTGATGGGCTTTTGTATTTGCTTCTTTTATACTTGCTGCTGTTCTTTTTTGGATTTTTTTTTCAGTTCTTTTTTGGATTATTAACTATTCATTGGTTGTTGAGATTGTGTTGTTTGACTTTTTGATTTGCTCTGGTATAGATGTTGTACAGTTAGAAGGTTAGGCACATGTAAGCTAAGTAGCTTCAGCCTAAACGTTTTTGGTCAACATGGTTTTCAGTGGTATCGCTTTGGTTGGTATACTTTTGAATATGATCGAAATAAACTAATAAACCAACCCATCAGGCTACTGTAGATGAAAGACCAGAGATCTTGTTGAGCACCATTAATGACCATTTATTCTATAATTTCAGCAGAAAGTGGAGGTCTAAAGTGTATTTATGTCTTTAAACACAAAAGCTTGTCGATGATAACTATGAGTGGTCCATCAAAAACAAAAACAGTCATTATATTTGTCTGCACTTTTCTTTACAGATGATTGGTTTGAGAAACTGTTTGGGATAGAGCCCAATCTGATCACAGATGATGAGGCCCGACACACATCAGTGTTCTGTGTATCAGGGAGGGCCTGACTGCATTTAACATATAATCACAGATATTCTTCTTCTGTTCTTGTTCCAGGTGACGTAAGGGAGGAGACTTTGTACGTGAAGACAGGAACAGATTTACTCCTGGATGTCAGGAATCCTGTTCCCTTAAACGAAGGGGAATTAATGTTCTGGAAATTCAACAGTTTAGGGAATGTCGCTCTTTTATCTCATGCAAATGGAGAATCTATTTTCCAGAACTACAAAGGAAGAGCTGAACTTTTTCCTCAAAATCAGTCGTTGCTGTTGAAGAATGTACAAAAGACTGACACTGGAGAATACAGGGCAGAAGCCATTGGTGTCACAAACAGAGTTTTAGCTCAATACCAGGTCACAGTTCTGGGTACAGATCCAGTGTCTGATGTGAAGCTTGAAGCAAAACAGTGCAGCTCAGATCGCTCTGACCTCACAGTGACCTGCACAACTCTGGACGGTCTCCTCAGCAGCACCTTCATCTGTGAAAACACAACCTGCTCTCATGAGGGAGGAGAGAAGAACATCCCACATGGAGCTTCACTGAAGGTCTACCTGAAGAACGGCTCTGTCACCTGTCACCATAGCAACCAGGTCAGCTCCAAAGAGGACACCAAAACTGTTGAAGATCTTTGCAGGACAAAGAAGGATGAGGGTGAGTGTGAATGATTACTTTATTATTTTGATCTTTATTTTATCACTGTTATTATGGACCAATCTGTTTTGTTGTTTTCCAGACCCAGTGAATGCTGCAACTCGAGTCTCTCTCTGCGTGCCGAAGATAATCATCGTCTTCGTCTCTGTGGGCCTGTCCACCAATGTGGGGATTTGAACCAGCAGCAGCACTCAGGCTTTGTGCATGTGTGAAGCTGGAGCTCATGTTAGTGTCTGTTGGTGTCATGAGTGTTTTTGTGTCTGGACTTGCCTGTATGTGACGTGTGTAACAGGAGGTCACCACTAGGGGGCACAAAAGGCCTCAGACTGTGTGTAACTACCTGTTGTGTGAGACTGCAAATGCGGTTATGCTGAGCTGAAAAAAAAACAAAAAGAACTCCAATCATCAATCTCATCACCACATAACTGTCAGTCAGACCTCACCATCATCATTGTCTTAACTCCACTCATAAGATGTCTTCATCTGTGCACCATTGGAATGGTCTCGGTGTATGGGTGTAATGAGTTACCATGTTAACTAACGACCTGCAGCCAACTGTTCTTATGGATGTTGTAGTCAAAGCATCATAAGAAGCAGAGTGATCCCTTTCATGATTCACTTTTATTAACTAGTGTATCAAAGATTTAATTTGTTTATATGTGAAAAAATAAAACGAAGTAACCCAAGCTAATACAAACTGTCATGAAGCCAGTTAAATTTTCAAAAATTTCCTTGGCAGAGTCCTGGTTGGACCACCTTCACGGCTATGATGAGATCCCTACAATGCTGTGATGAACTAGGGATTGGTGTTTTATTGGATATGAAATCAGTTCATCAATGCGAGGGTCTGTGGTCAATTGCATCAGTTGGAGTGGTGTGCATCAGATTAGAAACTGAGCTGAAACCAAGGTACATTACCTTGGTATCAGTAAAATCTGTTGTTATGCTATTGTATATACTTTATAAATATTTATTTTCAGTCAATACACTTACATAATTATCTCTGAGTTGTTAATTCTCATGAATCTTCACTGCTTAATTGGCCTTCTGTTAGTGATCTGTCTTCATTTGTTATAAACTTCTTAATGATGATAAGTACGATACTGCTTATGTTCTCAAAGGAACAATAAATTTAAGTTGAATTTGCACAGAATTGCATCGTGTTTACATCATGGTAGGAAGATAAATCGCATCATCCTGAATTGGTCGATGCTTCATGTGAATTGTTAGTGTATCATAACCATAGCCTACATATAGAGGAGCATATTTATCGTCCTAGGGATGCAGATTTCCATCCCTATGATGAACATGTAATCCAGACAAATTTTTTTTACTAAATACATAAAAAGTAATTTAAATGAGCACAGAAAAAAGCTATGTGTAGAAATTAAAACAAAAACAACTTGAAAAAACATATTTAGTCTCTCATTGGCTGGAACTCTGCTGGAATTTGCTGGGAGGGGAAAATTGAATCTTTAGTCACCTGTGGTGTTAACTCCAGGTCTTCAATGCTCACAGTCACCATTGAATTACCACAACAAACATATTTTCCTGTTTTATGTTTGTGTCTGTTCAGTCTCACACATTATTACATGCTGATGATCGTGGTCTTGATTTATCAGTTTGTTAAACTTCTTCCACCTCTGCACTGATCCTATCATGCTGTTCCACTGATGTCCTGTTGGTGGCAGTAGAACACCAGGAGAAGGCCTCTGATGTCAGAGTGCTAAAATATTAATTCCTCCTGCTTTTTATGCTTGCTCCATTAACACTCCATTTCAGAGGTTATGATACACATAAGAGACTTGAATATTTGCACATAGATAGATAGATAGATAGATAGATAGATAGATAGATAGATAGACACAAAAACATAGAATTCCAAGATATTAATGTACTTAAATTTGAATATCAGTTTATTTATTAATTGCTGCGCAGAAACTTCACCTTAAAAACAAGGAATGAGCATGAATATTTTAACACACATTTGGTTTGTACACAAAAAATGATTAGTAGAAATCATACAGTTTTCTGCTGAGAGACAAAGACCTAAACCACCTTTTAAAGAAGTCAAAGTGACTTGAGGCAGTCTTTTATGTTACAAGTCTCTCAGGCTGGATTTGCTGTGCCTTTATTCACTAATCTGGTTTAAAACGTGAAGCTTGAAGTTTAAAATGGTGCTTCTTCCTCACTGGTAACTTTTGCAAGCCTTGTCTGTCCACACTTTAGAAAACATCCTTATTAATCTGAAAAACCACAAGATCTATTTCTCAAGATCAAGCTGTCTGCAGGATTTCAGCTGAACAAGTGAGACAGGACATATTGAACTGAAGTTTGAGGTAAATCAAAAGGCCACATTTGAGTTCAAACACTGAAACTATATAATAAGAGAATATAGTATGAAGAAGTCAAAAGCATTACAGTCAATACAAACTTTACAACTGCATCATTTTAATTATTTTAACTCTGTAAGTATTCATTTAAATGTCAAACAGAATCTGACAAGATATCAGACTGTTTTCAATCAATCAATCAATCAATCTTTATTTGTGTAGCGCCATAGATACATATATACATATAAAATACACATATACATATATATACAAATATATACATCCAACACCCAACATGAATCCAAATAGCCAATCATGGATCCCTCCATCATGGCGGCAAGAAAAAACCTTCTGTTAAGCAGCAGGAAATCTTGAATGTGGATCCCAGTCTCATGATGAACAGAAAATCCAGACTGTTACTGCTCCATTGTTTCTTAATGAATAATTTTTATCGTAAAGTTTGTTTGGCCCTTTTCTAAGTAGAAAGAACAAACATCATTACCTTTAAACAGCTGAAACAGTTCTTAGAGGAACTTCAGAAAAAGACTTCCTCATCTTCATTAGACAGACTTTGTGTGCACAACAGGAAGAGCAGAGAGCTCAAACACTGAGGTGAGTTTGCTTCACAGATCACTCTCACATACGGACACAGAACAACAACGACCCCATCATGTTTGTTTTTGTGGTTCTGGGACTGCTCTGCATCGAGGCAGAAGGTACGAGAAGAACTTTTATTCATGTTTATATTCTTTTTACTGGACATTAAGTGACAAAACACCATCAACACCAGAGCCTCCATTACCTTTAAGATCCATGTGGTGCTTTAACTTTGAGGAGAAGAAGTCTGACTTTTCCTAAACGTTCATGTATTTTGTTTAAATATTTGTATGATGGTTTTGATGGCTTCAATAATCACCAGAGCTCTAAGTATTTCTTCCTGCACTGCAAAAAAGGATTTCTAAGAAAGGAAAACAAGCTTGTTTCTAGAAATTTGTTCGTATATTTTACCTAAAAAGAAAAAAATATCTTGACAAGCAAGATGTGTGTTAGAAAAAAAAACCTTATTTCAAGAGAATATGTCTCACAAAATCTTAGTAAGAAAGAACAGCTAAAATTAAGCAAGTATTGCTGGTAACAAGCCACTACAGTGGTTTGAATGGATTGATTTTTAAGAAATTTTGTCTTATACTAAGTTAATTTTGGTTATTGTTTTTCTTGGAGTTGGATGATAATTCCGTTAAACCAGCTAAATCAGAAAGACTTTGTCTTATTTTAAGAAAATCTATCATATTCCAAGACTATTTTACTAAATGAAAAACATGTTAATTCTAATATTAGGTAAAAACATTCTTGAAATAAGCTAAATCAAAAAGCAGAACATAACATTTAATCGAACTTTTCTTAAAAAATAACTTTTCCATGCTTGTAATTAGCAAACTTTTCTCAAATTCAGGGCAATTTTATCTAGTTTACAGACAGATTCCATCTAGATTTATAAGCTAGTTTTAAGAATTCTAGCCAAGCAAAATTTGTTTACCCCATTGGCAGATTTTTTTGCTCAAAACAAGAAAATTTTAGCAAATTTAAGGATATTTTCCTTATTTTTAATAGGGCTGTTTTGCAGTTTGGACCAGTTTGTGCTTTTTAAAAGCAAATGTCATAAAGAAGTTTGCAAGGAAACTCTCATAAAAAGACAGAAAATTCACCAAATTATCAAAAAACAGAAAGTCTGTGAAGGCAAAGCCTGAGTCTGAACAAATGGATCCTTGACTGTCTCTTTAAAGAGTTTGAGTGTCCATGATTTTCAGATTCATTTGGAGACAGTTTCTGAGAAAGGGAACAGCAGAGACAACGATGAGGACCAATCTTCTATTTTTTGTTTAAATCACTGTAAAGTGGATCAGATGGAGCCATGGGCTTGTTTTTAAACTAAAAAAAGAGAATTTATGAGGACTCGCTCTGTTGTCATCAGCTGTGTAACAAAGTTGGCCAAATAACAGAGAAGCTGAATAAATACAAAATTTAATTAAAAAAACAAATAATAATGACAGCTACAAATCATTGAAAAACTTATAAAATACTGAAATTTATCAGAATTATTTTTTAGATCATCTGAGAAAGACCTCAACTCTAAACAGCAGTGTCTGTGGACCTTCATTATTCCCCACATGTAGCTTAATTCGACTGAGCAGAACTTTGTTACAGGTTTGTTTCATTATTCTGAGGAGGGTGGACCTCACACTTTAAAAACCACTGATCTGAAACATCTCTGAACAGAAAACCACAGACAGAGCAGACGACTCACAGCTGACCACCACAGTGTCAAAGCTGAACTGTTAATAATGTAAAGGAGGAAATAAACCCTCACAGCAACCAAGGAGAAATAAATGTGATTTCCCAACATGAACTTTAATCATTTTTGTGACTTCATTCTGGATCAGATACAGATGACATTTACCTTGATGATAGAGACATATTATTTCTATTATCCTGTAAAATTAGAAGTGAATCTGTGAAGAAATAGCAGAGATAGTTTTTTTTCTATCTATGGGCTGTTTTCAGATATTCTGAATGTTTTTCATTCAGACAAATGTCCGGATCACAACCAAATTTAATGACCTCACATCTGCTTAAATTTTCTTGTAAATCCATCCAGTAGTTTTTCAGTAAAGTAACAAACAAACAAACAAACAAACAAACATACATAACCTCCTTGGTGGAGTTGATTATCTTCTGCTGTGCAGAGAACTTTTCTAAAAGGTTTTAAATGACTGTTTTATATCTGAGAGTCATTTTATGAAGCATAACCTATGACATAACAGAAACACCTTGTGTGCTAATGCTAATGCTAGCAGTTGTCAAGTAAACTCATTAAAAACATGACTGTGTCTTTAAACAATGAGCCATCATCTGACCACTCACTCAGAAGAGTAACTTTCTGGTTTGTCTTCTGAGTTTGAAAAACCTTGATTGAAGTCTATAGAAGTCAAAATGTTCATTACAGTAAGGAGGATCAGCATGACGAGTGTCAGACTGCAGATTTACACACATCAGCTGCTGCTGTCCTCTGATCCAGAAACATCCTGAACAGTTTTTACTAAGTCACTCTGATATTAAACTGAACTGGATGACATAAGCCAAAAATCTATAAAAACAGTAGAACAGATTTATTTAAATCTTTTGAAGCAAGGCAGAAAAACGAGGTCAAGGAAAACAAGGTCGAGATCAAAACGGTGACAAGAGAAAGAACGCCTAGAAAGTGACTAACAGTTCAAACAATCCAGCACAGTACAAAGGGGGACAAGAGGTTAAATACAAGAGGTAATGAGGGGTAATGGGAAGCACCTGGGAAGGAACAATCAGGGAGTGGGCGTGACAAGCTGGAACAAGGAAGTAAAACCTGTGAAGACAAGAAAGAAATGTGAGTCACCAAAATAAAACTGGAAATGAAACATAAAACATGAAACACGAAGACAAACAAGGTACTTGACGGACACGATCATGACAATGTTGGAGGTATCAGATTCAATACCAGTGAATATTTACATGAAAACAATGCAGTTTATCAATTTTAATAGTAAACATCATGTCTCTGTGGTGTATCCAGTTGGGATCAATGGGTCAAAAATGCTCACCACTGTGTTCCTATTTATTTACAAAAAAATCCCAATTAAAATCCCAATTTCATTGAAAGAAAACCACAGACAGAGCAGATGACTCACAGCTGACCACCACAGTGTCAAAGCTGAACTGTTAATAAAGTAAAGAAGGAAATAAACCCTCACAGCAACCAAGGAGGAATAAATGTGATTTCTCTATATGAACTTCGATCATTTTTGTGACTTCATTCTGGACCAGATGTAGATGACATTTACCTTGATGATGAGACATATTGTTTCTATTATCCTGTAAAATTAGAAGTGAATCTGTGAAGAAATGGCAGTGATAATATTTTTTCTATCTTTGGGCTGTTTTCAAATACTCTGAATGTTTACATCCAGACAAATGTCTGGATCACAACCAAATTTAGTAACCTCACATCTGCTTAAATTTTCTTGTAAATCCATCCAGTAGATTTTCAGTAAAGTTGTGAACAAACAAACAAACAAACAAACAAACAGAAACGAACATAACCTCCTTGGTGGAGGTGATTATCTTGTGCTGTGCAAAGGACCTTTCTAAAAGGCTTTGCATGTCAGTTTTACATCTCAGAGTCAATTTTGACGAATAACTTTTGACATAACAGAATCACTTTGTGTGCTAATGCTAATGCTATCAGTTGTCAAGTACACTCATTAAAAACATGACTGTGTCTTTAAACAATAAACAATCATCCAATCACTCACTCAGACTTTCAGGTTTGTCTTCTGAGTTTAAAAAACGTTGATTGAAGTCTGTAGAAGTAAAAATGTTCATTACAGTAAGGAGGATCAGCATGACGAGTGTCAGACTGCAGATTTACACACATCAGCTGCTGCTGTCCTCTGATCCTGAAACATCCTGAACAGTTTTTACCAAGTCACTCTGATAATAAACTGAACTGGATGACATCAGCAAAAAATTTATTTCAAAAATTGTCTGACAGATTTACATAAAATCTTCTGAGTCAGTAATATTATTGTGTATGTTGAAAATACATCACTCCAAAAGTTGATACAATATTATAACACCGTCTGATCATCCCTGTTGGACAAAGAAACATCTTAGAGCTGGTGTTAAGGCAAGACTCCTGTATTTTAAACCCTTGATGGTAAAAGGAAAAGCTGGTCTATAACTATGAGTGATCCATTAAGAAACAAAAACAGACATTATATTTGTCACCACTTTGCTTTACAGATGATTGGTCTGTATACATACTGCAATATTTTTTACCATAAAGTTTGTTTGGCCCTGTTCAAAGTAGAAAGCAGGACAAACATCATCATCACCTCTAAACAGCTGAAACAGTTCTCATAGGACCTTTAGTAAAATACTTCCTCATCTTCATCATAATCTTATTAGACAGACTTCGTGGGCACAACAGGAAGAGCAGAGAGCTCAAACACTGAAGTGTGTTTGCTTCACACATCACTCTTACATACAGACACCAAACTAACAGAACAACAACGAGCCCATCATGTTTGTTTTTGTGGTTCTGGGACTGCTCTGCATCGAGGCAGAAGGTATGAGAACTTTTATTCATGTTTAACTCTTTTCAATTTACTGGACATTAAGTGACAAAATATCAGCAACACCAGAGTTACCATCCTGTGGTGCTTGAACTTTGTGGACAAAAGGCCTGACCTTTCCTAAATGTTCATTTAATTTGTTTATATATCAGTATTTTGATGGCTTCAATAACCAACTGAGCTCTAAGTATTTCTTCCTGGAGCTCTTGTCCAGTTTGTGCCTTTGAAACGCAGATCTCACAAAGACATTTACAATGAAACTTCAATAAAAAGACAGAAAATTTCACCAAATTATCCAACAACAGAAAGTCTGTTAAGGCAAAACCTGAGTCTGAACAGATGGGTCTTAAACTGTTTTCCCAAAAAGTCAACAGTGTCCACAGTTTTCAGCTTCACTTGGAAACAGCTGTAGAGAAAAGGAACAACAGAGAGACAATAATGAGGAACGATCATCTATTTTTCTTTGTTTTACTCTCCACAAAGTGAATCAGAGGGGGCCATGGGCTTGTTTCTAAACTACAAAAAAGAGACTTTATGGGGACCCATTCTGTTTTTATCATTTACGTAACAATATTCAGTCGGCTAAAAGTCACCAGCTTTCACAGTAACTAATTGGAGCACTAATCAATATAATAATTGATAAAAATAAATTAATAATAATGATAGTTACAAGTCCTTTAAAACCTTAAACAATAAAGAAATATATCTGTCTCACTTTTTTTACATACTTTTATGAGTAATCAATGCTCCCCTTTTATTATTTTTAAAATGAGCTAATTGCTTTTCTACAAATACAGCAAACTTCAGGCTGTGCTCATGGAGGGTTTTTTTGTTTTTTAGACCATCTGAGAGAGACCTCAACTCTTAACAGCAGTGTCTGTGGGCCTTCATTATTCCCCACATGTAACTGAATTTGACTGAGCAGAACTTTGTTACAGGTTTGTTTCATTATTCTGAGGAGGGTGGACTTCACACTTTGAAAACCACTGATCTAAAACATCTCAGAACGGAAAACCACAGACAGAGCAGACGACTCACAGCTGACCACCACAGTGTCAAAGCTGAACTGTTAATAAAGTAAAGAAGGAAAAAAACCCTCACAGCAACCAAGGAGAAATAAATGTGATTTCCCAACATAAACTTTGATCATTTTTGTGACTTCATTTTGGACCAGATGTAGATGACATTTACCTTGATGATAGAGACATGTTATTTCTATTATCCTGTAAAATTAGAAGTGAATCTGTGAAGAAATGGCAGGGATAATATTTTTTTCTATCTTTGGGCTGTTTTCAAATACTCTGAATGTTTTTCATTCAGACAAATGTCTGGATCACAACCAGATTTAATGACCTCACATCTGCTTGGATATTCATGTAAATCCATGCAGTAGTTTTTCAGTAAAGTTGCGAACAAACAAACAAACAAACAAACAAACAAGCATAACCTATTTGGTGGAGTTGATTATCTTCTGCTGTGCAGAGAACCTTTCTAAAAGGTTTTAAATGACTGTTTTATATCTGAGAGTCAATTTATGAAGATTAACCTTTGACATAACAGAAACACTTTGTGTGCTAATGCTAATGCTAGCAGTTGTCAAGTAAACTCATTAAAATCATGACTGTGTCTTTAAACAATGAGCCATCATCTGACCACTCACTCAGAAGAGTAACTTTCTGGTTTGTCTTCTGAGTTTAAAAAAAGTTGATTGAAGTCTGTAGAAGTAAAAATGTTCATTACAGTAAGGAGGATCAGCGTGACGAGTGTCAGACTGCAGATTTACACACATCAGCTGCTGCTGTCCTCTGATCCTGAAACATCCTGAAGAGATTTTACTAAGTCACTCTGATATTTCACTGAGCTGGATGACATAAGCAAAAGACCTATAAAAACAGTACAACAGATTTATTTAATCTTTTGAGTAAATACATTTTTTGTGTATTTTGAAAACACATTACTCCAAAAGTTGATACAATATTATTACCCCATCTGATCTTTCATGTTGGACAAAGAAACATCTTAGAACCGGTGTTAACCCTTTAGCTTCCTGCTCAACCGTTTGGCAGAAGTCAATAAATGGAGGAATACTTCATATGTTAAAAAAAACATAACAGGTCATTGTTTCTGTCAATGATTTAGGATACAGAGATAACTGCAAAATAAATAACTAATATTTTCTATGTCTGGCATTTGAAAATATAAGTTGTAAGTAGGGCTGGGCGATATGGTCTAGAAAAAAAAATTAGAGTTTTTTTTCCATAACAATCAATTTATGAATTTAATCGATTTTTTTTCCTCCCTAAAAGACAATAAAACTCCCAGTCACATAAAAGAAACAACAAAGTAACAAAAAGAAAACAAATTAAGTTTTGCCTTTATGTTGTCAAAATGTTCGCCTCTTAATGTCAAATTTGGGGTCATAAAAGGTTGATTATGTAGTTTAAACATAGGCAGGTTTGTCTACAGAAACACTAAAAGGCTGAGGTATTAATACAGTATTAGCATGAAACTCTCTGACTGATATTTAATCTACTTAAATAACAAATATAGGCCTATAAAAGTGCTTGTGCAAAAACTACAATGCCGACTTAACAGGAAAATTGTTTTTTTTTTTCAAAAATTGCAACTCCTTACCATTTGACTAAGGCAAGAAAAAAAATCTCGATTTTAATTTATTTAAATCTTCTGCAGAAAATAACATGAATTTATTGATGTAATCAAATTTTTGCCCAGCTCTAGTTGTAAGTATGACCATCATTGTTATTCTAAATGCTTATCTTAACCATTTACAAATATGATATCTATATATAATCTGTTACTCATCGAAAAGGTTTTTTGTGTGTTTGTCAAACTCAATATCATCTGTTTAAGTTATTTTTGCTATTTGATTAACAAACATTTCGTTGATTTTGCCCAAATTTTTGTGCATTTTTATTCATCACCTAATAACTATTACCTTTTAAAACCTTTAAATCCCACACCAAGAAAATTTCTCTTCTTTGCTTGTTTTTTGTAGTTTTCTTTGTTCCCTGAAATGTTATCAGAATCAAAGAAGAATTTAGTTTTTTCCATTTTTTTAAACATTTAATATCCCTGAATTCATTGCTGACCTCTGACAAACAGTTGAGCTGGTAGTTAAAGGGTTAAGGGGAAACTCCTGTATTTAACACTCTTAATAGTAAAAGGAAAACAAGAGCATGAAGTCAAAGCCTGTGTGTCATCTCCTCTCACTCAGCAAGGAGCATTTACTGTAAAGGCTCCAAAAAAGTCATCGAGACACTGTAGATAAAAGACCAGAGATCTTTTAAAGCATCATTAATCTCTGATCACTCTATAATTGTAGTTAAATGTGGACGTCTGAGGTGTATTTGTGTCTTCAAACACAAAAGTTTGTCCATGAAAACTATGAGTGGTCCATCAAAAAACACAGTCATTAAGATTATCAGCACTTTTCTTTACAGATGATTGGTTTGAGAAACTGTTTGGGATAGAGCCCAATCTGATTACAGATGATGAGGCCCTACACATATCAGTGTTCTGTGTATCAGGGAGGGTCTGACTGTATTTAACATATAATCACAGATATTCTTCTTCTGTTCTTGTTCCAGGTGACGTAAGGGAGAAGACTGTGAAGACAGGAACAGATTTACTCCTGGACGTTGGGGAACCTGTGACCTTAAAGAAGTATGAGGTTATGTTCTGGAAATTCAAAAGTACAGTGAATATTGTTAAGTTAACTCGTACAAATGAACCAGTACCTTTCGGGATCTACAGAGGAAGAGCTGAAATTTTTCCTCAAAATCAGTCGTTGCTGTTGAAGAATGTACAAAAGACTGACAGTGGAGAATACAGGGCAGATGTCATTGGTGACACAGACAGAGATTTAGTTAAATACCAGGTCACAGTTCTGGGTAAGTATCTTCTCATCTCAAACATGTCACAGAAAGTCGTCCCCTGATTAAAAACCCCTCTCACGTACTGTCCTCTGATTCTTACAGATCCAGTGTCTGACGTGAAGCTTGAAGTGAAACAGTGCAGCTCAGATCGCTCTGACCTCACAGTGACCTGCACAACTCCAGACAGTCTCCTCAGCAGCACCTTCATCTGTGAAAACACAACCTGCTCTCATGAGGGAGGAGAGAAGAACATCCCACCCGGAGCTTCAATGAAGGTCTACCTGAAGAACGGCTCTGTCATCTGTCACCATAGCAACCAGGTCAGCTCCAAAGAGGACACCGAAACTGTTGAAGAGCTTTCCAGGAAGCCCACAGGTAAGTATGAAATATACTTTATTACACCGATCTTTATTTTATCCCTCTTATCATGGACAAACCTGTTTTGCTGTTTTCCAGTTCCAGACAGTTCTTCAGCTGGAGTCTCTCTCTGCATGCTGAAGATAATCATCGTCTCTGTGGGTCTGTTCATCATGGTGTCTGCTGTCATCAGTGTTCACGTCATGGAGAAGCTCAACAAGACAGAGTGAGCTTCAGTCAGAGACCAACGTGGGGATTTGAACCAGCAGCAGCAGTCAGACTTTGTGCATGTATAAAGCTTTAGCTCATGTTAGTGTATGTTTGAATGTTTTTGTTTCTGTACTTGCCTGTATATGATATGTGTAACTGGAGGACACCACTAGAGGGCGCAAAAGACATCAAGTGTTGTCAAAGCATCAGCAAAAGCAGAGTGATCCCTTTAGTGCTTCACTTGTATTAACCAGCAGAGGTGGTAGGAGTACTGAAAATCTGTATTCAAGTACAAGTAAAAGTACTGGTGTCAAAAAAATACTTAAGTAAAAATACAAAGTACTCTTCTCATAAACTACTCAGAGTATTTATTACTTTTGAACCAACTGATGTTTTATTGCATCGGTGACTACTTGGGCTCCGGGCTGAAAAGCCCCAAATCTGAAGTAAAGTGAAGTACCGGAGTTCAACAGAAATATATATTATATACAAAGCAACCAGGTATAAAGCAGGCACACTAATATTTTGATGGACAACCCTTTGAGGCAATTACTAAAAATCAAGCTTCTTCTGTTACTCTCTATCAGACTTCTGCTCCTGTTCAAAGGTATTCTGGTGCTCTGATTTGTCCAGGACAGTTTTTTTGATAATTCTTTTCAACCACAATTTTATTTCAATAAAATAAAATTTAGCCATTTTTTACTATAACTTTTTCAGTTTCTAGTTATTTGAGTGACTATTGTAAATTTTCTTTGGGTATGAATATATTTGGGGATGATTGTACATATATATAAAACATGGCTCAAATCCATCTTAATGTATGCAATTGCTGTAAAGTGGTTAGAATTTGGAAATTGAGAAGCTGTATCATTTTAAAAAAGCACCAATTTCTTGCACATGCTAAAAAAAAAAATCCATCACTTATCTGGGCTAAGCCCCAGAACCTGCAATTCAAGCCTGTAAAATGTTCCACCATTTCCTTGGCAGAGTCCTGGCTGGACCACCTTCATGGCTATGATGAGATTCCTACAATGCTGTGATGAACAAGGGATGGGTATTTTATATGATACCCAATCAGTACATCGATGCAAGGGTCTATGTGGTGTGCATCAGTTGGAGTGTTGTGAATTGGATTAGAAACTGAGCTGAAATCAAGATACATTGCCTTGTAAATGCTTTGCATCAGTAAAATCTGTTGTTATGCCATTGAATATACTTTTTAAATTATATTTTCAGTCAATTCACTTCCGTAATTATCTCTGAGCTGTTAATTCTCATGAGTCCTCACTGTGTAAGTAGCCTTCTGTAAATGAACTGTCGTCATTTGTTACACCCCTCTAAGTGATGATAAGTGCGATGCTGCTTATGTTTTTGAAGGAACAATAAATTTGAGTTGAATTTGCACAGAACTGCATTGTGATTGACATCTTGCTAGGAAAAAATCGTATCATCCTGAATTGGTAGATGCTTCATGTGAATTGTGTCCCTATGATGAACATGTAATCAAGACAACTTATATTCCACTAAATATTTAAAAACAAATTTAAATGAGCATGGAAAAGGCTAATATGTATAGGAATTAAAACAAAAACAACCTGAAAAAATGCACTTAGTCTCTAAATTTTTTTTATTTTATTTAACCTTTATTTAACCAGATAAATCCCATTGAGATCAGGATCTCATTTACAAGGGCGACCTGGCCAAGAGGTCAGCAGCACACGCCAGATATCAATAAGATGAAAAATAACATAAAATAGGTTCAGGCAATAAACTACATCCAATAAATAAATCAGAACAACAACTTGACAATGGGTGAGCAGCAATTTTTCAGGACGGCTACGATTAAAAACACAAGCATTGTTCATTTGATTCTCGCTGTCTGGTGAGCAGGATGGAACGAAAAACTTTGAGTGACACCAGTTCGGCCATTTTCAGTTCAGTTTGAATCATGTTCCAGGCTGCTGAGGCAGCATAAGAAAAAGCTCTTTTTCCAAAGTCAGTTCGGACTCTGGGCACGTGTAAATGATAGACTACACAAGAGCGTAAGGTATATGTGCTCCTCGACTTGTGCAGCAGTGAGCACAGATAGGATGGTAATAATCCCAAAAGAGATTTATAGATCAGCAGCATCCAGTGGGTATACCTCCGGGAGCTCAAGGAGGGCCACTCAGCTTTAGCATAAAGGTCACAATAATGAATGAGAAGTCCGCAGCCATTAGCAAAACGCAATGCACAATGATTGGAACTCTATTGAAATTTACTGGAAAGGGGAAATTGAATCTTTTATATTGTAATTTTTGCATTTTTTATTAACACACATATATATTAGTGCTGTCAGGCGATTAAAAAATTACTCTAATTAATTACAGGATTTGTAATTAGTTAATCTAATTAATCACATTTTAATCTCATATCTGCTTAAAGTCCCCACATAAAGAATTTGAATTTTAGGACATCACAAAATTGTAGTGGATGATTAATCAAATGAATACACTAAAAAGAGAAGATTTTATATCTACATTTTTTATTAGTGATTGAATAAAACCAAAGTCCGGGCAACTTGTCCATAAAATTTTAAGCTCAATCAGGCAACTCAAATTACACTTTAAGTGCGTTTTATAAATAAAATTCAGAAAAGGAAAAAGGTCGAGGACACCCAGCAAACCAATTAGGCCTGATGCATTATTAAAGAATGCAGTACAAATATAGATAAATTAATTCAATAAATAAAATAAAAAATAAAATAAAGTGGAGTCTCAAATAGGCCATTCCTGTTGTCACCTGGGCTTTGTTTGGTTTGACTAGCGACGCATGTGTGAAGTGACGTGCCACTGCCATGTACGGGTCCTCCAGCTGGCCAATATCAAAATGTTTGTGTGCTATGATTAATCAGGATTAATTTTTTTAACGCTTTAATTTGTGTTGTAATTAATTAATCTAATTAATGCACTAAAGTGACAGCCCTAATATACAGTACATATATATATATATATATATATATATATATATATATATATATATATATATATATATATATATATATGTATATATATACATATGAATATATATATTTACCACCTCCTTTGTCTGACTTTTTTAAAATAAGGGCTCACAGCGGCCTCAGCACCAGGGCCACCTCGGGAGGGGACTGTGAGGTGCCATACAGAAAAACAGCTTTTGGACAAAACTGTGCTTCAGTAAAGGCCAGTAAGATCTGGAACAGTCTCCCACTCGCCATAGGGGAATGCCCCACGTTACAAACTTTTAAAACACATGTTAAGCAGTGGCTGAAAGCAAAGCAGTCCTGCAACCGCTAACATCCAGGGTTTTAGAAATGAATTGTGTTGTATTGTGCTCTCATTATGAACTACTGTCCTTTTTCTATGCTCTCATTATGAACTACTGTCCTTTTCGATTTGTGCAATATAAACAGGTGCAATAATATTCAGTGCAATAGGGATTTGTGCAATATGAACTGGGTCTGTGAAATATAAATCTGTTTAACTACTCACCTTTTCTACGTCCTGTTTTGTGTGTGTGGTGTCTTTGCCACAATGTTTATGTGTTTCCTGCCTAGGGATTATGGACGTAAATTAGCATTGGTGCTATAATCCGGCATATTTACATTTATTGTTTTGTGAATAGATGTTCATTAATGTGCACTGTCCCTATTAAATTAAAAAAAAAAACACAATAGTCACAGAAATAATTTGAATGTGACAAAAATAAAAATAAATAAAAATTCTATGAAAATTGACCAAGGACAGTGAGACATTGCTTTTGACCTGTGTTTGAACAGAATTATTTAAAAAATAAACTCATGAAACTGGCCTGGTCAAAAATGATGGTGCCCCTGGAAAAGATTGAAAATGATGTGACCATAGGGACATGATAAACTAAGGTCTGTCCTGTAATTATCATCACAGGTCTCTTCAAGCCTGTAATCAGTCAGTCTGCCTATTTAAAGGCTGAAAAGTGGTCACTGTGCTGTTTGGTATCATGGTGTGTACCACACTGAACATGGACCACAGAAAGCTAAGGAGAGAGCTGTCTCAGGAGATTAGAAAGAAAATTATAGACAAGCATGTTAAAGGTAAAGGCTATAAGACCATCTCCAAGCAGCTTGATGTTCCTGTGACTACAGATGCACAGATTATTCAGAAGTTTAAGGTCCACAGGACTGTAGCCAACCTCCCTGGACGTGGCTGCAGGAGGAAAACTGATGACAAACTGAAGAGACCGATAATGCGAATGGGAACCAAAGAGCCCAGAACAACTTCAAAGAGATTAGAGAACTCCAAGGTCAAGGTGTCAGATCACACCATCCATCACTGTTTGAGCCAAAGTGGACTTAATGGAAGACATCACTGTTGAAAACAAATCTTAAAAAAGTGAGACTGGAATTTGCCAGAATCCATACAAGCCACAAAGCTTCTGGGAGAATGTCCTTTGGACAGATGAGACAAAATTGGATCTTTTTGATAAGTCACATCAGCTCTATATTCACAGACACAAAAATGAAGCATACAGAGAAAAGAACACTGTACCTACTGTGAAACATGGAGGAGGCTCAGTTATGTTCTGGGGCTGCTTTACTGCATCTGACACAGGGTGTGTTGAATCCATGCAGGAAAAATGAAATTTTAAGACTATCAAGACATTCTGGAGTGAAATGTGCTGCCCAGTGTTAGAAAGCTTGGTCTCAGTCACAGGTCATGGGTCCTCAAACAGGATAATAAGCCAAAACACACAGCTAAAAACACCCAAGAATGGATCAGAACAAAACACTGGACTATTCTGAAGTGACCTTCTATGATCCCTGATCTAAATCCTGTTGAACATTTGTGGAAGGAGCTGAAACATGCAGTCTGGAGAAGACAGCCTTCAAACCTGAGACAGCTGGAGCAGTTTGCTCATGAGGAGTGGGCCAACATACCTGTGGACAGGTGCAGAAGTCTCACTGAGAGCTACAGAAATCACCTAATTACAGTGATTGACTCAAAAGAGCTGCAACAAAATAAGAAGTCAAGAGTACCATCATTTTTGTCCAGGCCAGTTTCTTATTATTATTATTTTTTTAAATAATTCTTTTGAACCACAATTAAAAGCAATGTCTGATTTTCATTAGTTGGTTTTCAGTACATTTTTATTTATTCTCTTTTTGTCTGTGTGAAGTCATTTCAGTGACCATATTGGGCTTTCTGTCTTTAATGGAAGGGTACCATAAGTTTTGTCCACGAGTGTATATACTGTACATATATATGTATATGTATATATAGATAGAGAGAGAGAGGGGGGTATATATATATAAGATATTAATGTCCTTATATTTTAATATCAGTTTATATCTTAACTGCTGTGCAGAAACCTCACCTTAAAAACAAGGCATGAACGTCAATATCTTAACACACATATACAGTTTATATACAAAAAATGTTCAGTAGAAATCAAGCAGTTTTCTGCTGAGAGACAAAGACCTCAACAACCTTTTAAAGAAGTCAAAGTGACCTGAGGCAGTATTAAAAGTTACAAGAAGTCTCTCAGACTGGATTTGCTGTGCCTTTATTCACTAATCTGGTTTAAAACTTTAAGATGGTGTCTCTCCCCCACTGGTAACTTTTGCAAGACTTGTCTGTCCACACTTTAGAAAACATCCTTATACTCTGAAAAACCACAAGATCCATTTCTCAAGATCAAGCTGTCTGCATGATTTCAGCTTAACAAATGAGACAGCAAATATTGACCTGAAGTTTAAGGTAAATTAAAAGGTCACATTTGAGTTCAAACACTGAAACTCTATAATAAGAGAATATAGTATGAAGAAGTCAAAGTCATTACAGACAATACAAACTCAACAACTTCATTTTTTATTTATTTTAACTCTGTAAGTATTCATTCAATGTCAAACTGAATCTTACAAGATATCAGACTGCTATGTTCCCCTTTTAATGAATAATTTTTACTTTAAGGTTTGTTTGGCCCTGTTCTAAGTAAAAACCAGAACAAACATCATCATCACCTTTATACAGCTGAAACAGTTCTCAGTGGAACTTTATAGACTTCCTCATCTTCATCATAATCTTATTAGACAGACTTTGTGGGTGCAACAGGAAGAGCAGAGAGCTCAAACACTGAGGTAAGTTAACTTCACACATCACTCTCACATACAGACACAGAACAACAACGACCCCATCATGTTTGTTTTTGTGATTCTGGGACTGCTCTGCATCGAGGCAGAAGGTAAGAGAAGAACATTTATTCATGTTTATATTCTTTTCAGTTTACAAGACGTTAAATGACAAAACATCATCAACACCACCATGACCCTTAAGATCCTGTGGTACTTTAACTTTGTGGAGAATAGGCCTGTCTATTCCTGAATGTTCATTTATTTTGGTTAAATATTTGTATTTTGATGGCTTCAATAACCAGGAGGGCTCTAATTATTCTTCCTGGACCTCATGTCCAGTTTATGCCTTTGAAAAGCAGACATCACGAAGAAATTTACTAGGAAACTTCAATAAAAAGAAAGAAAATTCACCAGATCATCCAACAACAGAAAGTCTGTTAAGGCAAAGCCTGAGTCTGAACAGATGGGACCTTAACCATTAAAAATATCAACAGTGTCCACAGTTCTCAATTTCACTTGGAGACAGTTTTAGAGAAAGGGAACTGAGAGACATGACGAGGAACGATCATCTGAGTCACCATAAAGTGAATCAGAGGGAGCCATGGGCTTGTTTCTAAACTACAAAAACTAGACTTTATGAGGACTCACTTTGTTTTTATCAGCTACGTAACAATATTCAGTCGGCTAAAAGTCACCAGCTTTAACAGTAACTAATTAAACCACTAATATATATAATTATTATTATTATTATTATTAATAATAATAATAATAATAATAATAATAATAATAATAATAATAATAATACAATTTGATAGTTACAAGTCCTTAAAAAACCTTAAATAATACAGAAATGTATCCGTCTCACTTTTTAACTTACTTGCATCACTTATCAATGCTCCCCTTTTATCATTTTTAAAATGAGCTAATTGCTTTTCTACTAATGCAACAAACTTCAGGCTGTGCTCAAGAAGGGTTTCTTTGTTTTTTAGACCATCTGAGAAAGACCTCAACTCTAAACAGCAGTGTCTGTGGGCCTTCATTATTACTCACATGTATCTTAATTTGACTGAGCAGAACTTTGTTACAGGTTTGTTTCATTATTCAGAGGAGGGTGGACCTCACACTTTAAAAACCACTGATCTAAAATCATCTCTGAACAGAAAACCACAGACAGAGCAGGCGACAAACAGCAGTCCACCAAAGTGTCAAAGCTGAACTGTTAATAAAGTAAAGAGGGAAAAAACCCTCACAGCAACCAAGGAGACATAAATGTGATTTCCCAACATGAACTTCAATCATTTTCGGGACTTCACTCTGGAGTCGATAGAGATTAAATTTACCTTGATGATAGAGACATATTATTTCTATTCTCCTGTAAAATTGGAAGTGAATTTGTGAAGACATGGCAAATATATATATATATATATATATATATATATATATATATGTCCATAGGAAGTTTTCAAATATTCTAAATGTTTACCTCCAGACAAATGTCTGGATCCCAACCAGATTTAATGACCTTACATCTGCTTAAATTTTTATGTAAATCCATCCAGAAGTTTTTCAGTAAAGTTGCAAACAAACAAACAAACAAACAAACAAAAAACCAAACAAACAAACAAACAAACAAACAAACAAACAATCAAACATAACATAACATAACAGGTCATTGTTTCTGTCAATTATTTAGGATACCAAAATAAATGTAAAAAAAAATAAATAATATTTTCTATGTCTGGGATTAAAAAATATAAGTTGAAAGTAGGACTGGGCGATATGGCCTAGATATTAAAATATCTGTGTTTTCCCACAACACTCAATTTATGATTTTAATTGAAATTTTCCTCCCTAAAAGAAACAAAACTCCCAGCCACATGAAAATTAAAAAAATTAAGTTTTGCCTTCATGTTGTCTAAATGTTTCCCTCTTAAATTCAAAGTCTGGGCCATAAAAGGTTGATTATGTAGTATAAACGTAGGCAGGTTTGTCTACATAAACACGAAAAGGCTGAGGGTTTTTTTAATGTATTAGCATAAAACTCTTTGAACAATATTAAATGTACTTAAATAACAAATAAATGCCTATAAAAGTGCTTATGCAAAAACAGCAATGCCGGCTAACATGAAAATTGTAATTTTTTCAAAAAACTGCAACTACTTAAAATTGGACTAAGGCAAGAAAAAAATCTCAATTTTTATTTTTTTTAAATCTTCTGCAGAAAATAACTTGAATAAATTGATTTAATCAAAGTTTTTCCCAGCTCTAGATGTAAGTATTACCATCATTGTTATTCTAAATGCTTAACTATTTACAAATATGATATCTATATATAATCTGTTGCTCATCAAAAAGGTTTTGTGTTTGTCAAAGTCAATATCATCTGTTTAAGTTATTTATGCTGTATTCTTTACAAACATTTCATTGATTTGCCCCAATTTTTGTGCATTATATTCATTACCTAATAACTATTACCTTTTAAAACCTTTAAATCCCACACCAAGAAAATATCTCCTTTTTTTTTGCTTGTTTTTTGTTGTTTTCTTTGTTCCCTGAAGTGTTATTGGATTCAAACAATGATTTGATTTTTCCATTTTTTAAAAACATTTAATATCCCTGAATTCATTGATAACCTCTGCCAAACAGTTGATCTGGTAGTTAAAGGGTTAAGGCAAGATTCCTGTATTTAACACCTTGATGATAAAAGGAAAATAAGAGCATGAAGTCAAAGCCTGTCTGTCACCTCCTCTCACTCAGCAAGGAGCAGCTACCGTAGAGGCCCCAAAAAACAACGAGCCACTGTAGATAGAAGCCCAGAGATCTTTTTGAGCACCATGCAGTAACAACTATTTATTCTATAAGTTTAGCTAAAAGTGGAGGTTTGAAGTGTGTTTGTGTCTTTAAATACAAAAGTTTTTCCATGATAACTTTGAGTGGTCCATCAAAAACAAAAACAGTCATTATATTTGTCTTCACTTTTCTTTACAGATGATTGTTTTGAGAAACTGTTTGGGATAGAGCCCAATCTGATCACAGATGATGAGGCCCTACACATATCAGTGTTCTGTGTATCAGGGAGGGCCTGACTGTATTTAACATATAATCACAGATATTCTTCTTCTGTTCTTGTTCCAGGTGACGTAAGAGAGGAGACTTTGTATGTGAAGACAGGAACAGATTTACTCCTGGATGTTGGAGAACCTGTGACCTTAAATAAGGGAGATTCTGTGTTTTGGAATTTCAACAGTTCAGTGAATATTGTTAGACTAACTGATGGAAATGATATACTACCTCGCCCAAACTACAAAAGAAGTGCTCAACTTTTTCCTCAAAATCAGTCGTTGCTGTTGAAGAATGTACAAAAGACTGACAGTGGAGAATACATGGCAGGAGGAGTCTTGATTGGCATACCCAGAGTTTTAGTTAAATACCAGGTGACAGTTCTGGGTAAGTATCTTCTCATCTCAAATATGTCACAGAAAGTCGTCCCCTGATTAAAAACCCCTCTCACGTACTGTCCTCTGATTCTTACAGATCCAGTGTCTGACGTGAAGCTTGAAGTGAAACAGTGCAGCTCAGATCGCTCTGACCTCACAGTGACCTGCACAACTCTGGACGGTCTCCTCAGCAGCACCTTCATCTGTGAAAACTCAACCTGCTCTCATGATGGAGGAGAGAAGAACATCCCACCTGGAGCTTCAATGAAGGTCTACCTGAAGAACGGCTCTGTCACCTGTCACCATAGCAACCAGGTCAGCTCCAAAGAGGACACCAAAACTGTTGAAGATCTTTGTGGGAAGCCCACAGGTGAGTTTGAAAGATACTTTCTTACTCTGGTCATTATTTTATCCCTCTTGTTATGGACCAACCTGTTTTGTTGTTTTCCAGTTCCAGACAGTTCTTCAGCTGGAGTCTCTCTCTGCATGCTGAAGACAATCATCGTCTCTGTGGGTCTGTTCATCATGGTGTCTGCTGTCATCAGTGTTCACGTCATGGAGAAGCTCAACAAGACAGAGTGAGCTTCAGTAAGAGACCAACGTGGAGATTTGAACCAGCAGCAGCAGTCAGGCTTTGTGCATGTATAAAGCTGGAGCTCACATTTGTGACTGTTGGTGTAATGAGTGTTTTAGTTTCTGTACTTGCCTGGATGTGACTTGAGTAACTGGAGGACACCACTAGAGGGCGCAAAAGACCTCAGGTGATGTCAAAGCTTCAGAAAAATCAGAGTGATCCCTTTAGCGCTTCACTTTTTTTAACCAGTGTATCAAAATTTCATTTGTTTAAATGTGAGAAAATAAAACTAAGTGAACCAGGCTAATACAAACACACATGAAGCCAGTTAAATGTTCCACCATTTCCTAGGCAAAGTCATGATTGGACCACCTTCATGGCTATGATGAGATCCCTACAATGCTGTGATGAACGAGTGATGGGTATTTTAACTGATACCCAATCAGTACATTAATGTGAGGGTCTATGATCAGTTGCATCAGTTGGAGTGGTGTGCATCAGATTAGAAACTGAGCTGAAATCAAGATAAATCGCCTTGTAAACGCTTTGTATCAGTAAAACCTGTTGTTATGCTATTGTATATACTTTATAAATATTTATTTTAAGTCAGTTCACTTCCATAATTATCTTTGAGTTGTTAATTCTCATGAGTCCTCACTGCTTAATTGACCTTCTGAAAGTGATCTGTCTTCATTTGTTACAGTCCTCTTAATGATGATAAGTACGATACTGCTTATGTTCTTGAAGGCACAATACATTTAAGTTGAATTTGCACAGAATTGCATGGTGATTACATCGTGGTAGGAAGATAAATCATATCATCCTGAATTGGTAGATGCTTCATGCAGATTGTTAGTGTATCGTAACCATAGCCTACATATAGAGGTGCATATTTATCGTCCTAGGGATGCAGATTTCCATCCCTATGATGAACATGTAATCCAGACAACTTTTTTTTTTACTAAAGACATAAAAAGTAATTTAAATGAACACGGAAAAAAGTTACTATGTGTAGAAATTAAAACAAAAACAACTTGAAAAAACATATTTAGTCTCTCAATGGCTGGAACTCTGCTGGAATTTGCTGGGAGGGGAAAATTGAATCTTTAGTCACCTGTGGTGTTAACTCAAGTTCTTCAGTGTTCACAGTCACCATTGAATTACTATAACAAACATATTTCCCTGTTTCATGTTTGTCTCTGTTCAGTCTCACACATTATTACATGTTGATGATCGTGGTCTTGATTTATCAGTTTGTAAAACTTCCTCCACCTCTGCACTGATCCTATCAAGCTGTTCTGCTGATGTCATGTTGGTGGCAGTAGAACACCAGGAGAAGTAGTTTGATGAGGCAGAGGCTGCAGGGCAGGCACACCCTTCCTGGCCCCTTATGTCAGAGTGCTGAAAGCTAAATCCCTCCTGCTGTTTTAATCCATAAACACTCCATTTCAGAGGTTATGATACATATAATAGACTGGAATATTTGCACATATAGATAGATAGATAGATAGATAGATAGATAGATAGATAGATAGATAGATAGATAGATAGATAGATAGATAGATAGATAGAAAATTTAGAATATCAGTTTATTTCTTAACTGCTGTGCAGAAACTTCACCTTAAAAACAAGGAATGAGCATCAATATCTTAACACACATATACAGTTTATACACAAAAAATGTTCAGTAGAATTTATGCAGTTTTCTGCTGAGAGACAAAGACCTAAACCACCTTTTAAAGAAGTCAAAGTGACTTGAGGCAGTCTTTTATGTTACAAGTCTCTCAGGCTGGATTTGCTGTGCCTTTATTCACTAATCTGGTTTAAAACGTGAAGCTTGAAGTTTAAAATGGTGCTTCTTCCCCACTGGTAACTTTTGCAAGCCTTGTCTGTCCACACTTTAGAAAACATCCTTATTAATCTGAAAAACCACAAGATCTATTTCTCAAGATCAAGCTGTCTGCATGATTTCAGCTTAACAGTGAGACAGGACATACTGACCTGAAGTTTAAGGTAAATTAAAAGGTCACATTTGAGTTCAAACACTGAAACTCTATAATAAGAGAATATATATAATATGAAGAAGTCAAACTCATCACAGTCAATACAAACTTAACAACTGCATCATTTTAATTACTTTAACTCTGTTAATATTCATTAAAATGTTAAACAGAATCTCACAAGATATCAGACTGTTATGTTACCCCTTTTAATGAATAATTTTTAACCTTAAAGTTTGTTTGGCCCTGTTCTAAGTAGAAAGCAGAACAAACATCATCATCACTTTAAACAGCTGAAACAGTTCTCAGGGGAACTTTAGAAAAAGACTTCCTCATCTTCATCATAAACTTATTACACTTATCACACATCACTCTCACATACGGACACAGAACAACAACGACCCCATCATGTTTGTTTTTCTGATTCTGGGACTGCTCTGCATCAAGGCAGAAGGTAAGAGAAGAACTTTTATTCATGTTTATATTCTTTTCAATTTACTGGACATTAAGTGACAAAATATCATCAGCGCCAGAGTTACCATCCTGTGGTGCTTGAACTTTGTGGACAAAAGGCCTGACCTTTCCTAAATGTTCATTTAATTTATTTATATATCAGTATTTTGATGGCTTCAACAACCAACGGAGCTCTAAGTGTTTCTTCCTGGAGCTCTTGTCCAGTTTGTGCCTTTGAAACGCAGATCTCACAAAGACATTTACAATGAAACTTCAATAAAAAGACAGAAAATTTCACCAAATTATCCAACAACAGAAAGTCTGTTGAGGCAAAGCCTGAGTCTGAACAGATGGGACCTTAACTGTTTTCTAAAAAAGTCAACAGTGTCCACAGTTCTCCGCTTCACTTGGAGATAGTTTTGGAGAAAAGGAACAACAGAGAGACAATGATGAGGAACGATCATCTATTTTTTATTGTTTAACTCGCTCAGAGGGAGCCATGGGCTTGTTTCTAAACTATAAAAAAGAGACTTTATGAGGACTCATTCTGTTTTAGTCAGTTATATTTTTGTGTATTTTGAAAATACATTACTCCAAGAGTTGATACAATATTATTACACCGTCTGATCATCCATGTTGGACAAAGAAACATCTTAGAGCCGGTGTTAACCCTTTAGCTTCCTGCTCAACTGTTCTGCAGAGGTCAATAAATGCAGGAATATTTAATATGTTAAAAAAAACAACAACATTGTGTCTGTCAATGATTTAGGATACAGAAATAACTGCAGAAAAACAACTAATAATTTCAATGTCTGGCATTTGAAAATATAAGTTGTAAGTACGGCTGGGCGATATGGACTAGAAAAAAAATTAGAGTTTTTTTTCCATAACAATCAATTTATGAATTTAATCGATTTTTTCCTCCCTAAAAGAAAAAAAAAACTCCCAGTCACATAAAAGAAACAACAAAGTAACAAAAAGAAAACAAATTAAGTTTTGCTTTTATGTTGTCTAAATTTTTCCCTCTCAAAGTCAAAGTCTGGGTCATAAAAGGTTGATTATGTAGTATAAATGTAGGCAGGTTTGTCTAAACACTAAAAGGCTGAGATATTTTTACAGTATTAGCATGAAACTCTCTGATCAATATTTTATCTACTTGAATAACAAATATAGGCCTATAAAAGTGCTTATGCAAAAACTACAATGCCGACTTAACAGGAAATTTTTTTTTTTTTTTCAAAATTTGCAACTACTTATCATTTGACTAAGGCAAGAAAAAAATCTTGATTTTTAATTTCTAAATCTTCTGCAGAAAGTAATTTGAATAAATCAATTTAATCATTTTTTCCCAGCTCTAGTTGTAAGTTTACCATCATTGTTATTCTAAATGCTTATCTTAACCATTTACAAATATGATATCTATATAAAATCTGTTCCTCTTCAAAAAGGTTTTTTGTGTGTTTGTCAAACTCAATATCATCTGTTTAAGTTATTTTTGCTATTTGATTAACAAACATTTCATTGATTTTGTCCCAATTTTTGTGCATTTTTATTCATCACCTAATAACTATTACCTTTTGAAACCTTTAAATCCCACACCAAGAAAATTTCTCTTTTTTGCTTGTTTTTTGTTGTTTTCTTTGTTCCCTGAAATGTTAACGGGATCAAACAAGGATTTGATTTTTTCCATTTTTTAAAACATTTAATATCCCTGAATTCATTGATAACCTCTGCCAAACAGTTGAGCTGGTAGTTAAAGGGTTAAGGCAAGACTCCTGTATTTAACACCTTGATGATAAAAGGAAAACAAGAGCATGAAGTCAAAGCCTGTCTGTCACCTCCTCTCACTCAGCAAGGAGGATTTACCATAAAGGCTCCAAAAACTCATCGAGCCACTGTAGATAAAAGATCAGAGATCTTTTTGAGCACCATTAATCATCATTTATTCTATAATTTCAGCTGACGGTTTGCAGTTTTATTGGTGTTTAAACAAAAAAGTTTGTCTATAATAACTTTGAGTGGTCCATCAAAAACAAAAACAGTCATTATATTTGTCTTCACTTTTCTTTACAGATGATTGTTTTGAGAAACTGTTTGGGATAGAGCCCAATCTGATCACAGATGATGAGGCCCTACACATATCAGTGTTCTGTGTATCAGGGAGGGTCTGACTGTATTTAACATATAATCACAGATATTCTTCTTCTGTTCTTGTTCCAGGCGACGTAAGGGAGGAGACTTTGTATGTGAAGACAGGAACAGATTTACTCCTGGATGTCGGGGAACCTGTTAGATTTAAGGAGGGGGATTTATTGTTTTGGAATTTCAACATTTCAGTGGGCATTGTTAGATTAACTCCTCCAAATGGAGTATTTACTTACCCGGACTACAGAGGAAGAGCTGAATTTTTTCCTCAAAATCAGTCGTTGCTGTTGAAGAATGTACAAAAGACTGACAGTGGAGAATACAGGGCAGGAGTCATTGGGGAACCAAACAGAGTTTTAGTTAAATACCAGGTCACAGTTCTGGGTAAGTATCTTCTCATCTCAAATATGTCACATAAAGTCGTCCCCTGATTAAAAGCCCCTCTCACGTACTGTCCTCTGATTCTTACAGATCCAGTGTCTGATGTGAAGCTTGAAGTGAAACAGTGCAGCTCAGATCGCTCTGACCTCACAGTGACCTGCACAACTCTGGACGGTCTCCTCAACAGCACCTTCATCTGTAATAAGACAACCTGCTCTCATAAGGGAGGAGAGAAGAACATCCCACCTGGAGCTTCAATGAAGGTCTACCTGAAGAAGGGCTCTGTCACCTGTTACCATAGCAACCGGGTCAGCTCCAAAGAGGACACCAAAACTGTTGAAGAGCTTTGTTGGAAGCCTGATGGTGAGTTTGAAAGATACTTTACTACTCTGATCTTTATTTTATCCCTCTTATTATGGACCAACCTGTTTTGCTGTTTTCCAGTTCCAGACAGTTCTTCAGCTGGAGTCTCTCTCTGCATGCTGAAGATAATCATCATCTCTGTGGGTCTGTTCATCATGGTGTCTGCTGTCATCAGTGTTCACGTCATGGAGAAGCTCAACAAGAGAGAGTGAGCTTCAGTCAAAGACCAACGTGGGGATTTGAACCAGCAGCAGCAGTCAGACTTTGTGCATGTATAAAGCTGGAGCTCATGTTAGTGTCTGTGGTGTTATGAGTGTTTTTGTTTCTGTACTTGCCTGGATGCAACTTGTGTAACTGGAGGACACCACTGGAGAGCGCAAAAGACATCAGGTGTTGTCAAAGCATCAGAGTAAGCAGAGATATCCTTTTAGTGCTTCACTTTGATTAAAAAATGTATCAAAGATTTCATTTCTTTATATGTGAGAACTAAATAAACAAAGCTAATACAAACACACATGAAGCCAGTTAAATGTTCCACCATTTCCTTGGCAGAGTCCTGGCTGAACCACCTTCATGGCTATGATGAGATCCCTACAATGCTGTGATGAAACCAAGATATACTGCCTTGTAAACTCTTTGTATCAGTAAAATCTGTTGTTATGCTATTGTATATACTTTATAAATATTTATTTTAAGTCAATTCACTTCCATAATTATCTCTGAGTTAATTCTCATGAATCTTCACTGCTTAAGTAGCTTCTGTAAGTGATCTGTCTTCATTTCTTACACGCCTCTTAATGATGATAAGTACAACACTGCTTGTGTTCTTGAAGGAACAATAAATTTGAGCTGAATTTGCACAGATTTGCATCGTAATTGCATCGTGGTAGGAAGATAATTTGTATCATCCTGAACTGGTAGATGCTTCATGTGAATCATTTGCGTAGTCTACATAAAGAGATGCATATTTTATCATCATAGGGATGGAGATTTCCATCCCTATGATGAACATGTAATCCATGCAACTTATATTCCATGAAATACATAAAATTAATTTAAATGAGCATGGAAAAAAGCTATGTTGTATAGAAATTAAAACAAAAACAACTTGAACAAACATATTTAGTCTCTCAATGGCTGGAACTCTGCTGGAATTTGCTGGGAGGGGAAAATTGAATCTTTAGTCACCTGTGGTGTTAACTCAAGTTCTTCAATGATCACAGTCACCAGTTGAATTACTATAACACACATATTTCCCTGTTTCATGTTTGTTTCTGTTCAGTCTCACACATTATTACATGTTGATGATCGTTGTCTTGATTTATCAGTTTGTTAAACTTCCTCCGCCTCTGCACTGATCCTAGTGGTGACCAGGTGACAACCATCGAGCATTGAAGTAGTTTACAGGAGAGAAGATCTCCAGCTTCTAAGACTGATTTCATGCTGTTCCACTGATGTCCTGTTGGTGGCAGTAGAACACCAGGAGAAGTAGTTTGAGGAGGCAGAGGCTGCAGGCACACACTCACCGGCCTCTTCTGTCAGAGTGCTAAAAGCTAAATCCCTCCTGCTGTTTTGTGTTGAATCCATAAACACTTCATTTAAGAGGTTTATGATACACATAAGAGACTTGAATAAACAACCATGTGAGGGAATTGCACACACAGATAATCAGTACAAATGCGTTAGGGTAAGGCTTTACAACTTTTCTAAATTGTTCATTTGGTCTTCTTAGCTTAGATACTTCTGTCAAAAATTAAAGAGAGGCACAAAGACATTGTCACCCTTACTGCAGGTTCTGCATATTCTGTATTTCATGCCTGCAACATGCTCCAAAAACAGGGGCAACAAAACAATGTGAAAGGAAAGGAATGCTGAAAAAACACCTGCAACATTCCAAAAGTGCACAGGTCAAGTGGAAACAGGTGAGTGTCATGATTGGGTATAAAAGGAGTATGGTTCACTTCTTAGTCAACAGCTAAGTGATCAATAATGTAGAACAACATGCAGTAGCAATAAACTTAGGGATTTTATCATTAATCATCTATGGTAAGGCTGAAACTATCACTGAATGCCTGTGACCTTTGATCCCTCAGGCAGCTCTGCATTAAAAATACTATTGAGCCACTGACACTGTACTTCAAGCAAGAACAGAGAAGGATTCCACCTTAAAAAGCTTCAATAGTTAGTGTCCTTAGTTCACAGTTATTGAATGTTGTTTAAAGACGAGCCTGTTGGCACTGCTTTGCTGTCTCATCCCTTCTCTTCCTTTTGTCAAAAACGTAGGCAAGGCCTATAAAAGATTAGGGCGAGGCATTACCAAGTCACTTCAAGTGTCTTTCGAAAAAAATAAACTAAATTGCAGGGGAACGGTCTAAGGTATAACAAATGTTGCTTTTTTTTTTACATAGAAATTCTGGTTTGAATTTAAAACTAGATCAAAACCATATTAAAAATGTCTGAAAAATTATACAAATTTAAGACCTATAGAGACAAAAAAAATGTAGACACACACATCGTTTGTAGGGTGCTGGATCCAAAAATTTCATCTGAATATGAACAAAACAATCCAAACACCAAAAGGAGCCCCCTTTAAAAATGTTTGATATAGACAGTGACTTTTAGATCCCTGCAGTTCTTCCTCAGACTTGATAAGGTGGATAAGTGAGAGGCCATTTCATGCATAAATACATACATACAGTAAATACACATACACATAGATACACCCATATTTACATGTAGTATATATAAATATATTCATAAACATACAATATATGTTTATACTGACTACATAGCCAGCAGCAGATCAGATACAGAATTCTGAGATATTAATGTCCTAACATTTACATACATATTGTACATGTTTATATCTTGACTGCCATGCAGAAACTTCACATAATACACAAGGAATGAGCATCAATATTTTAACACATGAATACACGCTATACAGAAAAAATGTTAAGTAGAAAGACAAAGATCTAAATGACCTTTTAATGATGTCAAAGTGACCTGTGGCAGTCTCTTAAAAGTTACAAGAAGCCTCTCAGGCTGGATTTGTTGTGCCTTTTATTTACTAATCTGCTTCAGAAGTTTAAAAGGTTTCTCTCCTCCACTGGTAAATTTGAAAAATATATTTGTCCACACTTTGCAAAACATTCTTAAACTTTGAAAAACCACAAGATCTATTTCTCAAGGTCAAGCTGTCAGGATATTTTCAAC
Organism: Scarus forsteni; assembly: GCA_036419115.1. NCBI lineage: Eukaryota > Metazoa > Chordata > Actinopteri > Labriformes > Labridae > Scarus > Scarus forsteni. The sequence continues at coordinate 2,943,071 of JAZDUH010000157.1, read as the reverse complement.
TTAACAAGTGAGACAGGAAATATTGACCTAAAGTTTATGGTAAACCAAAAGGTCACATTTGAGTTCAAACACTGAAACTATATCATAAGAGAATATAGTATGAAGAAGTCAAACTCATTATAGACAATACAAACTTAACAACTGCATCATAATGAATTATTTTTAACATCATTTATATTCATTCACATGTCAAACAGAATCTGACAAGATATCAGACTGTTACTGTTCCTTTTTAATGAATAATTTTTACCTTGAAGTTTGTTTGGTCCTGTTCTAAGTAAAAAGCAGAACAAACATCATCACCTTTAAACAGCTGAAACAGTTCTCAGTGGAACTTTAGAAAAAGATTTCCTCATCTTCATCATAAACTTATTAGACAGACTTTGTGGGCGCAACAGGAAGAGCAGAGAGCTCAAACACTGAGGTGAGTTTGCTTCACACATCACTCTCATGTATGGACACAGAACAACAACAGCTCCATCATGTTTGTTTTTGTGATTCTGGGACTGCTCTGCATCAAGGCAGAAGGTAAGAGAAGAAATTGTATTCATGTTTATATTCTTTTCAATTTACTGGACATTAAGTGACAAAACAACATCAACACCAGAGCCACCATGACCTTTAAGATCCTGTGGTGCTTTAACTTTGTGGTGAATAAGCCTAACTTTTCCTAAATGTTCATTTATTTTGTTTAAATATTTGTATTTTGATGGCTTCAATAACCACAGAGCTCTAATTTTTATTCCTGGAGCTCCATTTTGTGCCTTTGAAAAGCAAACGTCACAAAGACATTTACAATGAAACATCAATAAAAAGACAGAAACTTCACAAAATTATCAAACAACAAAAAGCCTGTGAAGGCTTTTTGTATTTACTGTGCTGCTGCCCGTCTTGGCCAGGACACTCTTGCAAATGAGATTTTCAATCTCAATGAGGCTCTCCTGATTAAATGAAGTTTCATTAAGGCAAAGCCTGAGTCTGAAAAGACAGTTTTAGAAGAGGGGATAAACGACATGAGGAGGAACGATCATCTGTTGGTCATTGTTTAACTCACCTGAAATGAATCAGAGGAAGTCATGGGCTTGTTTCTAAACTACATAAAAGAGACTTTTTGAGGACTCACTCTGTTTTTATCATTTACGTAACAATATTCAGTCGGCTAAAAGTCACCAGCTTTAAAAGTAACTAATTACACCACTAATATATATAATTATTAATAAAATTAAAATTAATAATAATGATAGTGACAAGTCATTTTAAACCTTAAATAATACCGAAATTAATCAGACTTATTTTTTTAGACCATCTGAGAAAGACCTCAACTCTAAACAGCAGTGTCTGTGGGCCTTCATTATTCCCCACAAGTAGCTGAATTTGACTGAGCAGAACTTTGTTACTGGTTTGTTTCATAATTCAGAGGAGGGTGGACCTCACACTTTAAAAAACACTGATCTAAAACATCTCTGAACGGAAACCACAGACAGAGCAGACGACTCACAGCTGACCACCACAGTGTCAAAGCTGAACTGTTAATTAAGTAAAGAGGAAATAAACCCTCACAGTAACCAAGGAGAAATAAATGTGATTTCTCTATATGAACTTCAGTCATTTTTTGTGACTTCATTCTGGACCAGATACAGATAAAAATTTACCTTGATGATAGAGACATGTTATTTCTATTATCCTGTAAAATTGGAAGTGAATCTGTGGAGAAATGGCAGGGATATATTTTTTTCTATCTGTGGGCTGTTTTTAAATATTCTGAATGTTTACATCCAGACAAATGTCTGGATCACCACCAAATTTAATGACTTCACATCTGCTTAAATTTGCATGTAAATGCATCCAGTTGTTTTTCAGTAAAGTTACTTGCAAACAAACAAACAAACAAACAAACAAACAAACAAACAAACATAGCCTATTTGGTGGAGGTGATTATCTTCTGCTGTGCAGAGGACCTCTCTAAAAACCTTTACATGTCAGTTTTATATCTGAGAGTCATTTTATAAAAAATAACGACATAACAGAAACACTTTGTGTGCTGATACTAATGCTAGTTGTAAAGTAAACTCATTAAAAACATGATTGTGGGGGCACACATTAGCTCAGTTGGTAGAGCGTCCGCCCTATGTGCAGGGACTGCCAACCCCCAGCAGCGGTTGCAGGTGATCCTGAAACATCCTGAAGAGTTTTTACTAAGTCACTCTGATATTAAACTGAATTGGATGACATATGCAAAAAATCTATTAAAAAACAGTAGAACAGATTTACTTTTAATCTTTAATCTTTAATCTAATTTTTGTGTATTTTGAAAATACATTACTCCAAAGTTGATACAATATTATTACACCGTCTGATCATCCATGTTGGACAAAGAAGCATCTTAGAGCCGGTGTTAACCCTTTAACTTCCTGCTCAACTGTTCTGCAGAGGTCAGTAAATGCAGAAATATTGTTAAAAAAAAACATAACAGGTCATTGTTTCAGTCAATGCTTTAGGATACAGAAATAACTGCAGAAAAACACAACTTATAATTTCTATGAGTGGGATTTAAAACTATAAGTTGTAAGTAGGGCTGGGCGGTATGGCCTAAAAAAATAAAATATCTGTGTTTTTCCACAACAATCAATTCATTATTTTAATCGATATTTTCCTCCCTAAAAGAAACAAAACTCCAAGACAAATGAAAATTAAACAAATTAAGTTTTGCCTTTATGTTGTCTAAATGTTTCCCTCTTAAAGTCAAAGTCTGGGTCATAAAGGTTGATTATGTAGTATAAATGTAGGCAGGTTTGTCTACAGAAACACTAAAAGGCTGAGGTATTTTTACAGTATTAGCATGAAACTCTCTGATTGGTATTTAATCTACTTAACTAACAAATATAGGCCTATGAAAGTGCTTATGCAAAAACAGCAATGCCGAACATGTAAATTGTATTTTCAACAACTTAAAATTGGACTAAGACAAGAAAAAGTTGTGATTTTTATTTTCTAAATCTTCTGCAGAAAATAATTTGAATAAATCGATACAATTATTTTTTTGCCCAGCTCTGGTTGTAAGTATTACCATCATTGTTATTCTAAATTCTTATCTTAACCATTTACAAATATGATATCTATATATAATCTGTTACTCATCAAAAAGGTTTTGTGTGTTTGTCAAACACAATATCATCTGTTGAAGTTATTTTTGCTATTTTATTTACAAACATTTCATTGATTTTGTCCCAATTTTTGTGTATTTTTATTCATCACCTAGTAACTATTACCTTTATAACCTTTAAATCCAACACCAAGAAAATTTCTCTTTTCTTACTGGTTTTTTTTGTTGTTTTCTTTGTTCCCTGTAGTGTTGATGGAATCAAACAAGGATTTGATTTTTCCATTTTATTTAAACATTTAGTATCCCTGAATTCATTTATGACCTTTGCCAAACAGTTGAGCTGGTAGTTAAAGGGTTAAGGGGAAACTCCTGTATTTAACACCTTGATGGTAAAAGGAAAACAAGAGCATGAAGTCAAAGCCTGTCTGTCACCTCCTCTCACTCAGCAAGGAGGATTTACTGTAAAGGCTCCAAAAACCATCGAGCCACTGTAGATAAAAGACCAGAGATCTTTTTGAGCACCATTAACAACTATTTATTCTATAATTTTAGCTAAAAGTGAAGGTTTGAAGTGTGTTTGTGTCTTTAAATACAAAAGTTTGTCCATGATAACTATGAGTGGTCCATCAAAAACATTCATTATATTTGTCTTCACTTTTCTTTACAGATGATTGGTTTGAGAAACTGTTTGGGATAGAGCCCAATCTGATCACAGATGATGAGGCCCTACACATATCAGTGTTCTGTGTATCAGGGAGGGTCTGACTGCATTTAACATATTATCACAGATATTCTTCTTCTGTTCTTGTTCCAGGTGACGTAAGGGAGGAGACTTTGTATGTGAAGACAGGAACAGATTTACTCCTGGATGTTGGAGAACCTGTAACCTTAGAGAAGCACGATGGTTTGTTTTGGAAATTCAACAGTACAATGATGATTGGTAGATTTACTCATGCAAATGAAAAAATACCTAACCCAGGTTACACAGGAAGAGCTGAACTTTTTCCTCAAAATCAGTCGTTGCTGTTGAAGAATGTACAAAAGACTGACAGTGGAGAATACAGGGCAGAAGTCATTGGTAACACTAACAGAGTTTTAGTTAAATACCAGGTCACAGTTCTGGGTAAGTATCTTCTCATCTCAAATATGTCACAGAAAGTCGTCCCCTGATTAAAAACCCCTCTCACGTACTGTCCTCTGATTCTTACAGATCCAGTGTCTGACGTGAAGCTTGAAGTGAAACAGTGCAGCTCAGATCGCTCTGACCTCACAGTGACCTGCACAACTCTGGACGGTCTCCTCAGCAGCACCTTCATCTGTGAAAACACAACCTGCTCTCATGAGGGAGGAGAGAAGAACATCCCACCTGGAGCTTCAATGAAGGTCTACCTGAAGAACGGCTCTGTCACCTGTCACCATAGCAACCAGGTCAGCTCCAAAGAGGACACCAAAACTGTTGAAGATCTTTGCAGGATAAAGAAGGATAAGGGTGAGTTTGAATAATAACCTTATTATGTTGATCATTATTTTATCCCTCTTATTATGGACCAACCTGTTTTGTTGTTTTCCAGTTCCAGACAGTTCTTCAGCTGGAGTCTCTCTCTGCATGCTGAAGATAATCATCGTCTCTGTGGGTCTGTTCATCATGGTGTCTGCTGTCATCAGTGTTCACGTCATGGAGAAGCTCAACAAGACAGAGTGAGCTTCAGTCAGAGACCAACGTGGGGATTTGAACCAGCAGCAGCAGTCAGGCTTTGTGCATGTATAAAGCTGGAGCTCACGTTAGTGTCTGTTGGTGTTATGAGTTTTTTTGTTTCTGTACTTGTCAGGATGTGACATATGTAATTGGAGGACACCACTAGAGGGCGCAAAAGACCTCAGGTGTTGTCAAAGCATGAGAAAAAGCAGAGTGATCCCTTTAGCGCTTCACTTTTTTTAACCAGTGTATCAAAGATTTCATTTGTTCATATGTGAGAAAATAAAGCTAAGTAAACCAAGCTAATACAAACAGACGTGAAGCCAGTTAAATGTTCCACCATTTCCTTGGCAGAGTCCTGACTGGACCACTTTCATGGCTATGATGAGATCACTACTACGGTGTGATGAACTAGGGATGGGTATTTTATCTGATACGAAATCAGTTCGTTGATGCCAGAGTCTGTGGTCAATTACATCAGTTGGAGTGTTGTGCATCAGATTAGAAACTGGGCATAAACCAAGATGCATTGCCTTATAAATGCTTTGCATCAGTAAAATCTGTTGTTATGTTATTGTATATACTTTTTAAATAATTATTTACAGTCAATTCACTTCCATGATTATCTTTTAGCTGTTAATTCTCATGAATCCTCACTGCTTAAATGGCCTTCTGTAAGGTCATCTGTCTTCATTGGTTACATGCCTCTGAATGATGATAAGTATGATTCTGCTTATGTTCTCAAAGGAACAATACATTTGAGTTGAATTTGCACAGATTTGCATTGTTGTGGTAGAAAGATAAATCTTATCGTCCTGAATTGTTAGAAGCTTCATGTCAATTGTCAGTGCAACATACCGCAGTCTACATACAGAGATGCTGATGTATCGTCCTGGGGATGGAGAATTCTATCTTCATGATGAACATGTAATCCAGAAAATTTACATTCCACTGAATATATAATAACAAATTTAAATGAGCATGGAAAAAAGCCTCTAATGGAGAGAAATTAAAACAACAACAACTTGAAAAAACATATTTAGTCTCTCAATTGGCTGGAACTCTGCTGGAATTTGCTGGGAGGGGAAAATTTAATCTTCAGTCACCTGTGGTGTTAACTCAAGTTCTTCAATGTCCACAGTCACCATTGAATTACTGCAACAAACATATTTCCCTGTTTTATGTTTGTTTCTGTTCAGTCTCACACATAATTACATGTTGATGATCGTGGTCTTGATTTATCAGTTTGTAAAACTTCCTCCACCTCTGCACTGATCTTAGTGGTGACCAGGTGACAACCATGGAGCATAGAAGTATTTACAGGAGAGTACGTCTCCACCTTCTATGACTGATTTCATGCTGTTCCACTGATGTCCTGTTGGTGGCAGTAGACCACAAAGAGAAGTAGTTTGATGAGGCAGAGGCTGCAGGCACACACTCACCGGCCTCTTCTGTCAGAGTGCTAGAGAGAACATATCATGCTTGTTTCTCCTTTTCACTATGCCAGACTAGGATGCCTGTAAAGCATTTCTGCCCTCAGTACAAGTTATTTAATTCCTTCATTGCCCCACAATAGCGTTCTCAAAATCCTCATTTTAGGCCATTATGAAGCCTTCGTTGAAACACGAGGATCTCAGGCTGACCTAAAGTTCCCTCGCAACATCACAGCCCTTTGTGCTCTGATTGGTCAATTCTATCGGGGGTAGAGCCAGCCTGTCCTTCTTCTTCTACTGTATGTTCCAGCAGGCTCAATGCAGCGATCGCATATTGACTCCCCCTACAGGCCAGAGCTGGTAATGAGTGAGTGTGAGCCAGGGAGTTATATACTGCTGCTGGATGGATGTGTTCCTCACTGATGGTTGTGAGGCTAACAGACATCACAGAGGAGGAAGTGTTTTATCAGATTACTCCAATAAAAAGAAAGGTACCTCGTGTCATCATGACGTTTGAAATCTTGAGGACATCTCGCAATGACCTATTTTCAGAGGCATCAAATCTCGTTCTAGGATATCTGAAAAAATACAATATCTCACTTTTTGAAAATTAAGGGGGTGTAAGGTCTTGTTTTAAAGTTTATTATATTATATGTAAGTATTAAATCATGTATCAGCATGATATGTCTCCTTTAATGCTAAATTTCTCCTGCTTTTTATGCTTGATCCATAAACACTCTATTTCAGAGGTTATGATACAAGTAAGAGACTTGAATATTTGCATATAGAGATAGACAGTACAAACACAGTATATTAGGGTAAGCCTTTACAACTTTTCTAAATTGTTAATTCGGTCTTCTTAGCTTAGATACTTCTCGCAGAAATTAGAGAGGAACAAAAACATACCCTTACTGCAGGTTCTGCATATTCTGTATTTAACTTTACACCACAAAATCACCCAAATATCTCCTAGAGTTTACAGTCTCCTACTGTAAAAGTTGGAATAACCTGTCAGGGACCAGCCACAACACTATCAGGGACAACGGGGAAGTTTTAAGTGGCTTCGTTTGTCAGTGGCAATTCCTAAAACTATCACTGAGTGCCTGTGACCTTTGATCCCTCAGGCAGCTCTGCATTGAAAAACTGTTGAGCCACTGCCATCGTACTTCAAGCAAGAACGGAGAAGGACTCCACCTTAAAAACCTTCAACAGTTAGTGTCCTCAGTTCACAGACAGTTATTGAATGTTGTTAAAAGAAAAGGTGATGTAGCACAGTGGTGAACATGCCCCTGTCCCACCTTTTTTGGAACATGTTAGAGGCATCACATTCAATACCAGTGAATATTTACATGAAAACAATACAGTTGATCAGTTTTAAAATTGAATATAGTGTCTTTGTGGTGTTTCCAGTTGATTATGGGTCAAAAGGATTTGTTCATCGCTTTTATGTGCATTTTACAAAATGTCCCAACTTCATCTGAATTCATAATAACAATAATACTATGTTTTTTTATATAGCACCTTTCAAGAACAGCAGTCACAAAGTGCCTCACAAAACAAATGAAAACAACACAAGCAGTAGAAAACACAGCTCACAAAACACATTAAGAAAAGACCAGACTAAACAAATAGGTCTTAAGTTTGTTTTTTTAAGAATCAACTGTTTCAGCTGACCTTAAACCTAAGAGGAGCGAGTTCCACAGAGTTGGAGCCATGACACTAAAAGCACAGTCACCTTTAGTTTTTAGTCTGGAGTGTGGAACAACCAACAGGTCTTGCTCAGTGGACTGGAGAGACCTACCAGGAATGTAGTGTTTTAAAAGTTCTGAGATGTATGCTGGAGCCTGACTCTGGAGGGCTTTGAAAGTGAGCAAAAATATCTCAAAATGAATTCTGAAATGTATGGGAAGCCAGTGGAGTGAAAACAGAATTGGTGTGATGTGTGACCTTTTTGGAGACCTGGTAAGTAGTTTAGCTGCAGCGTTTTGTACTAATTGTAGACGGTTTGTGGATGTTCTACTGAGACAGGTGAAAAGTGAGTTACAGTAGTCTAAATGGGAAGAAATAAATGCGTGAATAACCATCTCCATTTGAGCTGTAGAAACAATGTGTCTGAGTAGTGCAATATTTCTGAGATGAAAAAAAACAAGAACGGACCAGGTTATTGACATGATGATCTAGAGAGAGTGAGTGGCTGAAAGAAAAGCCAAGATTACATAGGGTTGGTTTTGCAAAAGTGGGCAGGGTTCCCAGTTCCTGAAGTGTGTCTGGCACTAAGCCCTCTGGAGCCAAGACAAGGACTTCTGTTTTTTCAGAGTTGAGCTGTAATGAATTATCTGACATCAAGTCTCCAATGGCACTTAATCAACTGAGTAGGGTTGACACTTGAGAATAATCATTAGGTGAAAAGGATACGTGTAGCTGGATATCATCTGCATAACAATGATAAGATACATGGCTAAAACTTAGGTGGCTTAGTAGGAGCAAGTACAGAGAAAATAATATTGGGCCAAAGACTGGGCCTTGAGGAACTCCACAAACTAGAGGGGAATTAGAAGAGGTGTGGGGATTGACAGTAACAATGCTCCGTGTGACAGGTGGGAGGAGAAGCAATCAAGGGCAGAGCCAGAAATGCCCACCCACTGCCTTCGTCTATTAATTAAAACACTATGATCTACAGTGTCAAATGCTGCACTGAGATCCAATAAAACCAACACAGAGCATTTTCTTTTGTCACTGCTAAGAAGAAGGTCATTGAAAACTCTAAGAAGAGCTGTTTCTGTGGAGGGACTGACAAAAACCAGACTGAAACTTATCCAGGATGTTATGAGCGTCCAGGGCAGTTGAAAGTTGATTGGCAACCACTTTTTCTCTAATTTTTGGAGTCAAATGATAATGTTGAAATGGGCCTTTTGGGGCAGAGAGGGGTCCAGATTTGCTTTTTGAGAAGTGGTTGTATGGCAGCATGTTTGAAATATGAAGGTACATGTCCAGATTCTAATGACTTGTTGATAATTGAAAGAATGTAATGGTTTTATTCTCAGACCTGACTGTTGGCACAGCTTTGCTGTCTGGTCCCTTCTCTTCCTTTGGTCAAATACGTAGGCCAGGCCTATAAAAGATTAAGGCTCGGCCTGACCAAATATCATTTCAAATGTCTTTTAGATAAGAATGAACAAAATTGCAGGGAAAAGCTTTAAGGTATCACAAACTTTTTTCACATGGAATTCTGGTTTGAACTTAAAACTAGATCAAAACTTTAACCAAAAAATCTAGCAAAATAATAAAAATACAAATTTAAAACCTAGTAGAGACAGAAAATATGGACACACACATCCTTTGGAGGGTGCTGGATCCAAAAAACTCAAATGAAAAAGTAAAAAACAATCCAAACAACAAAAGGAGCTCCCTTCAAAAGTGTTTTATATAGATAGTGACTTTTGGACCCATACAGTTCTTCCTCAGACTTGACAAAGTGAATTAGTGAGTGGCCATTTCATACATACATACATACACATACACATAGATACACCAATATTTACATATATATACATATAGATGTTTATACTGACTACATGGCCAGCAGCAGATAAGATACAGAATTCTGAGATATACACTTACATGTATGTGTATATCTCACCTGCCATGCAGATACTTCACATAATACACAAGGAAGGAGCACCAATACCTTAACACATGCCTACGATGTTCACAAAAAATGTTAAGTATCAGACTGTTATTGCTCCCTTGTTTCTTTATGAATATTTTTGACCGTAAAGTTTGTTTGTCCCTGTTCAAAGTAGAAAGCAGTACAAACATCAGCATCACCTCTAAACAGCTGAAACAGTTCTCATGGGAACTTTAGAAAAAACACTTCCTTGTCTTCATCATAGTCTTATAAGACAGACTTCGTGGGCACAACAGGAAGAGCAGAGAGCTCAAACACTGAGGTGAGTTTGCTTCACACATCACTCTCACATACGGAAACAGAACAACAACGACCCCATCATGTTTGTTTTTCTGATTCTGGGACTGCTCTGCATCGAGGCAGAAGGTATGAGAAGAACTTTTATTCATGTTTATATTCTTTTCAACTTACTGGACATTAAGTGACAAGACATCAACAACAATAGAGCCACCATGACCTTTAAGATCCTGCGGTGCTTAAACTTTGTGGACAATGAGACTGACTTTTCCTAAATGTTCATTTACTTTGTTTAAATATTTATATTTTGATGGCTTCAATAATCACCAGAGCTCTAATTATTTGTCCTGGAGCTCTTGTTCAGTTTGTGCCTTTGAAAAGCAGATGTCACAAAGACATTTACAAGGAAACTTCAATTAAAAGACAAAAAATTCACCAGATCATCCAACAACAGAAAGTCTGGTTAGGCAAAGCCTGAGTCAGAGCAGATGGGACCTTCACTGTCTCTTAAAAGAGTCTGCAGTGTCCACAGTTCTCAGCTTCATTTGGAGACAGTGTCAGAGAAAAGGAACAACAGAGAGACAATAATGAGAAACGATCATCTATTGTTTATTGTTTAACTCACCTTAAAGTGAATCAGAGGGAGCCATGGGCTTGTTTTTAAACTAGAAAAATTAGACTTTATCAGGATTCACTCTATTTTCATCAGCTGTGTACCAGACAAAGTTGGCCAAATTACAAAGACAAAGACTTACCTTTTTTAGGTAACACTTTAAAAACCACTGATCTAAAACATCTCTGAACGGAAAACCTCAGACAGAGCAGCGACTCACAGCTGACCACCACGGTGTCAAAGCTGAACTGTTAATAAAGTAGAGGGAGAAAAAAACCCTCACAGCAACCAAGGAGAAATAAATGTGATTTCTCTATATGAACTTCGATCATTTTTGTGACTTCATTCTGGACCAGATACAGATGAAATTTACCTTGATGATGAGACATTTTATTTCTATTATCCTGTAAAATTAGAAGTGAATCTGTGAAGAAATGGCAGAGATATTTTTTTTCCATCTTTGGGCTGTTTTCAAATATTCTGAATGTTTACATCCAGACAAATGTCTGGATCACCACCAAACTTAATGACCTCACATCTGCTTCGATTTTCCTGTAAATCCATCCAGTAGTTTTTCAGTAAAGTGATAAACAAATAAACAAACAAACAAAACAAACAAACATAACCTCCTTGGTGGAGGTGATTATCTTCTGCTGTGCAGAGGACCTTTCTAAAAGGCTTTGCATGTCAGTTTTATATCTCAGAGTCATTTTTGAAGCATAACTTTTGACATAACAGAATCACTTTGTGTGCTAATGCTTATGCTATCAGTTCTCAAGTAAACTCATTAAAATCATGACTGTGTCTTTAAACAATAAACAATCATCTGAATACTCACTCAGACTTTCTGGTTTGTCTTCTGAGTTTGAAAAACCTTGATTAAAGTCTATAGAAGTAAAAATGTTCATTACAGTAAGGAGGATCAGCATGACGAGTGTCAGACTGCAGATTTACACACATCAGCTGCTGCTGTCCTCTGATCCTGAAACATCCTGTAGAGATTTTACTAAGTCACTCTGATATTTCACTGAACTTAATGACATAAGCAAACATTTATTTAAAAAATTGTCTAACAGATTTACATAAAAAACTTTTGAGTCAGTAATATTTTTGTGTATGTTGAAAATACATAACTCCAAAAGTTGAGCAATATTATTATACCGTCTGACCATCCATGTTGGACAAAGAAACATCTTACAGCTGGTGTTATGGCAAGACTCCTGTATTTTAAACCCTTGATGGTAAAAGGAAAAGCTTCTATGAGTGATCCATTAAGAAACAAAACAGTCATTATATTTGTCTTCACTTTTCTTGACAGATGATTGGTTTGAGAAACTGTTTGGGATAGAGCCCAATCTGATCACAGATGATGAGGCCCTACACATATCAGTGTTCTGTGTATCAGGGAGGGCCTGACTGCATTTAACATATAATCACAGATATTCTGCTTCTGTTCTTGTTCCAGGTGACGTAAAGGAGGAGACTTTGTATGTGAAGACAGGAACAGATTTACTCCTGGATGTTGGGGAACGTGTCACCTTAACTGAGGATGATATTTTGTTTTGGAAATTCAACAGTAAAGTGACGATTGTTAGATTAACTCACACAAATGAAATAAAATCTAACTCGATCTACGCAGGAAGAGTGGAATCTTTTTCTCAAAATCAGTCGTTGCTGTTGAAGAATGTACAAAAGACTGACAGTGGAGAATACAGGGCAGAAGTCATTGGTGACACAGACAGAGTTTCAGTTAAATACCAGATCAGAGTTCTGGGTAAGTATCTTCTCATCTCAAATATGTCACAGAAAGTCGTCCCCTGATTAAAAACCCCTCTCACATACTGTCCTCTGATTCTTACAGATCCAGTGTCTGACGTGAAGCTTGAAGTGAAACAGTGCAGCTCAGATCGCTCTGACCTCACAGTGACCTGCACAACTCTGGACGGTCTCCTCAACAGCACCTTCATCTGTGAAAACACAACCTGCTCTCATGAGGGAGGAGAGAAGAACATCTCACCTGGAGCTTCAATGAAGGTCTACCTGAAGAACGGCTCTGTCACCTGTCACCATAGCAACCAGGTCAGCTCCAAAGAGGACTCCAAAACTGTTGAAGATCTTTGTGGGAAGCCCGCAGGTGAGTATGAAAGATACTGTCTTACTCTGATCTTTATTTTATCCCTCTTATTATGGACAAACCTGTTTTGCTGTTTTCCAGTTCCAGACAGTTCTTCAGCTGGAGTCTCTCTCTGCATGCTGAAGATAATCATCGTCTCTGTGGGTCTGTTCATCATGGTGTCTGCTGTCATCAGTGTTCACATCATTGAGAAGCTCAACAAGACAGAGTGAGCTTCAGTCAAAGACCAAAGTGGGGATTTGAACCAGCAGCGGTCAGACTTTGTGAATGTATAATTCTGGAGCTCATGTTAGTGGCTGTTTGTGTCATGAGTGTTTTTGTTTCTGTACTTGCCTGGATGTGACTTGAGTAACTGGAGGACACCACTAGAGGGCGCAAAAGACCTCAGGTGCTGTCAAAGCATCAGAGAAATCAGAGTGATCGCTTTAGCGCTTCACTTTTTTTAACCAGTGTATCAAAGATTTCATTTGTTTAAATGTGAGACAATAAAACTAAGTGAACCAGGCTAATACAAACACGAGTGAAGCCAGTTAAATGTTCCACCATTTCCTTGGCAGAGTCATGGTTGGACCACCTTCATGGCTATGATGAGATCACTACAATGCTGTGATGAACGAGTGATGGGAATTTTATCTGATACCCAATCAGTACATTAATGCCAGGGTCTATGGTCAGTTGCATCTGTTGGAGTGGTGTGCATCAGATTAGAAACTGAGCTGAAACCAAGGTACATCGCCTTGTAAACGCTTTGTATCAGTAAAATCTGTTATGCTATTGTATATACTTTATAAATATTTATTTTCAGTCAATTCACTTCCATAATTATCTCTGAGTTGTTAATTCTCATGAGTCCTCACTGCTTAATTGGCCTTCTGTTAGTGATCTGTCTTCATTTGTTATAAACCTCTTAATGATGATCAGTACGATACTGCTTATGTTCTTGAAGGCACAATACATTGGAGTTGAATTTGCACAGAACTGCATCGTGATTGCATCGTGGTAGGAAGATAAATCGTATCATCCTGAATTGGTCGATGCTTCACGTGAACTGTTAGTGTATCGTAACCATAGCCTACATATAGAGGAGCATATTTATCGTCCTAGGGATGCAGATTTCCATCCCTATAATGAACATGTAATCCAGACAACTTATTTTTTACTAAAGACATAAAAAGTAATTTAAATGAGCATGGAAAAAAGCTATGTTGTATAGAAATTAAAAGAAAAAACATATTTAGTCTCTCAATGGCTGGAACTCTGCTGGAATTTGCTGGGAGGGGAAAATTGAATCTTTATATGGCGTTAACTCAAGTTCTTCAATGTTCACAGTCACCATTGAATTACTAGAACAAACATATTTTCCTGTTTCATGTTTGTGTCTGTTCAGTCTCACACATTATTAGATGCTGGTGGTCGTGGTCTTGATTTATCAGTTTGTAAAACTACCTCCACCTCTGCACTGATCCTATCATGCTGTTCCACTGATGTCCTGTTGGTGGCAGTAGAACACCAGGAGAAGGCCTCTGATGTCAGAGTGCTAAAAGTTTATTTCCTCCTGCTTTTTATGCTTGCTCCATTAACACTCCATTTCAGAGGTTATGATACACATAAGAGACTTGAAAATTTGCACATAGATAGATAGATAGATAGATAGATAGATAGATAGATAGATAGATAGATAGATAGATAGATAGATAGATAGATAGATAGATAGACACAAAAACATAGAATTCCAAGATATTAATGTACTTAAATTTGAATATCAGTTTATTTCTTAATTGCTGCGCAGAAACTTCACCTAAAAACCAAGGAATGAGCATCAATATCTTAACACACATTTGGTTTATACACAAAAAATGTTCAGTAGAAATCATACAGTTTTCTGCTGAGAGACAAAGACCTAAACCACCTTTTAAAGAAGTCAAAGTGACTTGAGGCAGTCTTTTATGTTACAAGTCTCTCAGGCTGGATTTGCTGTGCCTTTATTCACTAATCTGGTTTAAAACGTGAAGCTTGAAGTTTAAAAAGGTGCTTCTTCCCCACTGGTAACTTTTGCAAGCCTTGTCTGTCCACACTTTAGAAAACATCCTTATGACTCTGAAAAACCACAAGATCGATTTCTCAAGATCAAACTGTCTGCAGGATTTCAGCTGAACAAGTGAGACAGGCCATATTGTTTAAGGTAAATTAAAAGGTCACATTTGAGTTCAAACACTGAAACTCTATAATAAGAGACAATAGTATAAAGAAGTCAAACTCATTACAGTCAATACAAACTTAACAACTGCATCATTTTAATTATTTTAACTCTGTAAGTATTCATTTAAATGTCAAACAGAATCTGACAAGATATCAGACTGTTACTGCTCCATTGTTTCTTTATGAATAATTTTTACCTTAAAGTTTGTTTGGTCCTGTTCTAAGTTGAAGGCAGAACAAACATCATCACCTCAAACAGCTAAAACAGTTCTCAGTGGAACTTTAGAAAAACACTTCCTTGTCTTCATCATAATCTTATTAGACAGACTTTGTGGGCACAACAGGAAGAGCAGAGAGCTCAAACACTGAGGTGACTTTGCTTCACACATCACTCTCACATACAGACACAGGACAACAACGACCCCATCATGTTTGTTTTTGTGATTCTGGGACTGCTCTGCATCGAGGCAGAAGGTAAGATCATGGTGCGTTAACTTTGTGGAGAATAAGCCTGACTTTTCCTAAATGTTCATTTATTTTGTTGAAATATTTGTAATTTATTAAAGGTATTTTAGGGGCATTTTGTGCTTTTATTAATAGGAGGGAGTCAGTGGATAGGCTTGTGAAAGGGGGAGAGAGAGTAGGGAAAGACACTGCAGACTGGTCACAGGCGGGACCTGAACCTGGACCAGCAGAAGCAAGTACATGGGGTACCTGGTTGTTAACCACTCCGCCAAACCAGCACCCTAAATATTTGTATTTTGATGGCTTCAAAAACCACCAAAGCTCTAATTATTACTTCCTGGAGCTCCATTTTGTGCCTTTGAAAAGCAGACGTCACAAAGAAATTTACAATGAAACATCAATAAAAAGACAGAAAATTCACCAGATCGTCCAACAACAGAAAGTCTGTTAAGTCAAAGCCTGAGTCTGAACAGATGGGACCGTAACTGTTAAAAACGTCCACAGTGTCCACAGTTCTCAGCTTCACTTGGAGACAGCTTTAGAGAAAAGGAACAACAGAGACAATGATGAGGAATGAAAACTATTTTTCTTTGTTTTACTCACTGTACAGTGAATCAAAGTGGGCCATGGGCTTGTTTTCAAACTATAAAAAAGAGACTTTATGAGGACTCATCCTGTTTTTATCATTTACGTAACAATATTCAGTTGGCTAAAAGTCACCAGCTTTAACAGTAACTAATTAAACCACTAATCAATATAATAATTTATTTAAAAAAATCATAATAATAATAGTGACAAGTGATTTAAAACCTTAAATAATACAGAAATAAATCAGTCTCACTTTTTAACTTACTTACATCAGTTATCAATACTCCCCTTTAATTATTTTTAAAATGGGCTAATTGCTTTTCTACTAATGCAACAAGCGACAGGCTGTGCTCATGCAGGTTTTTGTTTTTTAGACCATCTGAGAAAGACCTGAACTCTAAACAGCAGTGTCTGTGGGCCTTCATTATTTCCCACAAGTAGCTGAATTTGACCGAGCAGAACTTTGTTACTGGTTTGTTTCCTTATTCAGAGGAGGGTGGACTTCACACTTTAAAAAACAACTTATCTAAAATCATCTCTGAACAGAAAACCACAGACAGAGTAGGCGACTCACAGCTGACCACCACAGTGTCAAAGCTGAACTGTTAATAAAGTAAAGGGGGAAATAAATCCTCACAGTAAATGAGGAGAAATAAATGTGATTTCCCAACATGAACTTCAATCATTTTTGTGACTTCATTCTGGACCAGATGCAGATGAAATTTACCTTGATGATAGATACATGTTATTTCTATTATCCTGTAAAATTGGAAGTGAATCTGTGAAAAAATGACATATATATATATATATATATATATATATATATATATATATATATATATATATATATATATATATATATATATATATATATATATATATATATATATATATATATATATATATATATATATATATATATATATATATATATATATATATATATATATATATATATATATATATATATATATATATATATACAATAAATAAATAAATATATATATATATATATATATATATATATATATATATATATATATATATATATATATATATATGTATATATATATATATATATATATATATATATATATATTATCTATGGGCTGTTTTCAAATATTCTGAATGCTTACACCCAGACAATTGTCTGGATCACAACCAAATTTAATGACCTCCCTTCTGCTTAAATATTCATGTAAATCCATCAGTAGTTTTTCAGTAAAGTTGCGAACATACAAACAAACAAACAAACAAACATAACCTCCTTGGTGGAGATGACTTTCTTCTGCTGTGCAGAGGACCTCTCTAAAAGACTTTACATGTCAGTTTTATATCTGTGAATCATTTTATGAAGCATAACCTGTGACATAACAAAAAGTTTGTGAGCTAATGCTAATGCTAGTTGCTGTCAAGTAAACTCATTAAAAATACTAGAAAAGCACTCAGAGAGCGCAGACCTCCGCCAGCGCCTCAGTCCTCACCCATATTGTGATTTTGACCATAAATATTAGTCCTACCTTTTTTTCATCTAAATATTTAGATTCCTTGATCATGAAAACATACCATTAGCAACTGGATTCATAATAATATCTATTTTAGTTCAGTAGTTATTCACCGAAATCCCATTTTTCGCCATGGTGGCCAGACGCTGATCCTGATCAACACCAAAAACGCATCAGTTCCTCCTTTTCCCATGCTGAACATTTCCTGAAAATTTCATCCAAATTTGTTCATTACTTTTGAATTATTTTGTTCTCAGACGGACGGACAGACAAACTCTCCCGAAAACATAACCACCTTGGCGGGGGTAGTGACTGTGTCTTTAAACAATCAACACTCATCTGATCATTCACTCAGAAGATTACCCTATTGGTTTGTCTTCAGCATTTTGGGTGCGTTATGTTCTAGAGAGGTTGTACGGCACTACAAGCTCTTTAAGATAGACTGGTGCCTGTCCACTGAGAGTTTTATAGGTGAGGAGAAGAATCTTGAATTCTATTCTATATTTAATGGGAAGCCAATGCAGAGGAGCTAATACAGGAGTAATGTGGTCTCTTCTCCTAGTTCTAGTCAGTACACGTGCTGCAGCATTTTGGACCAGCTGAAGCGTCTTAAGTGACTTGCTGGGACAGCCTGAAAGCAGAGAGTTACAATAGTCCAGTCTAGAGGTTACAAAAGCATGGACTAGCTTTTCAGCATCATTCTGGGACAGGATAGGCCTGATTTCAGCGATGTTATATTTTGCCAAAAACGTAGGCCAGGCCTATAAAAGATTAAGGCTAGGCATTACCAAGTGTCACTTCAAGTGTCTTTTTGAAAAAAATAAACTAAATTGCAGGGGAAAGGTCTAAGCTATAACAAACTTTGCTTTTTTTTTTTTTTTTTTACAAAGAAATTCTGGTTTGAACTTAAAACAAGATCAAAACCATAACAAAAATACCTAAAAATTATACAAATTTAAGACCTATAGAGACAAAAAATTTAGACACACACATTATTTGGTGGGTGCTTGATCCAAAAAAATTGATATGAAAATGAACAAAACAT
The DNA here is from genome assembly GCA_036419115.1 of Scarus forsteni. NCBI lineage: Eukaryota > Metazoa > Chordata > Actinopteri > Labriformes > Labridae > Scarus > Scarus forsteni. The sequence goes on along the minus strand of JAZDUH010000157.1, from coordinate 2,924,365 downwards.
GCAAACACCAAAAGGAGCCCCTTTTAAAATTAATGTTTGACCTAGACAGTGACTTTTAGATCCCTGCAGTTCTTCCTCAGACTTGATAAGGTGAATTAGTGAGTGGCCATTTCATATGTATATACATACATACATAAAAATACACATAGATACAGCCATATTTACATGCAGTATATATACATTTATACATATATACATATATATATCTAAACATACATGTTTATACTGACTACATAGCCAGCAGCAGATCAGATACAGAATTCTGAGATATTAATGTCCTAACATTTACATATTTGTTTATATCTTGACTGCCATGCAGAAACTTCACATAATACACAAGGAATGAGCATCAATATTTTAACACATGTATACATGATAAACACAAAAAATGTTAAGTAGAAAGACAAAGGTCTAAACGACCTTTTACAGATGTTAAAGTGACCTGAGACAGTCTCTTAAAAGTTACAAGAAGCCTCTCAGGCTGGATTTGCTGTGCCTTTTATTCACTAATCTGCTTCAGAAGTTTAAATGGTTTCTCTCCCCCACTGGTAACATTTGAAAGATATGTTGGTCCACACTTTGCAAAACACTCTTAAACTCTGAAAAACCACAAGATCTATTTCTCAAGGTCAAGCTGTCAGGATGTTTTCAACTTAACAAGTGAGACAGGACATACTGACCTGAAATTTAAGGTAAATCAAAAGGTCACATTTGAGTTCAAACACTGAAACTATATAAAAAGAGAATATAGTATGAAGAAGTCAAAGTCATTACAGACAATACAAACTTAACAACTGCATCAAATTGAATTATTTTTAACACCATTTATATTCATTCACATGTCAAACAGAATCTGACAAGATATCAGACTGTTATTGTTCCTTTTTTAATGAATAATTTTTGACCTTAAAGTTTGTTTGGTCCTGTTCGAAGTTGAAAGCAGAACAAACATCATCATCACCACTTAACAGCTGAAACAGTTCTCGGGGGAACTTTAGAAAAACACTTCCTCCTCTTCATCATCATTTTATTAAACAGACTTTGTGGGCTCAACAGGAAGAGCAGAGAGCTCAAACACTGAGGTGAGTTTGCTTCACACATCATTCTCACATACAGACACAGAACAGACAGGACAACAACAACCCTATCATGTTTGCTTTTGTGATTCTGGGACTCCTTGTTTGCATTGAGGCAAAAGGTACAAGAAGAACGTTAATTCATATTTATATTCTTTTTAATTTTCTGGACATTAAATGACAAAACATCATCAACACCACTGTGACCTTTAAGATCCTGTGGTGCTTTAACTTTGTGGAGAATAAGCCTGACTTTTCCTAAATGTTCATTTATTTTGTTTAAATATTTCTATTTTGATGGATTTAACAGCCACCAGAGCTCTAAGTATTTCTTCCTGGACCTCTTGTCCAGTTTGTGACATTTCAAAGCAAATGTCATAAAGAAATTTACAAGGAAACTTCAATAAAAAGACAGAAAATTCACCAAATTATCCAACAACAGAAAGTCTGTGAAGGCAAAGCCTGAGTCTGAACAGATGGATCCTTGACTGTCTCTTAAAAGAGTCTGCAGTGTCCATGGTTTTCAGCTTCATTCAGAGACAGTTTCTGAGAAAGGGAGCAACAGAGACAATGATGAGGAACGATCATCTATTTTTTATTGCTTAACTCACTGTAAAGTGATTCAGATGGAGCCATGGGCTTGTTTTTAAACTACAAAAAAAAGAGAATTTATGAGGACTCACTCTGTTTTTATCAGCTGTGTAACAAGGAAAGTTGGCCAAATAACAAAGAAGCTGATTAAACCACTAATTAATATAATATTTAAATTAAAAAAGAATAATAACAACAGCTACAAATCATTGAAAAACTTAAGAAACACTGAAATTAATCAGACTTATTTTTTTAGACCATCTGAGGAAGACCTAAACTCTTAACAGCAGTGTCTGTGGGCCTTCACTGTTTCCCACAAGTAGCTGAATTTGACTGAGCAGAACTTTGTTACTGGAAACGGAAAACCACAGACAGAGCAGACGACTCACAGCTGACCACCACAGTGTCAAAGATGAACTGTTAATTAAGCAAAGAGGGAAAAAACCCTCACAGCAACCAAGGAGACATAAATGTGATTTCCCAACATGAACTTCAATCATTTTTGTGACTTCATTCTGGACCAGATCCAGATGAAATTTACCTTGATGATAGAGATATATTATATCTATTATCCTCTTAACTTGGAAGTGAATCTGTGAAGATATGAAATATACATATATATATATATGTATATATATATATATATATTATCTATGGGCTGTTTTCAAATATTCTGAATGCTTACACCCAGACAATTGTCCACAACCAAATTTAAAGACCTCCCTTCTGCTTAAACTTTATGTAAATGCATCCAGTAGATTTTCAGTAAAGTTGCAAACAAACAAACAAACAAACAAACAAACATAACCTATTTGGTGGAGGTGATTATCTTCTGCTGTGCAGAGGACCTTTCTAAAATGCTTTACGTGTCAGTTTTATATCTCAGAGTCATTTTATGAAGCATAACCTATCACATAAACAGAAACATTGTGTGCTAACATTGATTCTAGCAACTGTCAAGTAAACTCATTAAAATCATGACTGTGTCTTTAAACAATAAACAATCATCTGATCACTCACTCAGACTTTCTGGTTTGTCCTCTGAACTTGAAAAATCTTGATTGAAGTCTGTAGAAGTAAAAATGTTCATTACAGTAAGGAGGATCAGCATGACGAGTGTCAGACTGCAGATTTACACACATCAGCTGCTGCTGTCCTCTGATCCAGAAACATCCTGAACAGTTTTTACCAAGTCACTCTGATAATAAACTGAACTGGATGACATAAGCCAAAAATCTATAAAAACAGTAGAACAGATTTGATTCTGTAAAAATTTTGATATTTTGAAAATACATCACTCCAAGAGTTGATCCAATATTATCACCCCGTCTGATCATCCATGTTGGACAAAGAAGCATCTCAGAGCCGGTGTTAACCCGTTAGCTTCCTGCTCAACTGTTCTGCAGAGGTCAATAAATGCAGGAATACTTAATATGTTAAAAAAGACATAACAGGTCATTGTGTCTGTCAGTGATTTAGGATACAGAAATAACTGCAAAAAACATTACTGATATTTTCTATGTCTGGGGTTTAAAAAGATAAGTTGTAAGTAGGGCTGGGTGATATGGTCTAGAAAAAATATCCGTGTTTTTCCACAACACTCAATTTACAATTTTAGTTGATTTTTCCACCCTAAAAGAAACAAAACTCCCAATCACATGAAAATGAATTAAATCAAGTTTTGCCTTCATGTTGTCTAAATGTTTCAGTCTTAAAGTCAAAGTTTGGGTCATAAAAGGTTGATTATGTAGTATAAATGTAGGCAGGGTTGTCTACATAAACAATAAAAGGCTGAGGTATTTTTACAGTATTAGCATGAAACTCTTTGATCAATATTTAATCTACTTAAATAAGAAATATAGGCCTATAAAAGGTGCTCACACAAAAACTACAATGCCGACTAACATGAAAATTGTAATTTTTTCAAAAAGTGCAACTATTTATCACTTGACTAAGACAAGAAAAAATTTTGATTTTTATTTTCTAAATCTCCTGCAGAAAATAACTTGAATAAATCGATACAATGATTTTTTTGCCCAGCTCTAGTTGTAAGTATTACCATCATTGTTATTCTAAATGCTTATCTTAACCATTTACAAATATGATATCTATATATAATCTGTTACTCATCAAAAAGTTTTTTTGTGTGTTTGTCAAACTCAATATCATCTGTTTAAGTTATTTTTGCCATTTTATTTACAAACATTTCATTGATTTTGTCCCAATTTTTTATTCATCACCTAATAACTATTACCTTTTAAAACCTTTAAATCCCACACCAAGAAAATTTCTCTTTCTTTCGTTTGTTTTTTGTTGTTTTCTTTGTTCTCTGAAGTGTTGACGGAATCAAACAAGGATTTGACGTTTTCCATATTTTAAAACATTAAATATCTCTGAATTAATTGATGACCTCTGCCTAACAGTTGCGCTGGTAGTTAAAGGGTTAAGGGGAAACTCCTGTATTTAACACTCTTGATGGTAAAAGGAAAACAAGAGCATGAAGTCAAATCCTGTCTGTCCCCTCCTCTCACTCAGCAAGGAGCAGCTACCGTAGAGGCCCCAAAAACCCATCGAGCTACTGAAGATAAAAGATCAGAGATCTTTTTGAGCACCATAAATCACCATTAATTCCATAATTCCAGCTGAAAGTGGATGTTTGAAATGTATTTGTGTCTTTAGTCACAAAGATTGTCCATGATAACTATGAGTGGTTCATCAAAAAACAAAATCAGTCATGGTTGTCAGCACTTTTCTTTACAGATGACTGGTTTGAGAAACTGTTTGGGATAGAGCCCAATCTGATCACAGATGATGAGGCCCTACACATATCAGTGTTCTGTGTATCAGGGAGGACCTGACTGCATTCAACATATAATCACAGATATTCTTCTTCTGTTCTTGTTCCAGGTGACATAAGGGAGGAGACTTTGTATGTGAAGACAGGAACAGATTTACTCCTGGATGTCAAGAATCCCGTGACCTTAAATGAGAATGAATTTATGTTTTGGAATTTCAATACAGTCAATATTGTTAGACTAACTCATGCAAATAAAATAGTACCTAACCCGATCTACACAGGAAGAGCTGAAGGTTATCCTCAAAATCAGTCGTTGCTGTTGAAGAATGTACAAAAGACTGACAGTGGAGAATACAGCGCAGGAGTCTTTGATTTCACATACAAAGCTTCAGTTAAATACCAGGTCACAGTTCTGGGTAAGTATCTTCTCATCTCAAATATGTCACAGAAAGTCGTCCCCTGATTAAAAACCCCTCTCACGTACTGTCCTCTGATTCTTACAGATCCAGTGTCTGACGTGAAGCTTGAAGTGAAACAGTGCAGCTCAGATCGCTCTGACCTCACAGTGACCTGCACAACTCTGGACGGTCTCCTCAGCAGCACCTTTATCTGTAATAAGACAACCTGCTCTCATGAGGGAGGAGAGAAGAACATCCCACCTGGAGCTTCAATGAAGGTCTACCTGAAGAACGGCTCTGTCACCTGTCACCATAGCAACCAGGTCAGCTCCAAAGAGGACACCAAAACTGTTGAAGATTTTTGTTGGATAAAGAAGAATAAGGGTGAGTGTGAATGATTACTTTATGTTTCTGATCATTATTTTATCCTTCTTATTATGGACCAACCTGTTTTGTTGTTTTCCAGTTCCAGACAGTTCTTCAGCTTGTTCTTGCTCTTGTTTTCCAGACCCAGTGAAAGCTGCAAGTCATGTCTCTCTCTGCATGCTGAAGATAATCATCGTCTCTGTGGGTCTGTTCATCATGGTGTCTGCTGTCATCAGTGTTCACGTCATGGAGAAGCTCAAAAAGACAGAGTGAGCTTCAGTCAGAGACCAACGTGGGGATTTGAACCAGCAGCAGCAGTCAGGCTTTGTGCATGTATAAAGCTGGAGCTCATGTTAGTGTCTGTTGGTGTCATGAGTGTTTTTGTTTCTGTACTTGCCTGGATGTGAAGTGCGTTACTGAAGGACACCACTAGAGGGCACAAAAGGCTTCAGGCTGTGTGTAACTATCTGTTGAGTTACACTGCAAATATGGTGGAGGTGCTGAGTGTAAAAATATCTGTTGGTTAGACCTCAACATCATCCTCTCAATAATTTTTTTTACCATTTCTGTTAAAAAAAACGTTCTTGTCGGTTTGTTTTGTAACTAATCTTGTTAAATACAATTTGGTGTGGTATTTTTTTTACCCTGTTATAAGATAAGATAAGATAAGATAAGATAAGATATACCTTTATTAGTCCCACAGGGGGAAATTTCAGCTTTACAGCAGCAGCAGGATACAAGAGAAACATTAGATATAAAAAAATATACCAAGGACAGCCATTTTATGTCCATGGAACCCGCAGGAGCTGTGCTCTATAAACTTCACTTCTATTGCATCTTTCATAAATTCACATGCAACATAAAGCGCTTGACAAAAAAAAGGGATGTAATTCTTACGTGAAACAGCACATTAGTCCATCATGTCCATCATGTCATTCCTGCACTGTATTCATTATGTTTGAGGACTTTTTTTCTTGCTGATTTTTAAATTGTTTATTTGGGTCAGACATCAGCTTGGTATGTTATCGTGATTTCATTGTGGTGATGACTTAAATCTTAAATGTAGCATGATATGACATGAAACAGGCCGACCTACCAGACGGAGTTATGTGTTTGTAAAATACGGAGCTCTGTCAGTGTGTTCCCGGTGCTTCTCAGCGTGTTTTCCGCTCATGGTTGTGATTGGTCAGCTGCCTCTGAGCCCTCCCCTTATACATGCGCGTTCATGGTTCTTGATGAAACAATCCTGGACTGAGTTACCATGTTGATAATCCATGTTGTCCTATTAGTTATTCTGATTGCAATTGCTGGGATTACTCAATCCTGAAAGAAATGTGTTACTTGGAACTAGTTGACCACGCTTCGTGATATAGGCCTCAGGAATCTGCTGCATCTTTAGCTGTGAGCCCACCAGAGATGGTCTTTTAAAGTTTTCATGTAGATGTTTTGATGAACTCTCTTCCTTTGAAACATCAGCTGCTGCTCTGAAGGGATTTAAACTTTTTAAATGGAGGCCTAACGCTGATAAAGCTTTTTGAAAGACGGTAAACAGAAGGCGATAAATTTAGCCCAACTGTGATTGCATTTTTAAAGAAGGGGATTTTTAACACAAAAGTTCAAGTTTTTTATTTTCATGTCTGCTGGGTGTGACTGAAGATTTCAGGAAAGAAATTAAGTTCAAAATGTCAGGGGAAAACCCACTGACCCAATCCCTCCTGATGATGTTAAATAGAAATGTATGATTTCTCCACTGCAAGTAAAACCTGAACAGGAGGAAAAAACTGAGCAACAACAATGACAAAAATATAATATTGGCTCATTGTGGCTAAACACAAGTTGATTTAATTGACTGTTATTTTTTTTCTTACAAGCCCGATAATCAAAATAAACACACCTTTTATTGTAATATAATATGGTTTAACAATAATGCCAAGCCAAAGCAACAAAACATACATGACCCTCTCTAGAGCAGTCATACTAAGTGATGAAACAGTTTGCTGATAGATCTGATATCATAATAATTATGTAGAGTAAACAGGTGCCGCTGTCGTCATTTACGATTCAATTGTGGCTCCAGACAGATATTTTTGATGACAGTGAAGGGCAAAACAACCTTTTTAAACGGACAGGTTGCTGGCCCTGTATTACAAAGATTATGTGGGTCTGACAGGAAGAGCAGAGAGCTCAAACACTGAGGTATGTGTATGCTTCATACATCACTCTCACATACAGGCACAGAACAGACGGGACAACACCAGCTCATGTTTGTTTTTGTGACTGCTCCTTTTTTTGTGAAGAATAAGCCTGACTTCCCTAAATGTTTATTTATTTTGTTTGAATATTAGTATTTTAATGGCTTCAACAATCACCAGAGCTCTGAATATTGCATCTTGGAGCCCTTGTTGTTTGTGCCTTTGACAAGCAGACATCACAAAGAGCTCTACAATGAAACATCAATAAAATTTCCCAAATTATGCAACAACAAAAAGACTGCTAAGACAAAACCTGAGTCTGAACAGATGGGTCCTGAACAAATACACATCATTCAAGGAAAGTAGCCTCTACATTGATTTATGTTCTAAACCAGTCTTTATACAGAACAATAATCAAAGTACGGATTTTACTTGCCCATATCAGTTATTGATCACATTGACTGCTTCTTCTGATTTATCGTGAGTGTTGTCCTGTCATGTCCGCTCTGAGGACTTGAAGCACAGACCGGATGTTAACTGTTGATGTGCTGTGCGATTGATGATGTGCTATCATGCTGAGCTACATGCTAAGCCAACTTCGTTTGACACCAGACACACTGCACTTTGTTTTCATTTCAACTTGCATTGATCACACACTTGAGATACAGACTCTCTCCTTTATGTTTCTCTCTTTTCTCTTTCTTCATGATTTTAGAAGCTGTGCAGCAGTGGAGGCAGCAGGCGCGTTGTGCCACAGAAATTACTGTTTTCTTTATAGTGGTCCGGATTTAAGCAAGGCTATGAGTTGCCCCAAGGATGCTTTGTAGTTGAAATCTTCCAGATTTCCCAAGGAATAGTTTCAGGCCTAATCTGGACATTAACAGTGTTGTTTTCACTGAATATCATCAAGAGTCACTCTGGTCTCAAACGATCACCACTGGGTCTCTCAGGCATCTAAAAAGCCATCTCACACTGCTGTTAGATAAAGAGCTAAAACACCACAGCTTTCTTTTTCCAGTAAAATTATCATGCATGAGGTGACACTGCTTTGCTGCTAAAGTGCTCTTCTCTACTCTTTTATCTAAAATCAGCATTCAGTATAAGTGAAATTCTTCACCCGTCTCTTCTGGTTTGTCTTTTGAGTTGAAAGACATTGTTTTAGGTCTGCACATATAAAAATGTCTGCTAAGAGGATCTGCATGACAAGTATCAGAAGATTTACACACAGCTGCTGCTTTCCTCTGAGTCTGAAACATCCTAAAAGAGTTTTTCCAAGTCACTCTGGTATTTCACTGAATTTGATAACATCAGCCCAAAGTGTATACACCTGCTCTATACACAGCTCTGTACGACACCACAGGTAACCTGTATGTTCTCATGTCCTCCAGTTCACATTGAGGTTTCTGACATTTATTATACAACCCGCTCAGTCTCCAACAGCAGACGTGTTTGCTGTGGGTGCTCTCTGTGTTCAAACAAGTCTCCTCATGAATCCAAAAAACGATGATAGCAATCATATGTGGAAAATCATTACATTATCTCTTGGGACAGTGGTTATTTTTCCTCTTTTTTAGCCTTGCCTGTTAACTGTCGACCCACATGCGATCTGACTGCTGTGCAGTGAAATATTTCAGGCCAGTCTACTCTTGTTTTCCTGCTTGTTGAGTCATCTCAACAACAACAGAAAAATAGTAGAATACAGTCTCACATTCCTTCTGAAGGAGCTTGTTTGAGCATGTTTTGCTTTGAAAGCAAAACCTTCCGCTGCCCTTTAATTACATTTGCACAATGTCTCAACTTAATTTGAACTGGGATTTGTAGAATTATAACAAAATGCTTCTGTCTATAAATAATCATTTTTTTACACATCTTAAACCTTGTGCTACAACACACCTCCAGTCAACAAGCAGTGATGCTGCTCTGTGGCTATGGTGACAAACATTAAAATACTAATGTTGGCAATTATTATTCATCTCATGGTCTTGTTAAGTCACTGAGTTTCGCCCCACAAACTCTGTCAGTCACTAACATTGAGGATACTGTATGTATTAACGTTACAGATGGGCTCCTAAGAGTGAGGGTTCTACGGGTGCTGAGGCTTTACCAGGTCATGTCTCTAACAGGGCACTGACTTGAATGACACACCTTGTGACTGACGCCAACCTGGAGCAAGGTCGGACCTGAAAACACTTCTCTCTCCAAAACCTGAGACCACGCCTGTTTGAAATATGACTCCCTTCTTCCTGATTTGCAGGTATGAGGATGGGTGTGGGCAGCTTACCGAGAAATGAACCATAAGAGACATTAATTCACTGCAGAAAGTCAACGAGAGCAGATGCTTGTCCTCCACCAGAGCTCAGACTCTGCTTTTATCAGCACCACAAGGAACTTTCTGACACTGAGAAGAGACATGGCTCATCCAGGACACCGAGTGGACCAAGAGAAAATCTGCTGCTCCATCTGTCAGGATCTCCTGAAGGATCCAGTGACTACATCCTGTGGACACAGCTACTGTAGGAGCTGCATCAACAACCACTGGGATACACAAGATCAGAGGAGGATCTACAGCTGCCCTCAGTGTAGAGAGATTTTCATGCGAAGGCCTGAACTGAAGAAAAACACCATGTTAGCAGATTTAGTGGAGGACCTGAAGAAGACTGGACTCCAAGCTGCTCCTGCTGATCACTGCTATGCTGGAGCTGAAGATGTGGCCTGTGATGTCTGCACTGGGAGGAAACTCAAAGCCCAGAAGTCCTGTCTGCAGTGTCTGGCCTCTTTCTGTGAGGAACATCTTCAGACTCATTTTCATTCAGCTCCATTAAAGAAACACAAGCTGGTGGAGCCATCCAAGAAGCTCCAGGAGAACATCTGCTCTCATCATGATGAGGTAATGACAATGTTCTGCCGCACTGATCAGCAGTCCATCTGTCACATCTGTGTGATGGACCAACACAAAGGTCATGACACGGTCTCAGCTGCAGCAGAGAGGACAGAGAGGCAGAGAGAGCTCCAGGTGAGTCGACAAAACATCCAGCAGAGAATCCAGCACAGAGAGAGAGACGTGAAGCTGCTCCAGCAGGAGGTGGAGGCCATCAACGGCTCTGCTGATAAAGCAGTGGAGAACAGTGAGAAGATCTTCACTGAGATGATCCGTCTGCTGGAGCAAAGACACTCTGATGTGAAGCAGCAGCTCAGATCCCAGCAGGAAGCTGAAGTGAGTCGAGTCAGGGAGCTTCAGGAGAAGCTGGAGCAGGAGATCACTGAGCTGAGGAGAAAGGATCAGGAGCTGGAGAAGCTCTCACACACACAGGACCACAACCAGTTTCTAAAGGACTACCCCTCACTGTCACAGCTTAGAGAACCTCCAGACTCATCCAGCATCTCTGAACGTCCTCTGAGGTACTTTGAGGATGTGACAGCAGCTGTGTCAGAGCTCAGAGAGAAACTTCAGGACGTTCTCAGAGGAACATGGACAAACATCTCATGGACAGTGACCCAAGTGGATGTTTTACTGTCAGAGTCAGAGCCCAGGACCAGAGCTGATTTCCTCAAATATTCACGAGACATCACACTGGATCCAATGACAGCACACAGACGACTGTTACTATCTGATGGGAACAGAAAAGTAACATTTATGCGAGAAGATCAGCGTTATTATTATTATTGCCCAGACAGGTTCACTGATCATTATAATTATCAGGTCCTGAATAAAGAGAGTCTGACTGGACGTTGTTACTGGGAGGTGGAGCTGAGAGGAGAAGCTAGTGTAGCAGTCTCATACAAGAGTATCAGCAGAGCAGGGAGGTCGGATAAATGTTTGTTTGGATTCAATGACAAGTCTTGGGCATTAGTTTGTTGCAGAGACAGATATGTTTTTAGGTACAACAACATCAACACTATTGTTTCAGGTCCTCTATCCTCCAGAGTAGGAGTGTACCTGGATCACAGAGCAGGTTTTCTGTCCTTCTACAGCATCTCTAAAACCATGACTCTGATCCACAGAGTCCAGAGCACCTTCACTGAGTCTCTACATGCTGGATTCTGGTTTTATTGTGTTGGAGACTCTGCTGAGTTGTGTAAACTAAAATAGACAGAAGTCATTAATTTCAGGCACAGTGGATTAACTTCTGTGTTTTCATTCTTCTTCCTCATTTTTATTAATGTGTAGTGCTCAGAGGTGATTGTTGTCACCTGTGGGGGAGACTTTGACGTCCTCTCATTGGCTCTCGATTAATAAATCACAAATTATTACGGCAATTTTAATGTTGATTAAAATTGACTTAAAATTGACAAAGGAGCTCCCCATACAAGGTCTTTGTGATTTTAAAGTGAGACTCCTCATGTTATCTCTTGTGGACTCAAAGGACACTGAATGCTGGGATAACCCTGTCATCTGTCATGGGACGGTCCTTTTAAACCCTTTGAAGTAATGTTTTCCATTTTTGTTTTCTGCTGCTTTCCATTAGCTATTTTTTCACCTTCATCTGAACTTTTTGCAAATATGAAATAACAATGCATTTTCTTGGATTTAAAGCCATTGACTGTAAGTTTTTTTTTTTAATTAACAAAGTTCTATTCATAATGATTATTATAAAAATATAATTGATTAATTTTATTTCCAAATTGTTAGGGCTTGTTTTTTTGGACAAACATAAGTCCAATCATTCAATTCATGTGTACATTCACAATTCATGAATGATGAGTATTACAACTGAATTATTTTCAGTATGCCACATGAAGAAATTGATTTGAATATTTTGGGTTATTACTGCCAGTGATATGCGTATAATTAGCAGCAACATTGATTTTTATCAATTTCTATTTTCTATGCTGTTGTAGTAAGATGAACAGCTCAAAGAAATCCTAAAAGGGAAAGATGCTACTTCACCCTTTCTTCTCTCTTGAGCCCTGATTGTTACTCACTAGAGATTTGTGGAGCCACAAAGTCTCTCCTCTTTCCTGTCATCTGCTAGAGATATATTTATTACTCTGGACTGATAAGGTGTTCAAACAGACTACGTTGCTCCCCCAGAGGATTCTTGTGCACCTAAGATGACTTTTGACCTACTTAGTTCTACTTAGACGGAGCCCTCATCCGTCTTCCTTATCTATGTCTAGATGTTTTCAGCCAACAGAAAACTGCAAACCTTATAAACTCAAACAAAACAATAGACACATCTAACAATATGAAATTTTGTTCTGTTATGAAAATGCATTCTGATGATGTGACTTCTGTGTTCTTAGTCATAAAAATGCCAAAGTTTTGAATAAGTTGCTTTTTTTTTTTCATAGTTTTTGTCTGATGCTTGGCCTTCTGACGGACCAACAGTACCCCTCAGTGGAAACTTCTGTAAAGAAATGCAACTGTTATCTCTGCATTATTGCTTTTTCTTTTGATGAAATGTCTATAATACATTTTCTATACCTTAGTTTTTGGAGCATAACATCTCGAAGGCATGCAAACTTAAATGTCTTAACCACATATATGTTTTTTGTATTTTTATCAAGATTAAAAGTGTTGTATTTTTTCTTATTGTTTAGATTTGAACTGTTTGGTATCAAATCATTAATGGCAAGATTTTCAACTCAGTTGGAGTGTTGGATGTTTATGAAAGTACAACTTGATATTTTTGGACAGATGTGAGTTGATAAAGTTTTGTTAATCATTCAAAGCCCTCCTCCTGTGAGATCCTCCTTAGAAGTCAAAACCAGAGGGAAACATATTTCCCTCTCTCTTCTTCCACTTTTATCCCTACACTTCATTTTACCTCTTTACATCTCCCCTATCTCTCATACATCTTTTTGTCAAAGTTTTGTCTTAATAACGTAACACACTGGTTTTCTTTAAAGCCAGTAAGCTATGAGGCTCTCAAGATTTGTTTCAAAGTAAATGGACTTTTATTAATACTTCCAGAATAATATTCATCTGGCCAATAAATAATTGATTTTTGGAATTCAGAACCTGCTAAATTCCAACTTAAGAGGGCACCTCTCTTTCATAAAAGCTATGGGACCAGCTCATGTTGGGACATCATCATCTCGCTGGGTTGGATGTGGACTTCTCAGCCTCTTTTTGGGATGACTATGAACCGGAACAGTCCTTTAGTCCCTCCAGTAGCTCAGGACCAGTTTGAGATCTAATCCAACACTGTAAGACTGCAGTACTGACCTCCTTCAGACAGGGGCGTACTTACCATTAGGCAAACACAGGCAATTGCCTGGGGCCCCAAGATGTCCAGGGGCCCCCAAACATCTCTAAAAAAATGTATTATTAAAGTTTTCTTTGATTCAGTTATTAATATTTTAGTCTTAATTCACACGCTGTAGTATGAAGTAGAGAAGATCAACATCCATATTTTATCATCATTTTGTCAGTAGACCTCATACATTTGATGTCATTGGCTTTATGTTCAATCATGATATCCTGTAAAATACTTTAATTCATAACTTTTCAAACTATATGACACTTAGTATAAAAAGCTTACAGCCCATGCACTAGATAATTTTGCGTGTGCACGAAAAACTTCTTATTTATTTTTTCCGATGTCCCTTCAGGGGCCCCTTAATCATAAACATTTAAATTCAAAATCTTTTTTTGGTCATACATTTTATTCCCTGGATGTGGAGGACATATAAACATGGGTATGTAACTTGTAACTTAAGCTGTCAGATAACTGTAACAGATTTCAAAAGCAGGACTAATTAACACACCAGCCTTCTGTCAAAATGGAACTAAATTACAAAATTTAAGTGAATTCATTTTGTTTCATTATGTTACCTGGTACAAGATTAAAATTAAAAATATATATTCAGCTTGCCGAAAACCAATTAAATACTGAGTTATTGACCTTGTTTGCTTTTCATATTATTATTTGATCTAATTTAATTTTAGTTATTTTTTTTATTTTTATGTACTACCCTCCCTTTCTTCTTCTTTCCCCCCCTTTTCCCCCTCTTCTTGACAATACTTCTGAAAATTGTCTGTCCATCTACTTTGTCTTTTGTGGTGTGAATGAGTAAGACTGAACGAGTTATCTGCAGTGGTGTAAAAAGTACTTGAAACCCATACTTGAGTAAAAGTAAAGATATCTTATATAAAATATACTCAATTAAAAGTGAAAGTCACTCATTAAGAAATCACTTAAGTAAAAGTCTTAAAGTAGCTACTATTAAATGTACTTAAGTATTAAAAGTAAAAGTACACAAAGAGAACAGGTACAAATATTAGTTGCTCTCCCAAGCTTTATTAAAGCTAGGGTTGGCAATTTTGAAAAACTAGCATGAATTTAAAGTAGCATCTCTGCCTAAGGAAGGTAAGCATTCTCCCGTAGACTCTGATACGGATGAGCTCAGCTACACGCACCGAGTCTGTGCATGCTGGGAAAATGCACGTGCAGGCGGGCAGAATGGTGACGGGATTTGATTGGTTTAAAAACAGGTGTCCCGGCATGATTATTGGTTGGTGTTTTCCCTGTTTTACTCCTGCTGTAGATAGCGGATATTTTTCGCTCTGTTTAAGAACACATTATGAGTTGATTACCATCGGGTCATAAAAATAATTTTAACCAGTATTACAAAAAGTGTATCTAAATCAAATCGCCAACCCCAGCTTTAAGTTTGACTCTTCCTCCCTCCCTCAGCTCCCTTCACCTCTTACTCCCTCTCTCCATTCCTCCCTTACGTAAAGTCCACAAACTTGCAGTTCATCTTTAGCAGAAGTTGATTTTCAAAACTGTATGGGTTCAGTTGTGCTCTTCAAGGGCTGAATACGAGTCCTGCAATGCTAAACAGTCGTTCACAGGCTGCAGAGGCAGGCAGAGGTGTGTTCAGCTTGACAGACAACTTGCGGATGGCAGGGATCAATTTCAGTAGGTCCATATGATCTTATAATACATCCTTGGGGTATTCCAGCAATTGCTAGTAGACAAGGCTGCTTCCATCACGCTGTCAGTTGGTGTAGACGCTGACAACACTGCGTGCGTGGTCTCGCTGAGATGAGTCGAGAGAGTTGGATATTATTTTATTTTATTTTGAGCTACTTTTCAGAGAGCATGAATGATAACACACAAACTTTTCTTTCACTCATGGTAAGTGGTTTGGTGAGGCTGTTCATGATCAAACAATTGTTTCCTCTTTTTAAATTATAATGACAACAAAAACTACCCAAATTACCCTGATTTAAAGTTTCATTCCCAGTTCTTAACACCATGTATCAGCCTCTTAAATATCGACAGCTTGAAGTCTTTTGTGGATCTTTATGGACGCCAATGACAGGTCAACTTGGCCTTGTGTGGCCTCTGAATTGTTATCATGTTGGAACATCAAGTATCTTCAATGTGCAACTTTCAGGCTGATGAGTGCAATTTTTTCCCAGTATTTCCTAATAGCATGCTGCATTCATCTTGCCGTTAGTTTTGACAGTTTCCTGCCTTTGTAGCTCACACAACCCCAAACATCAGTGATCCACCTCCATGTTTCACAGCAGAAGTCGTGGACCTTCATCAGAGGCCTCGTTGACTCCTCTCCAAATGTAATGTTTATTGTTGTGGCCAAATAGCTCCATTCTTACAAAAAGTTCCATCACTCCAAATGACTTTGTTCCAGAAGTCCTCAGGCTTGGTGTATTGTAAGCAGGATGCTTTGTGTCATTTGTGTAGTAATGGCTCTCTTCAGGCAGCTCAACCATGCAGATTTTTTTTTAACTTCCTCCTTATTGTGCATCTTGAAACAGTCTCACCACTTTTTTTTATAAGTCCTGCATTTCAGCTGTTGTTTGTGGGTTTTTGTTTGCGTATCCTGAACAATTTTCCTGGCAGTTGTAGCAGATATTTTTTATTGTTCTACCCTGTTCTGAGTATAAATCAGAACAAACATCAGCGGAAACAGGTCTTAGAGGAACTTCAGAAAAACACATCTTCACCCTCAACATGATCTCGTTTTACAGTCTTAGGGGGTGCGACAGGAAGAGCAGAGAGCTCAAACACTGAGGTTTGTTTCCCTCACACATCACGCTCACATACGGACACAGAACAGACGGGACAACAACAACCCCATCATGTTTGTTTTTGCGATTCTGGGACTGCTCGTCTGCATCAAGGCAGAAGGTACGAGAAGAACATTTATTCATGTGTATATTCTTTTCAATTTTCTGGACATTAACTGACAAAATATCATCAACACCAGAACCACCATGAACTTTAAGACCCTGTGGTGATTTAACTTTGGCAAGAATAAGCTTGACGTTTCCTAAATGTTCATTTATTATGCTAAAATATTAGTATTCTGGTGGATTCAACTAATAGCAGAGCTCTGTGTTTCTTCCTAGAGCTCTTGTTCAGTTTGTGCCTATTAAAAGTAGAATTCACAAAGAGCTCTACAACAAAACATCAACAAAAAGATGAAAATTCCCCAGTTTTGTGCAACCATAAGGCAAAGCCTGTCTGAACAGATGAGTCCTTAACTGTTAAAAAGTCCAAGGGTCCACGGTTCTCAGATTCACTTGGAGACATTTTTAAAGAAAAAGTAAAACAGAGACGATGATGAGGAACGATCATGTATTGTTCATTGCTTTACTCACCATAATGTGAATCAGAGGGAGCCATGGGCTTGTTTCTAAACTACAAAAAGAGACTTTATAGGACTCACTCTGTTTTCATCAGCTGTGTAACAAAAATATTCAGTCAGCTAAAGTCACCAGCTTACACGGCACCAAATTCAACCACTAATATGACAGTTATAAATAATTAAAACATTTTTAAAAAACAAGGAAAAGGAGCAGGCTCACTTCCTACTCCTACTAACAATATTTTTTTTAAGCCTTGCCTTTTTTCCTTTGGAAAATTAAGTTATTGCTGATCTAAATGGCAGAGCAGCAATAACTTTAATTTTTGTTGGATTTTTTTTTGTCAAGACCAAGCAGTGTTTGTGGGCCTTCATTATTCCCCTCAAGTAGCAGAATTTGACCAAGCAAAACATGGTTACTGGTTTGTTTCTTATTCAGAGGATGTCTTTGAAAACAAGTGCTCTACAACATCTCAGGACGGAAAACCAAAGACAGAGCATGAGTCACAGCTGGCCACCACAGTGCCACAGCATGAGCACACCTGCTAAGAAGCTATTTAGAGCAGTGTTGGTAAAAGAGGGCATCAGAATAGAAAGTAGAATAACAGATTATAGTGTGTACATATGGCGGTGATGAATTGTCATTTCATCGAAGCACAACGAGTCTGAAGTACCACCTTCGGGCAAAACATATCTTTGCTAACGTTAGGACTGTAGGTTAAATAATGCAATTGCTGAATGGGTTGCCAGAGACTGCAAACCCATCAACATCGTTGAAGACGAGGGGCTTCAGGATCTCATGCAGATAACCACAGGTGACCCATTTTACAGAACGCCTTCAAGGGGAACTGTCATCACAAGAATTCACGACCTGTATGAAAATGAAAAGGCAACAAAAGTGGAGGAGCTACATTTATTGCACTGACAGGAGACCACTGGACAGCAGCAAGTAGACTTTATTAAGCCATTAGGAAATGTGTGATGAATCATGCCTAACAACAGAGTAGACATGTGATTTACTCCATTAAACTTTTTAATCACTTGGCAGCACTATTATAAATATATCCATGAAACAAAGGAAAAATAGTCTCTTTCTCTGTCTTCTTGAAGATCTTACTAAGCTGCATGTTTCACGGAAGCACTAATTTGGACCTCCACTGACCTCCTGTGGTGCATCGACTGCAGACAGAACAAAGCAAACTGGCTTAAAATTGTCTCAAGTTATGGTCATAAAACATAAATAACTTCACCAAAATGCTCAAACTTCTGCTTAAAATTATTAAAAATTATTAAAATGCAACACATCTTTGCAAACATTTTTCAGGGCTAAACTCCATGAAACATTCAGTTATTTACTTACCTGAGAAGATGAAGATGCACTCAAAGAGGGATCATCATCACCAATCAATCACAGGCTTGTTAAATCCTTACATTTAGAGTTTTTTTTAACCAGGAAAGTGTTTTAAAGCATTTTAAACCTTTAGGTAAGAATTCTGCTTTTAACACTTAAGTCCTTATTATCCTTTTTAGCCGTATATGAATTTACAATGCTTTTATTACCCTTTTACAGTGAAATCACATTCATGTCACTACAACTGTTTTGAATTACCATTAGTCCATTTTTAATTGATTGCATTTTATAATATGTTGGCTGATGACACTGTCCCAACAGGGACATGTGATTTTTGCATGTACTACTGTTATTGTAAATTAAGCCAATATCTGTGTAACTCTTCAGATCTGCCCTAACACTGCAACTTTCCTGTAACTTTAGAGACATTGCTCATTGATATATACCAATACATAAATAGCTAATAATGCTTCCACATGTCCCCTTGGAGAGATTTAACCTTCAGATCCATAATTATCCTGTCTCTGAAGATAAACTATCATTTTTCCCTTCTGGTTTGTCTTTTGAGTTTGAACAACTTTGATTTAAGTCTGTACAAAAAAAATGTTTATAACAGCCATGACTGTATCACAGACTGTAGATTTACACACATCAGTCACTGCTGTTCTCTCATCCTGAAATATTTTTACTCTCAAGTCAATCTGGTTTTTCACTGAATTTGACATCAGCCCAAAATTCCTACACCTGCATCCACAGATAGCTTAGAGAAGTTAATATTTTTGTACTGCATTGTTTTCTTCCACCTATTGGTGTTCAGGTTGCGGGGGCAGCAGCCTAACGTCGTGTTCCCACTGAAAGCGTTGAAAGCGAGTGTATTCACACGTCAAGTGAAAGCGCGCCGCGCTAGACACTCGAGTTTTGACGCTGGTACAAATATGCAAGAAAATGCTCACTGCTCGGCGCAGCACGAAAAGTCCACTATTATCATTTCATCATATCATTCCATCATTGAACATGGCTCTGATTGCCACTATCGCTGCTCTGTACCTGCTGCGGAAAAGACGCCGACGTCGGTACTGGATGGATGCTGCCTCCTTACGGAGGTGGTGTGACCTCGGTGAGTTCCACCGTCTCTTACAGGAGCTGCGTCTGGATGACGGCCAGTTCCAGCGGTACTTCAGGCTGACTGTTGCCCAGTTTGAAGACCTGCTAGCCAGGGTTGGTGCCAGGATCTCCTGCCTGGATACCAACTACAGGCAAGGCAGTCCAGCTGCAGCTGCAGAGCACCTGTCCATCTGTCTCTGGTGAGTTTAGCAGTCTGTCAAATTAGAAGGACTCTGACCGCCAGAATGCCCTGTGTCAGTGACAGTCTCCACGCTGATAGGCTGTCCCGGCGCGTCAACACGCTCCCTTGCTCAAAAAGTGCAATTATTTCAACTCGAGCATCAAGCGCTGAGCGTTTTTTCGCTGGAAATGCTCGCCACTCACTGCTCAACGCTCTCTGCTCACCCTGATGCAGCGTCAATCCATGTCTTTAAATTGACTTTGTATGTAATATAAAAAATTTGCGACGCTTTCCGTGGGAACACGTCATAAGCAGAGAAGCCCAAACTTCCCTCTCCCCTGGCCACTTCACCCAGCTCTTCCTGAGGGATACAGAGATATTCCCAGACCAGCTAAACAGACATTGTCCCTCCATCATGTCCTGGGTCTTCTCCGAGGTCTCCTCCTTGTGGGACATGCCCTGAACACCTCAACAGGGAGGCGTCTGGGGTCTGCCTGATTGGATACTGGAGCCATCTCCTCTCCTCTCCTCCTTGTTTGTTTGTTTAAATACAAACTTGCCAAGGAATCCCTGAGATCAGCGGGGGAAAAAAGTCCTCCACTAGGCCTAAAGTCATAGTATCTCCAACACAATTGCCTTTTGACTGCTTTTGCTGTGATTGTTTCTTGTATGGTGCCATGAGCATCAATGTGTATTATTATATTCTACTGTTTTTAGCCTTAAGCTGAACTCAGTCAGACAGCCACCACATCACCCTCACTGGATGTGCAATGAGCTTTTGAGCGTAATCAGCTACATTTAGACTGACAAACCCGTATTTCCTGTTATTTTGACGAGAGTAACTTAAAAGTAATGTGATAATAGTTTAATGCCTTACATTTCAAATACAGTAATATTAAAATGTAACTAATTACTTTGAAATGACAGTAACAAGTCATAAATAATGCATTACATGTTGAAGTTACTTGCCCAACACTGGTATCAGGGAGGGCCTGACAGCATTTAACATATAATCACAGATATTCTTCTTCTGTTCTTGTTCCAGGTGACGTAAGGGAGGAGACTTTGTATGTGAAGACAGGAACAGATTTACTACTGGATGTCGGGGAACCTGTTACCATTAATGAGTATACATTCATGTCTTGGATTTTTCAAAGTAAAGTGACGATTGTTAGATTAACTGATACAAATGAAAAACTTCACCAGGACTACAGAGGAAGAGCTGAACTTTTTTCTCAAAATCAGTCGTTGCTGTTGAAGAATGTACAAAAGACTGACAGTGGAGAATACAAGGTGATATTCTTTGGTGATGGAATCAGAGTTTTAGCTCAATACCAGGTCACAGTTCTGGGTAAGTATCTTCTCATCTCAAATATGTCACAGAAAGTCGTCCCCTGATTAAAAACTCCTCTCACGTACTGTCCTCTGATTCTTACAGATCCAGTGTCTGACGTGAAGCTTGAAGTGAAACAGTGCAGCTCAGATCGCTCTGACCTCACAGTGACCTGCACAACTCTGGACGATCTCCTCAACAGCACCTTCATCTGTGAAAACACAACGTTCTCTATTAAGGAAGGAGAGCTGACATTGAAAGTCCCACCTGGAACTTCAATGAAGGTCAACCTGAAGAACGGTTCTGTCACCTGTCACCATAGCAACAACAGCAGCGCCATCAGGGACACCAAAACTGTTGAAGATCTTTGCAGAAAGCCTGATGGTGAGTATGAATGATTACTTTGATATCCTGTTGTGTCAGTCTTCCTGGGCTACAGATTTGACTGTCCCATTCTGGAGTACTCACAATCATTGTAGATTAGAATTTGGCAAAATGCATCTGAATTTGTACCAACCTGTTTTGTTGTTTTCCAGTTCCAGACAGTTCCTCAGCTGGAGTCTCTCTCTGCATGCTGAAGATAATCATCGTCTCTGTGGGTCTGTTCATCATGGTGTCTGCTGTCATCAGTGTTCACATCATGGAGAAGCTCAACAAGACAGAGTGAGCTTCAGTCAGAGACCAACGTGGGGATTTGAACCAGCAGCAGCAGTCAGGCTTTGTGCATGTATAAATCTGGAGCTCATGTTGGTGTCTGTTGAGTGTTTTTGTTTCTATACTTGCCTGTATGTGACGTGTGTTGCTAGTGGACACCACTAGAGGGCGCCAAAGGCTACAGACTGTGTGTAACGACCTGTTGTGTTACACTGCAGACATGGTGGTGATGCTGAGTCGAAAATAAACAAAATTAACTCCAATCATCAATTTCACCATCACCATCATCATCTTCTAAACTCCATTTATAAGATATCTTCATCTGTGCACCATTGGAATGGTCTTGGTGTATGGGTGTAATGAGTTACCATGTTAACCAACGACCTGCAAACAACTGTTCTTATTGATGTTGTAGTCAAAGCATCAGCAGAAGCAGAGTGTACTCTTTCATGATTCACTTTTATTAACCAGTGTATCAATGATTTCATTTGTTTATATGTGAGAAAATGAAGCTAAGTAAACCAAGTTAATACAAACACGTGAAGCCAGTTAAATGTTTCACCATTTCCTCGGCAGAGTCCTGGCTGGTCATGGCTATAATGAGATCACGGCAATGATGTGATAACTGTGTAACCCATAATAGTTATATTTTACTAGATATATAAATAAAAATTTAAATGAGCAAATGGGAAATGCCTCCATGTCGAGAAATTATTAACAACAACAAACAGCAAAAACCTTATTTAGACTCTCAGTGGCTGGAACTCTGCTGGAATTTGCTGGGAGGGGAAAATTAAATCTGTAGTCAATAATGGTGTCAACTCCAGGGGCCTGTTCTACGAAGCAGCATTACTGCCTAGCGAGGTAACTTTGAGAAGGTTCCGGGTTTCCTGTTCTACGAGACGGGTTCACTTCTTAGCGAGGTGAGTCTCCATGGCAACGTACGCTGAACGGCTAACATACTCCGGGGCAGATTAGGTTCCAGATTGAACTTGCGGACGATAAAAACCCCACCCACTGACCAATGAGCTCTCTCGGCCAGCTCGTCTGCAGGAGTAAAATCTGGGGGAGGACTCTCATTGCCATAACAAGATCTTCAATGCCAACACTTCTGCTCCATGACAATGACATTTTATTGCCCATCTTAAAATTGTGACAGGAATTCATGTAGGGCTCATGTATTTCAGGATGATAATGGCACCAAAGATTTTTTGCGCGCTATACTTATGCATTGAGACTGTCAGCAATTTTCTGCCAGCACTCCTTCCGTGCTTTTGCGGCGGTGACAGTGTTGCTTTTGACGTTTATTACATGTTTTAATTCTTCATACTTTGTCATGATCACCTCCTGCTCCTCCTGTGTGAAGTATGCGGTCCTTCGCTCTCCGGCCTGCTCTGACGCTCCAGACTAGTCCATGTTCGCAATTGGTCAGGTTCGGCGAGCTCCACCTTATATGCGTGCACGCATTGCAAAGCTGGATCCACTTATGAGGTTGATAACCAGTGTCGTCAAACCGTTGAGCGAGACCGCCGGCTACCGCGCTCAGTTCAGCGAGGTAGCTCCAAAGCTGTCTCGCTAGGCTGAACTTGCTTCGCAGAATAGGCCCCTGGTCTTCAGTGTTGATAACAATAATAATAATAATAATAAGAAGAAGAAGAAGAAGAAGAAGGAGAAGAAGAAGAAGAAATGTTATTCTTAAAGTCCCTTTATGACACCCAAGGATGCTCTACAAACTTAAAACAACAACAGTATCAGAGAGCAGCAGCAACCAGCGTCATGCTAGGGTCCATGCACCAGGGGGTTGCAGAAAAAGAGAATAGGAGGGAGAGAGAAAAAAACAAATCCATGAGCACATGACCAACATATTACAACAAACACAGAGTCTAGCACATAAGGACAAAGAAGGCACTGAGTTGGAGGAGAATATCTGATATGTGTGCCAAAGTGGGTGAGTATGCATAAGTCCGTGGCCTTGACTCAGCTACAATCCAGCTCATTGTCTCTACCATCTGATAAGTGATGACATCAACAATGGTGTGAACTCCAGGTCATCAGTGTACACAGTCACCAGTTGAATTACGACACCAAACTTATTTCCTCATTTCCTGACAGATGTTTATGATTGTGGCCGTCTTTATCAGTTTGTAAAACTTGCTCTTGTTATTGTTTCTGCTGTGATCAGTCTCTCATCTCTCCTGCACGCACGTCGTGTAACTCTGGATAATGTTGACAACCCCCTCGCTGCATCTTCAATGACTGCAAGTACATCTGCAGCCTCTGTGATTGATTTCATGTTGTTCCACTGGGTTCCTGTTGGTGGCAGTAGAACACCAGGAGAAGCCGTTTGATGAGGTAGAGGCTGCAGAAGTACACTCGCTGGCCACTTTATTGGAAACACCCATTTTACTATGTGATGCTGAATATGACCGAAAATCTCTGGGGAACGTATCCAGCACCTTGTTGAGACAATGCCACGAAGAATTAAGGAAATTTTTTCTGTGTAGAAGGGTCCTACTATATTGGTACCTTATCAGGTTATTAGTTTAAAATGGATCTCCATTAGCTGCCACCAAAATGTGTACATTTGATATGAATATTTCAAGCTGAAGTAGCTTTGAAAGACTGAATCATTTAACCCTTTTATTACTGTGAACATAACTGGCTGCCTGGTCCTTTTTACTTTTTTTGTATATGAATGTGTCAGGAAATACCCTTTCAGAAATGCAAAAATAAAATTCTAGCATGTATCTGTCAGAATTAGGTTATAAATGCTTAAAGTGAGAAAAATATTGTGATATATGATGTTCTTGGTTCTGCTGTATTTCTGCTCTTGTGGTTGTTTTCCTCCAGAACCAAAACGTACTGCTCTTTCCCTCCAACTGGTAAATGGGCAAAATCCCACTAATGTAGTTTCCAGAATTCTGTTGAGAGGACACATTTACACACATGATCTAATCCAGGATGATCTGTCATGCACATGGGTGGAGTGTGGAGCTGGTTTGTTATTCTGTCATGAAAAAGTCAAATTTGTTTTCCCTAAATTAATAAGTCAAAGTGCACCGGAGGACAGAGAAAAGAAAATTATAATGTTTAAATAAATGGCAAGTTAAAGGCCTGGGGGACGCTGTTTGAGTGATACAGCATTAAAGTGACCTTAGATTTACAAACTATTCATCTTTTAACCTACTTCATCTTAATCCATTTGATCTATTTTCTTAATATGACGACTGCATCCGGTATTTTATCATAACAGGACAGTAAGGAACGTTCTCAATCATATTTAAACCATGCTATTATTGTATTATTGCCTGGGCTGATGTTTTAAATTATGCAAGACTCAAATTTCCATGACTTCATTATGAACATGAATATTAAAATAAGTACATATGCATCATGTTTTACTGACATTTTGAGACTATTGGGGTAGTATTAGGGTGGGCTGAAGCTGTAAACATTGTGTTTCTTCCTTCACCTCAGGTTCTTCTTCACATTGTACATGAAGGAGCAACTTCATGAGTGGAAACCTGGTCAGGTTCGTCTGTTGATGAATCAGCCATGATGGACTGTTGTTTCAGTTTTGGTCACAATCCCCTTACCATCACTGTCCTTTCTACAGCGTGCATAACAGAACTTAAAGAAGCATCCAGGCCATCGACATCAAAAGCTCAATATTAAATATACATTTTCATTCTAAAAATCAATCCAAGACATTTTAAGAGAGAAAGAATGTGTAAAAATAAGAGGTGATGAGACCGTTAAAAGAAAAGATAACACAGTGGTGAACATGCTCCTATCCCAGCTTTTTTAGAACATGCTGGAGGCATCAAATTAAAATGAGTGAATATTAGCATGAAAGCAATAAAGTTTAGAAGAAGAAGAAGAAGAAGAATCACTTTTATTAATCCCTTGCGGGAAATTCAATTCTTTACACTCTGTTGTTGAGCATGCTTTTTACATACATAGGTTTTGAAGTATACATGCACATGCACAAACAAGTCCTATGATCATGCACTAATGGAGAGATATCAGAGTGACAGCCTGCTGCCTCCTGAAGAAGCGCTTCCGAGCAGTGTTGGGGTTCAGTGCCTTGCTCAAGGGCACTTCGGCAGTGCTCAGGAAGTTTGAATATCCAATATATTGCTTTTGTGGTGTGTCCAGTTGAATATGGGTCAGAAAGGATTTGTTAATCATTGTGTTCTGTTATAGAAGCAGTTCAAATATCGTCCCAACTTCATTGAATTTGGAGTTTATTCTCAGACCAGCCTGTCAGCTTCCAACAAACATGCCGTGCTCAAAGATCTAAGATCCTCGCTCTTCTCCGCTCTGATGCTCAGTTTGGGGTCAGGAGAGAGAGTTTAACACATAAATTTCCTTCTCTAGAGGCTAAAGTGATCTAAGGCAATCTCAAAGTTACAAGAAGCCTCTCAGGCTGGATTTGCTGTGCCTTTTATTCACTAATCTGGTTCAATAGTTAAAGATGGTGCCTCTCCCCCACTGGTAACCCTTTTAAAAACCTGCTAAAGTCTGTTCACACTTTGGGAAACACCCTTAAAATAGTAATAGCACCTATTTTTCATGATCAAGCTATCTGCACATATTCTTCTTGACAAGTGGCAAAACAACAACATAGTCACTTTCAGTTTAAGGTCACTCAAGGTCACATATGAGTTCAAACACTGAAACTAAATATAATAAATGTATATAGTATGAATAAGTCAAAGGAATATCAGAGAACAAATGCAACTGCATCATTTTGAGTTCTTTCAACACCATAAATACACATGTCAAACATAGTCTTTCAAGATATCAGACTGTTATTGTTCCGTTTTTTCTTTATAGATAATTTCTACAACAGAGTTTGTTAGTCCCTGTTATAAGTAGAAAGCAGAACAAACATCATCACCTTAAACAGCTGAAACAGTTCTCAAGGGAACTTTAGAAAAAAGACTTCCTCATCTTCATCATAATCTCATTAGACAGACTTTGTGGGCACAACAGGAAGAGCAGAGAGCTCACACACTGAGCTAAGTTTGCTTCACACATCACTATCACATACAGACACAGAACAACGACGACCCCATCATGTTTGTTTTTGTGATTCTGGGACTGCTCTGCATCGAGGCAGAAGGTACATGTTTCATCACGGCTGTGCCTGCACGACTGCTGACCAAACCAAAGGAACGCACTCTGCAATAACTAGGAGCGTAGAACAAGAAACAAAAACCCAAGAAATCCCACATTCTGCTGACCCCTCTTGTGTCTGTCCACGGCTCCGTCGCCACAGCAGAATGTGGGATTTCTTGTTCTACGCTCCTAGTTATTGCAGAGTGCGCATTCGTTTGGTTTGGTCAGCCGTGGCTCCCGTAGGCACCCGTAAGTGTATCATAGAAATGCCAAGTAGTACTGTTTAGGCTATAAACGTGCTAAATGATGTCGTTTCGAGTAAATGGTGGACGTAAAGACACTTGGATTACAGCGCACGAGCAGTATGGAGGAATATTGCCGACTTTTTGTGAACTTTTAAGGACACTGTTCGTTCGGGCTCTTATCTAAGTCATGATATCAATGTCAGTGGACAGCGAGGATTCCCCCAGATCTCCAGCTGCATCCTAGATGTTCCAAAACTACTCCACAGTGTTGTTCAGCACGAGGGTGAGTAGAAAATGAGGCCAAATCATTGTTTGGGTGTAGTATTCCTTTAAGATCCTGTGGTGCTTTAACATTGTGGAGAATAAGCCTGACTTTTCTTAAATGTTCATTTATTTTGTTTAAATATAAGTATTCAGATGGATTCAACAACCACCAAAGCTCTGAGTATTTCCTCCTGGAGCTCTTGTCCAGTTTGCAGACATCACAAAGAGCTTTACAACAAAGCATCAATAAAAAGACAGAAAATTCACCATATTATGCAACAGCAGAAACACTGATAAGGCAAAGCCTGAGTCTGAACAGATGAGTCCTTCACTGTTTTTGACAAAAGATCGATTATTGATGTTTAATTTTAGATCTTTCCTCTCAATTGGATCCTTCACAACTGGAAGTCCTGGTGTGCCTAACTGTCCTCCAGTAACAAACATCGTACAAATACATTTCCAACTAAAAAAGCACTCAGAGAGCACAGACCTCCAAATCCAGAATAGTACATGGAGTTTGTTATCCTGTGTGAACACAACAAGTTTTGGGAACATCACTGACTATTTTGATTTTATGTGAATTATTGAATGTCGTCAATGAGATTTCCCATTATAAACTAAAGTGGGTTTTTTTGAGATGTCAGTCCGGATCCAGATGAAAGTTATGTTGCTAATAGAGATATGTTATCGATATGAACCTGTAAAGTTAGAAGTGAATCTGTGAAGAAGGTGATCAGAGTAGCAAGGCAGGTAAAGGAGCCCATCAGAGCAAAAAGTGGAGGTTGAAGACAGATGCAGAAGGATTAGGAAGTCATGCAAAGAGTGAACTGTGACTGTTGAGAGAAGACAAATGAACCTGAGCCTGTATCTCTTCTATTCTGTCAGTCTATTTAAAACACTTTTACACCTCAGATCACACCAGCCCTTTCACACCTCTTCACCCGCTGATGCAGCTGTGTGAGCAAATTCTGCTAAGGTTTCTTGCAAAAAGGCACAAAATAAGCAAAAAAAACACAAAAAGACTCCCACACTCTGCCGTCTGCATGTGCAGTTTTAAGATCTGCTGCATTGCTTAGTAACATTTTGGCTGATGACACGGTTCTTCCAGAGAATGGTGATTTTGCCAATAGGCCTACAAGGCTGATATCTGAGCAACCCTGAAAATCTGCCCAAACACTGCAACTTTCCTGTAACTTTGGAGAAATTCTTCAGAGATTTTGTTCCATATTGATCTCATAGCAGCTAACTGTGGTTTGACCAATGCAGCATCAGTTAATATTGACCATTTGCAGGTGACGTTCCATCAGATTTTGACAGTACACAAGCCAACTTGGTGAACTTAAACGACCAAATCCAAATACAGTCCTGATCAAAATCTTAAGACCAGTTGAAAAATTGCTAGAATATAAATTTTGCACATGTGGACCTTAATGAGGTTTTAAATAGAACAACAATATGCAAAAGCAAGAAGGGGGAGTGTGACAAAAAGCACTTTGAAAAAGTAATTTATTGAAAACAACAAAAAAAGAAAAAAGAAATTGGCTGTTTATTAGCTGATCTGCTGTCCGTCAAGACACAGGGCGGTCCTCGACCCAAATTAATCTGCGGGAAAAGGGTTTCAAAAAAAAAAACAAAAACAAATTCAAAGACCTCGTCTCTTTCAACGCCCAAAAACTGCCCGTTTAGATTTTGTCAGGGGGCATCAAACATGGGACATTGAAAAGTGGAAAAAAGTTTTAATCTGTGATGAGAAAAAATGTAACCTTGACAGTCCAGATGGCTTCAACGTTACAGCCATGACAAGGAGATCCCACCTGAGATGTTTTCTACCCGGCACAGTGGAGGGGGGTCCATCATGATCTGGGTGCTTTTTCATTCAGTGAACACTGGAGCTTCAGGTGGTGCAGGGTCGTCAAACGGCAGCTGGTTACGTGCAGATGTTGCAGAGGGCATCCCTCATGACTGAGGGCCCTCGTCTGTGTGGTAACAGCTGGGTTTGTCAACAGGACAACGCTGCAGTTCACAATGCTCGCTTGACCAAGGACTTCTTCAGGGAGAGTAACATCACTCTTTTGGACCATCCTGCATGTTCCCCTGATTTAAATCCCATAGAGAACATTTGGGGATGGATGGCAAGGAGAGTTTATAAAAATGGCCTTCAGTTCCAGACAGTTGATGCCCTTTGTGAAGCCATCTTCACCACTTGGAGCAATGTTCCTGAAAGCACCCTGGAAACACTCTCATCAAGCATGCCCAAATGAATTTTTGAAGTGATTAACAAGAACGGTGGAGCGACTCATTACTGAGTCCTACTGAGAAACATTTTTGTTCTGGTTTGGAGAGTTTTTTGTAATTTCTTTGAGCGATGGTGTTAAACTTTTGATCAGCTGATAAACAGCCTATTTCAGTTTACTTGTTTTCAATAAATTACTTTTTCAAAGTGCTTTTTGTCACACTCCCCCTTCTTGCTTTTGCATATTGTAGCTCTACTTAAAACCTCGTTAAGGTCCAAATGTGCAAAATGCATATTCTAGCAATTTTTGAACTGGTATTAAGATTTTGATCAGGTCTTATAAAAGCACTCAGACAGCACGGACCTGCACCAAGCAGATTGGCTACTGCAGTGGCCTTTCCACAACACCCGTAAAAGATACAATTCAGGATCACCATGCATCACGATTGGACGGCCGAGGTTCTGCTCATGTCTGTCCATGTGGAGTGCTCCTCCACCTGCATTGCAAGGGAAACTGGGAAATAAAGTCACATAGGCTTAAAAAGCAATGATGTCAGTTTGCAAATAAACTACAAATCCCATAATGATGTAAAGGGGGAAGCTCTAGGAGCAGCTGAGGAGAGATGAATGTGATTTCCCATTATACGATTCAGGGATTTTTTGTGACGTACATCTAGGTAGATAAAGACAAATTTTATCATCCTGCAAAATTGTGAAATCAGTGAATAGATGGCAGGGATGTGTTTTTGGAAATTTATGTTTTGCATCCAGACAAATACCTGAATCAACACCAAGTTTCATGGACTCTTTCATGGACTAAACCACATTGTAAAACTTTCATGTAAGTCCATCCATAAGTTTTTCTGTCGAGATGCTAAAAAACAGACAAACAAACAAAACCTCCATGGTGGAGATAATTATCTTCTGCTGTGCAGAGGACCACTCTAAATAGGGCTTGAAATGTCAGTTTTATATCTGTGATTCATTTTATGAAGCATAACCTATGATTTAACAGAAATACTTTGTGTGTGAATGCTAATGCTAGCAGTTGTCAAGTGCACAAACTAAAACCATGGCTGTATCTTTATAAGATAAACCATTAATGTAAGCTGATTGGTCTGTCTGGCTTTTTGAGTTTGAAAAACCTTGATTGAAGTCTTCAGAAGAAAAAACATTCATTACAGTAAGAAGGATCAGCATGAGTGTCAGACTGCAGATTTACACACATCAGCCGCTGCTGTCCTCTGATCCTGAAACATCCTGAAGAGTTTTTACTAAGTCACTCTGATATTTCACTAAATTTGACAACATTATCCCATATTTAAGCACCTGAATCCAAAGGTAACCTGCATGTGCTTATGTCCTACAGTTCTCATTGAGGTTTCTGACATTTATCAGCCACTGTAGATAAAAGACCAGAGATTTTTACAGTGTTAATTTAATCACCATTTATTCTCAAATCCACCTGAATATGGAGGTTTGAAGTGTATTTGTGTCTTTAAGCACAAAAGCTTGTCTATTATAACTTTGTGTGGTCAATCAAAAACAAAATCAGTCATATTTGTCTCCACTTTTCTTTACAGATGATTGTGTACAGATGATACTGTTTGGGATAGAGCCCAATCTGATCACAGATGATGAGTCCCTACACATATCAGTGTTCTGTGTATCAGGGAGGGCCTGACTGCATTTAACATATAATCACAGATATTCTTCTTCTGTTCTTGTTCCAGGTCACAGGAGGAAGGATCTTTGGTGTGTGCAGACGGGAACAGATTTACTCCTGGATTTTGGGGAACATGTGACCTTAAAGAAGCATGAATCTATGTTTTGGAAATTCCAAAACAAAGAGATTATTATTAAATTAATTGATACAAGTGAAACAGTACCTAGCCCGGGCTGTGTGGGAAGAGCTGAATTTTTTCTTCAAAATCAGTCGTTGCTGCTGAAGAATGTACAAAAGACTGACAGTGGAGAATACAGAGCAGTAGTCTGGTTTCACAGACATCCTTATAGTTAAATACCAGGTCACAGTTCTGGGTAAGTATCTTCTTATCTCAAATATGTCACAGAAAGTCGTCCCCTGATTAAAAACCCCTCTCCCGTACTGTCCTCTGATTCTTACAGATCCTGTGTCTGACGTGAAGCTTGAAGTGAAACAGTGCAGCTCAGATCGCTCTGACCTCACAGTGACCTGCACAACACTGGATGGTCTCCTCAGCAGCACCTTCATATGTGAAAACACAACCTGCTCTCATGAGGGAGGAGAGAAGAACATCCCCCCTGGAGCTTCAATGAAGGTCTACCTGAAGAACGGCTCTGTCACCTGTCACCATAGCAACCAGGTCAGCTCCAAAGAGGACACCAAAACAGTTGAAGATGTTTGCAGGAAGCCTGATGGTGAGTAAGAATGATTACTTTATTACTATGATCATTATTTCATCTTAAAGGACCAACCATGAGCGCAGCTTCCATCAACATTTTAAGAGAGATTAGAGCAAATGTCTAACAGGCCGAGACCTTGAGCAGATCCCTGAAGAAGAACCTGTTTTGTTGTTTTCCAGTTCCAGACAGTTCTTCAGCTGGAGTCTCTCTCTGCATGCTGAAGATAATCATCGTCTCTGTGGGTCTGTTCATCATGGTGTCTGCTGTCATCAGTGTTCACGTCATGGAGAAGCTCAACAAGACAGAGTGAGCTTCAGTCAGAGACCAACGTGGGGATCTGAACCAGCAGCAGCAGTCAGGCTTTGTGCATGTATAAAGCTGGAGCTCATGTTAGTGTCTGTTGGTGTTCAGAGTGTTTTTGTTTCTATACTAGCCTGTATATATGTCTAACTGGAGGACCCCACTAGAGGGCACAAAAGACCTCAGGCTGTGTGCAACTACCTGTTGTGTTACACTGCAAATGTGGCTTCAATCCTAAGTGTAAAAGTAAATATATTAAGTTCAAATATCAATATCATCATGAAATATTTGCTGAACAGACTTCACCTAATATTTTTTTACCCAATTTGTTAAAAAAAAACTTTCTTGTCTCTTAGTTTTGTAATAAATAGTGTGGAAATTAGAATTTTGATGTGGTGTTTCATTTTTAATAATCTGATGTTTTTCACCTACCCCCTAGACGGGGGTGTGTTACATTATAAAATGAGGACTTGTCCAGGATTCGGATCAGTGACCTCAAACACTGCTGCAGAGATATGTTAAAGGCAAAGACAGAGAAAAGAATTTGTCTTTGAAAACTTACAGTAAGGGAGTGTCTGAGGAATTGATACCTTTCTAAAATCTTAAAATCTTACATACTTCATATTTAAAAACCACTGATAAAATGCCATATAAGCCTACTATGTAAATACTGAATAAGGCTGTGAATATCACTTTGACAGGACTATAGTAAACAGATCCAGGTCAAACTCAGTCAGTTACTCATGACCAGAATCAAAATCTAATTTTTCCGCTATGGTTTCCTTTGTTTTTCCCACTTTGGCTGAAATCAGTGTATGTTTCATCAATAATATGCATGTTTAACTGAAGGCTGTGTTTGCTATCAAGTGAAACAAGAGAAACAATTAAACTATTAAGACAATAGAAGAGAGCATCACCTATAATTTGCCACTGGTTGACTGGATGTCAACCTGCCTTAAATACGTGTTAGCTTTAGTGAAGGAGGCCATATGGGGGATGGTTAAGCCACATTTCCACCAAGTGGTCCGGTATGGATCGGCACGGTTTAGCTCAGGTCGGATTGGCCTGATCCTGTTTGCGTTTCCACAGCCAACTGGACCCTACTTGGTAGGTGGCGTATAAGCCGGATGTCGATAGCATGACATCATAGCAGCGCGACACAGTGTACCCGGCTATTAAATACAACAAAGAAGAAAACACAACACAGTAAAAAAAGAGCAACGATGGAAGACAACCAGCAGTTCTTCTTTTTGGGATCAGCATGTGGCTTTTTGTTACGAAGCGCAAACAAGCTTTGTTTCAGAGAAGGCTGTGTGCCGTGAGAGTTGTCTTCACGAAGATGAGTGGGGATTTAAACATGGCGGGGTTATGTGTTGTTCCACCGTAGCATGAGAAGTGACGTCTCCTTAGACCAGTGACAGACTGCAGTGTTCCTAGCTCCACCTTCTGGGGTCAGATCGGTATGCTTGGCACCCCAAAGAAGGGTCCCAAAAACTAGGACGGTACGGTTCGCTGACAAGGGATCCTGACCAGTTTTAGGCCATGGAATCGCCACAAAAAGCAAGCCGTACTGAGACAAGCTGAACTGAACCCTCTGGTGGAAAAAGGGCTTTAGTGGACATGATGAGGCTTTATAACAACAGGAGTGGAAGAAGAGAATCATGGAGACACTTTGGTTGCAGGAAGGATTTTTTGGCATAGCCTTGTGTTTATTTTGAACTTTATGTTCCATAATTTTTTAAACAACTTTTTTTATTGCTTTTACATGCTAATCATGTATAATAAACACTCTGCCCACCGACTGCTACGTCATCACCCATCTCTCTTTACTGTTGTAATCCACGCTGGCTCCAACAACCTCAGGCTTCAACAGTCTGAGAAACTTAAGAAGGATTTCCTAACCCTCATAAGTAACACTGAGCAAGCAAATAAAAAATGCATCATCTCTGGTCCACTACCCTCCCCTAGTTTTGGAGATGTCAAGTTCAGCCATTTAAGGCAGCTCCACATCTAGCTTAAAGGCTACTGCAGCTCTAAGAACATCCCCTATGTGGATAATTTCACAACTTTTTACAACAGACCAGACCTCTTCAAACATGATGGTCTTTATCCAAACCTCTCAGGATCTCGCCTTTTGTCAATGAACATTGAGCTGATTCTACACTCCTGTAAATCAGTCACTGTATGAAGGTATGACAGCCAACACACACCTCATCCTCTGTTTAATGTCACTCCTGCCTATAACATCTCAGTCAGAATCACTCATTCGAAACATCATAAGTCTAATTACTGTACAGGTCATAATTCAGAAAATCTAATCACTGTAAAGCCCACTGTTCCAGCAAGCTTTACCCCCACAATTAAACACAACTCAGAGCCACCACCCTTTACTCAGTTTGCTTTTAAATCCAGGAATGGCCTTGGTCTAATGCACTTAAATATAAGAAGTCTGTGCAATGAGCTTCAATTAGACCAGTTAAAAATCCTGCTTTCACAGACAGATCCTGACATCCTGGTTTTAACTGAGACATGGCTTAAGCAGAGTTTACCTGACTCTGAGTTTAATTTACAGAATTATAACCTGTACAGAATAGATAGAGTTGGAAGAGGAGGTGGTGTGGCTGTGTATGTCAAGTCATGCCTGTCTGTTACTCCCTTAAAAGCTGTTTCTGTGCCCAATTCCTTTGAATTTATAGCTTTAAATATTTCCCTCTCAAAAAACAATTCAGTCAATATTGTCGGTGTCTACAGACCACCCTCAGCCATTTCTTCAGCCGTCTCTGATATTGCACATTTACTATCAGAACTTTACAAATCTGAGTTAATAGTCCTAGGTGACTTCAACATTAACTGGTTATCAAAGGACGCTGATAACCTTAAGGAGATGTGTGACGACCTGAATCTGGTACAGATTGTTAACGAGCCAACCAGACCCAATTTAAAGGACCCCTCCAGATCAACTTTTATTGATTTAATTTTGTGTAACAGACCTGACAAAATTTCTGCCTCTGGTGTCTTTGGTCTTGGATTAAGTGATCACTGCCCCATAGTCTGTGTTAGAGGTGCTAAAATAAAAACATCAAGCACAAGGATCGTTTTTAGGAGAAATTTTAAACATTTTAATGAGCAGGCTTTTCTTCAAGACATCAGAGACAGCAACATAAATCACACCACAGAAGTTCCAAATGTCGAAGAGGCTTGTAGATTCTTCTCAAACACACTGCTCACTGTTATTGAAGAACATGCCCCCCTGAAAAAGCTCCAAATCAAAGATAGATGTAGCCCATGGTTTACCACAGACTTATCCCTAATTTTTTCAGAAAGAGATAAAGCC
Source organism: Scarus forsteni (assembly GCA_036419115.1). NCBI lineage: Eukaryota > Metazoa > Chordata > Actinopteri > Labriformes > Labridae > Scarus > Scarus forsteni. The sequence continues at coordinate 2,888,876 of JAZDUH010000157.1, read as the reverse complement.
TGGGCTCTGGCAAAGTGGACAGGGAACACTGAGCACTGGCTGACTTTTAGGCAGCTGAGAAACAAATGCACCTCTTCACTAAGGAAAGCCAAAGCTAAATATTTCATAGATCAAGTTTCAAATTCTTACTCTGACCCATCAAAATTCTGGAAAGCTGTGAATATCACTAAAAACAACTCAATGTCATCATATCCTTCATGTATTATATCTAATAACTGTACCATAGACAAGCCGGATCAAATCTGTCACGCTTTTAACGCACACTTTGCTGCAGCTGGAAACCAGTTTGACGTAGTTTACCCCAGTTCTGCCTTTAACAGTCAGCCATTGTCTCATGCTCCCTCCACATACCATTCAAACCATTCAAACCCCCCTTTCTCATTTAGTTTACAGCCCTTTACCTCATCTGCTGTCAGAGAGGCACTTCAAAATATAGACAGCAAGAAAACAACAGGGCATGATAAAATTGACCCATATTTCTTGAAGATCTGTGCACCTATAATTTCAGAGCAAGTTGCACACTTGTTCAATCTCTCCGTTTCCACTGGTGTTTTTCCCCAAGCCTGGAAGACAGCATATGTAACCCCACTTCATAAAGGTGGAGACAAATCCGACCTCAATAACTACCGGCCCATCTCCAAACTGTCCTGTCTAGCTAAAATCTTAGAATCATTAGTTAACAATCAAATCAAATCATTCTTTTCCAGTAATCGCATATCAAGCCCACATCAATCAGGTTTCAGAACAAACCATAGTACAATCACCGCAGTCACATCTGTCACAAATGATATAATTTCTCAGACTGACAAGAAAAAATTCTGTGCAGCTTTATTTGTCGACTTAACAAAAGCCTTTGACACTGTTGACCATTCCCTGCTCATTGAAAGGCTAAGAGAAACTGATTTTGACTCTATGTCCTGTAAATGGTTCCAAGACTACCTTTCAAAGAGAGATCAGTATGTGGTTCTTGGTAATTGTCGCTCTATGTGTTTGCCTCTATCAAAAGGGGTTCCACAAGGTTCAATACTTGGTCCTCTCTTATTTACTATATACATTAACAACATCACATCATCCATAACAGATTGTAACTCCCACCTTTACGCTGATGATACAATTCTATACTGTTTTGCTAATACTGCTCAAGCAGCCATTCAAACCCTCCAACAAAACTTTGATCAATTACAACATGCTCTGTTTGACTTAAGACTGGTTCTCAATCCAAATAAAACTAAATACATGTTATTCTCCAGAGCCACAGACATCCCTGACAGCAGTTTTCACATCACCAACCTAACAGGACACAGTATTGACAGAGTTTCTGAGTATAAATACCTTGGCATTTGGTTAGATCAAAAACTCACCTTTAAATTTCATATTGATTCCCTGGCCAGCAAACTAAGACAAAAAATTGGGTTTTTCTACAGGAACAAAACTAACTTCCCGCGGCAAAGTAGAAAACGTGTTATTGAAGCTGTCTTTTTATCTGTTTTGGATTATGGTGATGTTGTTTATAGAAATTCCTCTGCTTCTACTCTTAAACCCCTGGACTCCATTTATCACTCAGCCCTCAGATTCATCACTGGTGAAGGTTACTCCACCCACCATTGCACTTTATATGAAAAAGTGGGCTGGGCACCCCTGAATGTAAGACGTGACAGGCACTGGTTCTTATTCGTTTATAAAGCCTTACTTGGTAAAATGCCTTCCTACATCACATCTCTGTTAAACCAATCTCATAATCAATATCCAACAAGATCCAGTGACCTGCTGATGCTTGAAGTTCCACGGGTAAACACTGTATTTGGAAGAACTGCTTTCAGCTTTTCTGCTGCTTTCACCTGGAACATCTTACAACAAACACTAAAACTACAAGCACTTGTTTCTTTTGGTCAGTTTAGAACACTGACAATGAATTACGCTGCTTTTGAATGTAACTGTTTTTAACTGTGTTGTTTTATTGTTGTTCTCTGTACTCTCGACATCATTGAAAATGAGGGGACACCCTCAGTGATTTTTCGAGATTAAATAAAGGTTGAATGAATGAATAATGTTTGCACAAGATGTATATGTTTAATTAAAAAAAAAAACAATAACAACACAGATTAAACAAATAATTAAACCCCACGACCCCACCCATACCTCTCACCTGGCACATACACTCCTGATCAAAATCTTAAGACCAGTTGAAAAATTTCTAGAATTTACCTTTTGCACTTTTGTATCTTAATGAGGTTTTAAATAGAGCTACAATATGCAAAAGCAAGAATGGGGAGTGTGACAAAAAACACTTTGAAAAAGTAATTTATTGAAAACAACAAGTAAACTGAAATAGGCTGTTTATCAGCTGATCAAAAGTTTAAGACCATCGTTCAAAAAAATGCAAAAAACTCTCCAAACTAGAACAAAATTTTTTCTCAGTAGGACTCAGTAACGAGTAGCTCCACCGTTCTTGTTAATCACTTCAAAAATGTATTTGGGCATGCTTGATGCGAGTGTTTCCAGGAAGCTTTTGGGAACATTGCTTCAAGTGGTGAAGATGGCTCACGAAGGGCATCAACTGTCTGAACTGACGGCCATTTTTATGAACTTCCCTTGCCATCCATCCCCAAATGTTCTCTATGGGATTTAAATCAGGGGAACATGCAGGATGGTCCAAAAGAGTGATGTTATTCTCCCTGAAGAAGTCCTTGGTCAAGCGAGCATTGTGAACTGCAGCGTTGTCCTGTTGAAAAACCCAGCTGTTACCACACAGACGAGGGCCCTCAGTCATGAGGGATGCCCTCTGCAACATCTGAAGGTAACCAGCCGCCGTTTGACGACCCTGCACCACCTGAAGCTCCAGTGTTCCACTGAATGAAAAAGCACCCAGATCATGATGGACCCCCCTCCACTGTGCCGGGTAGAAAACATCTCAGGTGGGATCTCCTTGTCATGGCTGTAACGTTGAAGCCATCTGGACCGTCAAGGTTACATTTTTTCTCATCACAGATTAAAACTTTTTCCACCTTTCAATGTCCCATGTTTGATGCTCCCTGACAAAGTCTAAACGGGCAGTTTTTGGGCGTTGAAAGAGACGAGGTCTTTGAATTTGTGTTTTTTTTTTTTGAAACCCTTTTCCTGCAGATGCCGTCTGATGGTTATTGCGCTGCAGTCAGCACCAGTAAGGGCCTTAAAATTTGGGTCGAGGACCGCCCTGTGTCTTGACGAACAGCCAATCAGATCCTCTGGCTCAGGGCAGGTGTAATTTTTTTGTGTCTACCACTTGACTTTTTGTTCCATAACGCTCAGGATCTTTCAAAAACATTTAGATTAAATTTAGAATGACTTTCTTAATGCATCCATCCTCAGCAGCAATGGAACGCTGCGAGAGGCCTTGCTTATGCAGCCCAACGATCCGACCACGTTCAAGAAGTGAAAGCTTCTTAGCTTTAGCCATCAGGAGGGCATGACCTTGTGAATGCTTGACAGAAAATGAACATTTCGAGCAGATTTTGGCTTTAATAGTATCTATTTGAGTAAAATGAAGAAAAAATGAGTTCAGCCCATTGGTCCAGTTCACACTCGTAGGTGGTGCTGAGGATTTCCATCTCAACAGAATCAGTCTCCTTCCCAGCAGAGTTAAAAATGCCACCAAGTCCTTTTTATTTGAGGGGAAACAAAGTGCAGGGGGCAACACACCAAACAAAGCAGTTTAATCATTCAGAGCAATATTTTTCCTGTAACTTTAGACAACACAATATAATATTCCAGACCAATATGTATTTAAAGAAGGGCAGCGCCAGAACATATGAGTAAAGTCAGTTGAAGCCTGACTGCACAAAAAGAGCAAATGTTTCACTAAACATCTCCAGTAAAAATGAGACGAGCTGCCTGCAAAATGTTTTATGAAACTCAGACAGAGAGCCATCCACATTAGATAGTATGAAAAGATTGAGTGTGCGAGAAGGACCCGGATGTATACAATATCAGAAAAATATTAAGTAAGCTAGGTGGGCATACTAGTCACACTCAAATGCCCGATAATTGGGAGCCCCATAATTGGGAGCCCCATAATGCATAGCGAGCGGAAATGGACAACTTTCCCAGGTCAGGATATACGTGTAAGTACCCGATGTATTTGGGAAGTTACCGATTATAATATTATTAATATAAATGTTAAATCGTATTGAGACCGACATTCAGCTAAAAATCAGCCACTAGCAAACTTCCCGTTTTCGATATAAAAGCATCTTTAATTATCTCCGTTTAGTTCTTTAACGCTTTTGTAAATTGGGCTCTTGTTTTGGAGCCAACCGGAAGTTTCTTCAATAGCATAATGGTGCACATAACGGAATGTCCAAAATGCTGAAATGAAATTTGTATTTGTGTGTTTTATGGCTCAAATGACCACATTTTGGTATTCTACGTGGTGACTTTCTCACCTAAAATGCTCTCTGAACTTTCAAATGTGGCGAATCAACAGAGATATTTGATAGCCTGGTGTGCTTCTAATTTTTGTTGTCAGAGGTTTGAAATGCATCATAAAAAACGTAGTAGTATACTACAGTGTGAGTGGTTGGCATTCTAATTTTTTTTCTTTTTTTTTTTCATTTAACCTTTATTTAACCAGGTAAAAAAAAACATTGAGATCATGATCTCTTTCACAAGGGTGACCTGGCCAAGAGGTCAGCAACACACGTCAAGGCAAATACATATTGCAAGCAAAGTATACAACATAACAACAATTTAAAAAATGCATTTTTTGTAAATGAGAAAAGTGCTATAAGCAGCAGCCGAGGATGGTAGCGGCCGCAGCTAGACGTCCTTCTCCCCCATGGGGCATCTGGAGGCGGGTTAGGGGACAGGTAAAGCCGGCGAGAGCTTCAGCTGGTCCAAGCCTGGGTGACAGCTCCTCAGTCTTGCTGGCGTGGTACAGTTCACTCCCGAGAGAAGGTAGGATACAGCAACCAATGATTTCCTCGATCACCGACAGGAATTGCAGGATTGAACCCCAGCACTAGCCCCACAGCCCGCGGGGCGCACCAGCGACTTGACAGGTGAGTACCGGTGGTGGGGAAAGTCGATAAAAAAGAAACTTGGCGAAAGTTTCGTTTCCTCTCTAAAAGGTTATTTTTGAAAATCAGTCTTACAAAAAAAAAAAAAAAAAAAAAAAAAAAGACATGCAGGCTTACTGACAGACCGGCAAAAGTTCAATCTGCCTGAAGGGTCAGGAACTAGTCAGAAGCGGAGACGTTCGCGCGGCCATCTTGGATTTTGATAATAATTGGATAATTATACTTATAGTATGTAGTATAGAGTATATACACATGAATATGTAGCAGAAAATTGGACTCGAGTCATAGGGACTCAGACTCGAGGCGACTTGAGCTGCTGATGAGACGACTTGCAACTCGACTCAGACTCGGGAGGTAAAAACTTGAGACTCGACTCGGACTGGGGAGAAAATGTCTCCAGACTCGACCTGACTTGAGACAACATGATTTGGAAAATTGCACGCACCCAGGCTTTATATGAAGAGCAAGACAGGAGATAAACGCCGCTGTTTCCTTTTAGGTTCACTTTATTGATGCTCCATTCACAGTACACTTGTCCGTCACCTATTATTGCGATGACACAGTACTACACAAGTTTCTACTACACACCCGCTTCTGCTATAGTGATGATCAGTGGGCAGGGTGCACGGGAAGGCGGGTTTGAAATTGGCAACCGCTATGTCTTCAGTACCCAAAGTTATTTTCTCTGCATATAAAGAATTTCAATCAGATGGAAAACATAGACACACCAAGTGCGCGACCTGCAACGCTTCGCTAAGCGAAAAAGAGGGCACAACATTGAACTTTATCCACCACCTGAGGACACATGAGGCCAAGTAAGTGAAACCTGCAAACATTAGCCAGGTAGCTAACGTTCCTGCCATAGGTCAATACGGCAGGAACGTTGGCCCGACCTGTGGTCAATATGAAGCTAGCAAAGCTAACATTAGTAAAAAGGGTGTACGTGTGTTGTATGTGTGGAAAGATAAGTTTTCTCTCTTCAAGATAAAAATCTGAGTGCTTTTTGGGTGGACTGGGGAACAATGGGGGACTCGACCCATCATAACCTGTGACTCGACTCGACTCGACTTGTCCACAACAGAAAAAATTTGGAACTTGTTTGGGACTCGGATCTGAGGAACTTGGGCAATTGTCTGGTATATAGTATGTAGTACGTTAGTATGCCATTTCGGACACAGCCTTACAGTTTGATCCAAAACAGGAAGGGTCATCTTACTAAAAAAAGGTTTCACGTTTTTCAGCATCATTAGAATGGTCAGATGCATACAAAGATTTACAAAACTCCATGAACATTTTATTAATTTCAAATGGGACTGATGTGACACCTAATTTTATTTTCACTTGTGAAATTAGCTGAGATGTACAAATTTGATGAAATCGGTGAGCTAGCAGTTAATTAGTCTTATCCCCCAGTTCAGAAAACTCTTGAACGAAGTAAAAGCCTGGTGACATGTTGGGAGATGATGAGATTATATTCTGTTTGTAAAGATGCACAATCCTTATAAATTTCAGGTAATTTTTAAGCAGCATACTGAAAGTCTAATTAAGATAACTTGGCCAATTTCATTCTCAGAAATCTCTGCTGGTGTACCTAATAAAAAATAATTTCTTCTTTTATAAAAGCTTTAATCAACTCCCATAATAAAGAAGCTTATATATCTGGGGTTTTATACATTTGAAAGAAGAATCTAGTCGCTTCAACATAAGTTCAGCAAAATCTTTATCCAAAAAACGTTTGGTTAAAGATAAGAAGTATGTTCAAGCATCACATGAAATAGTCTCTTCCTGAGCGTCAACTTTTTCTTCCAGTGGTTCAGGGCACATAAACTTCTGTCTTAACAGATTCATATATTGTAGATTCAAACTTTGGAATGATTCCCATCTGGAGATCATCCATCATGTCCTCAGTGAAGCGTAGCATGTCCTCATTAGCATCCGGCTTTACTGGAGACTTGGACCTCAAGGATTGGAGCGTCCTACTACAGCCAGCTTTAGGCAGATCATTTCTCGACTGAAGACTCACTGCTTCTTTTAGTTCTGGCTACAAAAAGGATCAATTCACAGTGTCTAATAAATCTTAGCTTTCAGGATCAAGGCACACAAACGCTCAAAAGCAGACGAGTCAGGTCCGTGGAGCAAAAATCAGGGTTTATTTAAACAGTTCTCTTGGTCAAGAGAACAGTTCTCTTGGTAAAACCTACGGAGACAAGAAAGGAGAAATGAATTTCAAAATAAAACAGGAAATGACAAAACAAACATGACAAAGACGGACAGACAGGGTAACAAGACAAACAAAAAACACGATCATGACAGTATCCCCCCCTCAAGGGCCGACTCCCGACGGCCCAGGCACATCCGGATGGGAGGCATGAAAGTCACTGATCAACTTGGGGTCCATGACGAAGCGAGAAGGGATTGGTCTGAGGGACCAAACAGCTCTCTTTGGCCGGTTTGAGTTGGCTGACGTGAAACGAGGGGTGGACTCTCATGGTTTTGGGGAGCTTGAGGTGGACAGTTACTGGATTTATTATTTTTTGAAATAGGAAGGGGTCCAACGAACCTGGGAGCGAGCTTGCCGTGCCAAGAGGGAGATGTCGAGTAGACAGCCAGACCTTCTGGCCGGGCTCGTAGCTGGGAGCAGGAGAACGTTTAGCATCCGCCGCCTTTTTGTAGATGTCTGACTGACGGAGAAGCTGCCTCCTTGCTCGCTCCCAGGTCCTCTTGCATCTCCTGACCATTGCCAGAGCAGAGGGTACAGTGGGCTCAAAGTCTGTGGCAGGAAACAGAGCAGCTTGAAAGCCGTGAACAACATGAAATGGGGACATACCAGAGGACAATGTGGGAAGAGAGTTGTGAGCCATCTCCACCCATATTAATATTGAAGACCATGTCTCCGGGTCAGCAGAAGCCAGGCAGTGTAGTCCCACTTCCAGCTCCTGATTAAGTCTCTCCATTGACCATTGGATTGGGGATGAAAACCCGAGGATAGGCTCACTGTGGCCCCCAGCAGGCCACAAAACTCCTTCCAAAACCTGGAAACAAACTGGGGGCCTCGGTCCGAGACCACATCCTCAGGGAAGCCATGCAGTCTAAAAACATGATTAATCATGGCCTCAGCCGTTTCCTTGGCTGAGGGCAGTTTGGCCAGGGCTATGAAGTGGACCATCTTAGAAAACCGGTCCACTACTGTCAGAATCGTGGTATTACCTGCTGAAGCGGGAAGTCCCGTAACAAAGTCCATAGAGATGTGGGACCAGGGGTGTCTTGGAATGGGCAGCGGGTTGAGGAGCCCCACAGGTTTCTGATGAGAAGACTTATCTTTCTTCTCCACAAAAAAGAATCCAGCCCCAGCAGGTGACGAAGAAGGTCGGATGACCCCCGCAGCCAGAGACTCAGTGATGTACTTGTCCATGGCTTGTCTCTCCGGGGCAGATAAGGAAAAGAGTCTGCCCCGTGGTGGAGTGGTGCCTGGAAGAAGATCAATGGAGCAATCATATGGTCTGTGAGGTGGTAACGACGTGGCTTTGGTTTTACTAAACACTTCAGCTAGATCATGGTAACATTCAGGAACATTGGATAAGTCAATTGTCTCAGTTTGTTCTCTACCCACAGCTGAGTCTTGAGGTGAAAAACAAGTCTTAGTGCAAACAGAGTCCCCAGGAAAGGACCTGTCCTGTGGTCCAATTCAGAACTGGATTGTGTCTCTCTAACCAAGGTGCCCAAGGATGAGGTCATGAGTCATAAACTGCATAGCATGGAAGCTGATCTTTTCTCTCTGAGAGTCAGGAAATGTGACTAGGACAGACTGAGTATGCTGAGTAATTTTACCAAGTCGTGAACCATCCACTGCCTTAACCTCAAGTGCGTGAGCGAGGCGAAACAGTCTCAGTCCGAGTCTCCTGATGAGAGAGGAGTGAATAAGGTTAGCATCAGACCCAGAATCAATAAAAACTTTTATTTCTATGGTGTCAAAATCATTGCTTATCCTTACAACTGGCTCAAATTGTGCAGGTTTGTCTATCGTGATGTTATGACTCACTTTTACAGGCTGAGAGATAGGTCTGTGGGCACCCTTGACGTGGCAGTCACCTACTGTGTGTCCGAGAGCTCCACAGTAAAAGCATCGACCCTCACGAAGTCTGCGGAGCCTTTCTTCAGGGGAAAGCTTGGTTCGCCCTAGCTGCATGGGCTCCTCCGCCGGTGGTAAGACGGCGGGGGCAGGAGAAGGTTGATCATGGAGGGGCCTGACTGAAGCGGAGTGGTCCCAACGGCAAGGCAGTGATCGGCGGAAGTGTGGTCGACCTCTCTCTCTCTCTTTGAAGAGTTGTCTATCCACTCGTATGGCGAGGGCGATGAGCGAATCCAGTTCAGTAGGTAGGTCTAGTGGCACGAGGGCGTCTTTGATCCGCTGCGCTAAACCCTGGAACAGACCACATTCGCTGAGTAATTTTACCAAGTCGTGAACCATCCACTGCCTTAACCTCAAGTGCGTGAGGGAGGCGAAACAGTCTCAGTCTGAGTCTCCTGACAAGAGAGGGGTGAATAAGGTTAGCATCAGACCCAGAATCAATAAAAACTTTTATTTCTATGGTGTCAAAATCACGACCAGACGAGTCAGGTCCGTGGAGCAAAAAATCAGGCTTTATTTAAACAGTTCTGTTGGTCAAAACACAACGGGAGGTTCTCAGACAGGCTTAAGTCGGTACACAGAGCGGGTAATCAGACAGGCAAGGTCGGTACACAAAAGGCAGGCAAAAAACAGGCAAAGGTATCCAAAGGGCTAAGGCAAAACGAGGTCTATACAGAAAGGGTCAAAAACTGTGACTGTGACTATGAATAAACGCCTAGACAGTGACTACGTGAGAAAACAATCCGGCAACAAGGACAAAGACACATGAGGGTTAAATACAAGAGGTAATGAGGGGTAATGAGGGACACCTGGGTGAGACAAGCCGGAACAGGAAGTAAAACCTACGGAGACAAGAAAGGAGAAATGAATTTCAAAATAAAACAGGAAATGACAAAACAAACATGACAAAGACGGACAGACGGGGTAACAAGACAAACAAAAAACACGATCATGACATTAGCAGTGGACAGTTTTATAACTAGGATTAAATAAATAAGCATTACATTCCACAGAGCTCCTGTTGCACATGTCCTACATTGTTTGCATCTACCAAAAGTCCCCCTTTGTTTGCATAGTTGGATCGTGGCTCCCACTTCTGAGAACACCCTCTATGGTGGATTAATTTTTTCAAGCTTCAGAAAATGTAGTAAGTTGTGTAGCCTAGATTCAGGAGGATGGTGGGTGAGGGGGATTCACAAGAGAAGAATTTTCCTATGACAGTCAAGGGTGCAAAAAATATATAGTTAATATAGTATGATTAGGTCAATGGAATATCACAAAGAAAACAAAACAAAGACAACCATATTGTTAATGATCAATTCTTTCAACACCGTTAATGCTGGCTCAAGTGTCAAACAGAATCGAATTTTATCAGTTGTTGTTCCTTTTCTTAATGGATATTTTTTTAAGTAGAATCAGACATCCCGATTATATACAACTGAAGCAGTTTTCAGAGAAACTTTAGAAAATGACTCCCTCAGCCTAAAAATAATGTCATTTACAGTCATTGTGAAAATGACAGGAAGAGACGAGAGCTCAAACACTGAGGTGTGTTTGCTTCACACATCACTTTTACATACGAACAGGGTGCAGCACAAAGAACAGAGAGACCACAACGACCCCATCATGTTTGTTTTTGTGATTCTGGGACTGCTCGTCTGCATCAAGGCAGAAGGTACGAGAAGAACATTTATTCATGCTTATATTCTTTTCAATTTACTGGACGTTTAGTGATAAAACATCATCAACACCAGAGCCACCATGACCTTTAAGATCCTGTGGTGTTTTAACTTTGTGGAGAATAAGATTGACTTTTCCTAAATGTCCATTTATTTTATCTAAATATTTGTATTTTGATTGATTTAACAACTAAAAGTGTTTTTTCCTGGAGGTCTTGTCCAGTTTGTGCATTTGAAAAGCTGACGTCACAAAGAGCTCTACAACATAACATTGATAAAAAGACACAAAAATCACCAAATTATGCAACAACAGAAACACTGATAAGGTAAAGCCTGAGTCTGAACAGATGGGTCCTTAACTGTTAAAAAAAGTCCTCAGTGTCCACGGTTCTTGGCTTCACTTGGAGACAATTGTAGACAAAAGTTCATTTTTAATTGTTCAACTCATCATAATGTATATCAGAGGGAGCTGTGGGCTTGTTATTAAAATAGAAAAAAGAGACTTTATGTGGACTCACTCTGTTTTTATCAGCTACGTAACAAACATATTCAGCAGGTTAAAGTCACCAGCTTTCGTAGCAACTAATTAAACCAGTGCTGACAGTGTTCCTGTCATCTGTTGGTCATCAGACTGAGTTGATCTGATGTTTCTATTCATTACTGGTGGGTTGATTTAGGACTTATCTCTGAATTGAATCCTCCCACAGCAGGAAGTTCTTGTGTACCTAACTGTCTTCCAGTTACACTCATCGTGCAGAGACTACAGAGTCTGTAGTGATCGTAAGTAGACATATTTACAACCCTGTCCACGTTACATACAAAAGTATGTTACTATGTTACTTATTCAGAGTATGTTGGACATGGGACAAGGGAGAAGTGATTACATTATGGTGGTGATACAGACCTGGATGTGGATCCAGGAATTTTTGATGATTGTTAGCAGTGTGATCAGGGCAGTTTTACTCAGTTTTGACAAGAATTCGTCCAAGCCTCCATTAACACTGACAAAAAACCCCCAGAAAAAACCTAAACATTTCCTGGGGGAGCTATATATGTGAGTTTTTCCACTCAACTTTTACTCGGGCCATTTCCTCGTGCAGTCTGTTGTGTCATATTTCTGGACGATTGTGCCAGGAGCTGAGCCTCTGCTCAAACACTTTGATGCACTTAATCTAATCTTCTAGAAAATGTGCAGCAGACAAAAACATTGTTGCACAAAAAGATGCAAAACTCCCCAGTCCTTCTTCACATTCTCATTTGGTCTGTGAACGCTTTATAGTTTAAAACTTGAGAAGCTCAGGTTTGCATTGAATGGCTTGGTGAAATCACTTCATATTACCTGGGATCCTTTTTTTAAACTTCGTACATTCTCTGGATTTCTCCGTTGATTTGGAGGTTTGACATTTGTGTCATTTACTTTTATTGAGTGTCTATGTCCCTTTTTTTTTCTCTATTTTGTCTAAGGTTCAGCCTAATAAGGGATTGGGGTGGGGGTGAGGGCCTTAACTTACAGTTGTGATGTTTAACTGACTGTTAATTTTTACATTTTTTCTATTTTCTGAATTATACCACACTGTCTGCCTCGTGTTTAAACTGTTCAATGAATAAAGTTGTAAAAAAAAAAAAAAAGAAAGAAAATCAGGAGATGATTCAAAATTAAAGGCAAAGAGTCCAACCAACTTGCAGCCAGGGATCTTTATTCGGTTAACAAACAGGTGAGCTAGTTAGCAGAGTCAACTCCAACAAACAAAGGCATTTTGTATAGTGTATGATGTGGGCGTTATGTGGTTACACACAATCCAAGCAACAAACCCCTTCTTTCTTTAAAATATGTCTGACTGGAAGGTTTCAATTATGTCATGACATGATTGGATAATTCTCAGGGATAATGTTCCACCCTGGTGTGTAACTTTGAGGTCATTGTGATTTAAACAGAGCTGTTTGTTAAGGCATGTTACCTTCACATGGATCAGTTGTATCTCTGGCTTCAAGGAGTAATGCTGCTACGTGTCTCAGAGATGTCCTGGAAGGAGAATGTTTGCAGATTGAGCTATAGCATGAATCAGCCAGAAAATGAGGTTAAAACACCTTCTGATACCTCTTCATGAAAACAGAGGCCTGTGTTGAAGCGCCTATCAGCAAGTCTTCATTACTGAGATACAAACTTGCACACTCTGTCGATCTAAGCTGTAAGCCTGCCTAAATGGATAACTACAGAGTCAAGGCCCAGAAGAGTAACTTTAGTGTAAAATCATCGTAAATGTCTTCCAAGTATGCCAATGAGATTTTCTTTATGCATGTTTTTATTCTTATCTTTTTCTTTACGTACTGTACCTCTAGTGATGAAATGTTAGATGAGGGTGAATTGGTCATTTTAAAAACTTTGAGTATCTGTCTGTTTAGAAGCAAAGGGAGGAATGAGTTATGAAGTATCACACTAATATTACAGATGTAACAATTGCTATATTAATCACTTATTTTGCATAATGTTGGGCTTTTTATTGATCAAGGACAGTTTTATTTATATGCTGAGCCTTAGTCTTTTATTTTGATTGTTACACAGCCACAGCCATTATTTATTTCTTATATTTGCATTTAAAATGTTTATACATTTTCTTGCATATTCAGTCATATAAACATGTTTAATATTACAATTTAATGTTACTGAGAGGTCTTTACTGATGGTACAATTACGTACAGAATGTTTTGACTTTTTCACGAGCTTAAAGTAGTTAAGAAACATCACTAAACCTGTTGTGGTACGTTGGTTTGATAATGCTTTATAAACTCGCAATGTAGTCAGAATTATTGCTTTGTATGATAAACTGACTTTTTGTCATAAGTTTGGTACTTTTATATGCGTTTGAACATAATGGTCTTACATGCTATTAACAAATTATCACCCACACCATGGGGCCTAGATACATGTCTAATGGAGTCCATGGTTTAAAGTTACAATTACTAAACAAAAGATAAGTATTTTAAGAAAGTACATAATGTACTGAACAGTCTCTCTGCATAACAGCTCACTCTGTACCCAGAGAGGGAAAAGAAAGCTCGACCATATTTGGGCCTGAAGGGGAAGCCATTTTGGATCAATTCAGCCATTTTAAGCAGACCATGAAATAACGACTGTAATACCTCACATTTTGACTTAATGACCAAAATAAATAAAGATTGGATTCCATAGGAGTGTATATAGGCCTATAAGAGTGGAAATTACACCACTGTAAAGAAGAATTAAAATAATGTGACTATCGAAGGGAGATGGGGAGAAACCTTCTGGAACCTTCGGGAAGACGGGAGAATCCCCCCGTCAGGCTATATAATATGCATGCATCAACTTGAGCTTCAGTTGTTTTGCAACTTTGTCAAAGCAACTCCCGTTTGTTATTGTTCACCTAGTGTAACTTTAATAAACGCTGTTTGTCAAACTTGGAATTTGCCTGCGCCAGTGCTTCCTGGACCTGCGAGAACACACATTTGAACTAAACCTTATTTACGCCAGTGTTATCTTAGCTGTCATTTCCGTGCAGAAGTTACGAGCCAACTAATTCAATATTTACTGCTATCTAAGACACAGCATAACTTTAGTTCTATCTTATTTTTTACCAAATGAACAGATGTGTGGTCTTGTTTTTATCTAAACTGTCATTCCTTCCTTCCTGTCTCACTATCTCAGTCATATTCGAATACAGATTACCTTCTAACATTTATAAACACCCAAAAAAATGTCACTACACACCCCAGTATTTTATCCACCTTTAGTCTCAGGTCTGAACACTGCAGCACATCATCAGGGTAATTCACTGAGGCGAGTGGGGAGGGCTGATGACAAACCAGCATGAACCAGGAAAAGACAGACTTGACAGAACAGATAAAATCAAGCAACGGTGTGGTTCTGTTTTTGGTGGTTGGAGACCTGCTGTGATGGAGTGCTTCTATGCGCAAGACAAGGAGTTTCCTGTTTACAGCAACAGTAGCTGCCTGAAATTGTTTGTTGTACCTGCTTCCCTCAATAGACCCACCAGTGCAAATTCATAAATTATCAAACTGTTAAGGCCCAGGGTGTGAAAATAAAGTGATTTATCTAATAAAAAGTATTATCAAATCATAACAATCTATCAGCAGTTATAATAGTAATATCAGTAATTTTTTTAAGTAATAATAATGATGACCTTAATAATAATAATAATAATAATAATAATAATAATAATAATAATAATAATCATCATCATCATCAAGGTCAAAGTAAAAATGATGAATAAATGCATTAAGCTAGATTTAGAAAAATAACAATGAAACATGCATCCATCCATTATCCGTCCATTTTGAGATCCGGGGTACTCTGAACCAGCAAAGCACAGGGCCACATAGAGAGACAGACAACCAATCACACTAATACTCACAAGGGAATAGTCCAGCATGAGCACTACCCACTGCAACACTGTGCTGCCTGAAAATATGAATATCAAAATAATAATAACAACAACAAAGACAACAACAACAATAATAGTGATAATATAATAATAATAATAATAATAATAATAATGATAATAATAATAATAATAATAATAATAATAATAATAATAATTATTATTATTATTATTATTATACATTAAAACATATAATTATGATAGTTACAATTCATTTAAAAAACAAGGGAAATATAAAGTCTCATTTCTTTCTCCATATTACATCATTTATTAATTCTTACCTTTTAATTGTTTTGAAAATAAACTAATTGCTGTTCTGGAAACCCACAGCAAATCACCGATTGTGCATATGCTTTTTTTAAAGACCACCTGAGAGAAACCTAAACTTTAATCAGCAGTGTTTGTGGGTCTTCTCTGTTCTCCACAAGCTGCAGAATTTGACTGAGCAGAACATTGTTATTGGTTTGCTTTCTTATTCAGAGGACGGTGGGCATCACACTGCAAAAACCACTGCTCTGCTACATCTCAGAACGGAAAACCACAGACAGAGCAGTGACTCACAGCTGACATCCCCTTTTTTAAGAATCTGTTCAGAGCAGTGAAGGTAAAGGAGCAGAAAGTGGAAAATAAAGACTAATGCAGACAAATTGGGAGATAATGCAAAGAGCAAGAGCAAGAGTGCGAATGTCTCTATTTTTTGAGAGAAGACAAATGAATCACAGCCTGTATGGATCTTTTCTATACTGTTAGTCTAGTTAAAGTGCTTTAACACGACCTTCATGGCAACCCTTTCACACCTCTTTATCCACTGACGCAGCAGTAAGAGCAACTTCCATTTACACAAAAAAGCAAAAACCACCAAAAGACAAGACCCTCACACACTGCTGTCTCCATAAGCAGGACTAAAGGGAACATATTATACAAAAGCACTTTGGCTTTTTAGCATATTTTTGGGGTATCTGGCCTTCTTACCAGCCCACAAAAAGTGATAGTAGACAACAACAAAAAAATACTTAGCATGCTGCAGAAATGTAAACTTATGGCATTCAGCGAGCTTATGAGTCTGTGGATAAACTCTTGTGTAACAGTATGTTTTTTGCACACCTAATCTGACTGGTCTACATAGAGTGTCCCCCCTCCCCCTGCTGGAGAGATTCCTGTGTTAAGTGTAGCCATGTTGTTTACATTCTTAGCAAGAAGCTCAGCCACATTATCTTCACATACAGGCTACCAGCCTCGGAGGACCAAAAGGCCCAGTGGTTTATTTTTATTTTTGGAGGGAATGAGCAAATACAGACGGTAAAACCTGTATGTGTGTGCAAGTCACTTCACAGACGACTGCTTCTTCAACTTCAGTCAGTTCAACACAGGTCTGGGAACTAGATTTTTCCTGAACCCAGACTCAGTACCAACAATTCGTCACCAAACCTCATGATGCAAATGTAAGTAATTTACTGCCGTGTAGTAGTAATTTTGCTCATTGCTATGAGGTAATGCTACCTACAATGTGAAGTGAACTAGACTAACTGCACAACATGTTTGTAAATGTTCACATTACTTGGTCAAATGCTGAAGGATAAACCTCCATGGCCAGCAAGCAAGTGGTGCTCCTTGAGCTCCTAGGCAAATATGTGAGAACTTCAAATAAAGGAGAGGCTATCTCTCTCTGCTACAGCACCTCCTGCAGGCCTGGAGCTCTTCTGTTGTGAAACTTCATTGTGTTTCTGCATTTGAAGCTGTTTTCCTCTTATTGAACTGCATCGAGCTGTTGTAGGCCATATAGATAAAAGACCAGATTTTTATGGTGTTTTATTTCAACACCATTTCTTCTGTAATTTTCGATTTGAAGTCTATTTGCGTCTTTAAACACAAAAGCTTAACCATCATAAATATGAGTGATCCAAACAAACAAAACATCATTTGTCACCACTTTTCTTTACAGGTGATTGGTTTGCGAAACTGTTTAGGGTAGAGCCAAATCTGATCACAGATGATGAGGCCCTACACATATTAATGTTAAATGCCTGACTGAATTTAACCTATAATCACAGATATTCTTCTTCTGTTCTTGTTCCAGGTGACATAAGGGAGGAGACTTTGTATGTGGAGACAGGGACAGATTTACTCTTGGAGGTCAGGAGTCCTGTCACCTTAAAGACGCTTGATTCTATGTCTTGGAAATTCCAGAGAGAGGTGAATGTTGTTAAATTAACTCAGACAATAAAAGTAGTACCCTTGGGGAACTACGCAGAACGAGCTGAACTGTTTCCTCAAAATCAGTCGTTGCTGTTGAAGAATGTACAAAAGACTGACAGTGGAGAATACAGGGCAGAAGTCTCTGGTGATACAAACAGAGTTTTAGCTCAATACCAGGTCACAGTTCTGGGTAAGTATCTTCGCATCTCATATATCTCACAGAAAATGTTAAATGCCTGACTGAATTTAACCTATAATCACAGATATTCTTCTTCTGTTCTTGTTCCAGGTGACATGAAGGAGGAGACTTTGTATGTGGAGACAGGAACAGATTTACTCTTGGAGGTCAGGAATCCTGTCACCTTAAAGACGCTTGATTCTGTGTCTTGGAAATTCCAGAGAGAGGTGAATGTTGTTAAATTAACTCAGACAATAAAAGTAGTACCCTTGGGGAACTACGCAGAACGAGCTGAACTGTTTCCTCAAAATCAGTCGTTGCTGTTGAAGAATGTACAAAAGACTGACAGTGGAGAATACAGGGCAGAAGTCTCTGGTGATACAAACAGAGTTTTAGCTCAATACCAGGTCACAGTTCTGGGTAAGTATCTTCCCATCTCAAATATCTCACAGAAAGTCGTCCCCTGATTAAAAACCCCTCTCACGTACTGTCCTCTGATTCTTACAGATCCAGTGTCTGACGTGAAGCTTGAAGTGAAACAGTGCAGCTCAGATTGCTCTGACCTCCCAGTGACCTGCACAACTCTGGACATCAGCCTAAGCAGCAAGTTCATCTGTGAAAATACAACGTTCTCTCATGTTGGAGGAGAACTGACAGTGAACATCCCACCTGGATCTTCAATGAAGGTCTACCTGAAGAACGGATCTGTGATCTGTCACCATAGCAACCAGGTTAGCTCCAAAGAGGACACCAAAACTGTTGAAGATCTTTGCAGGAAGCCTGACGGTGAGTATGAATGATTACTTTTTTATATTGATCATTATTTATTCTTAACTGTCCACAGTTGCAGCTCTTATCAACATTTTGGCAAAATTACAGAGACAAGAACAAAAACCTAACAGATCCAGACTCAAGAAGAGAACAAATCTTCTACTGTCATGTTATTCTTCCTGCTCTAAAGCATTCTGATTGGCCTGTAACATTTTGGGACTCATACTTTTTGTGGATTGGAGTTTGGCAAAATGGATCTGCTTGAGCCACCACATAATTACAGTGTTTTGTTACTAGATTTTTGTGCAAGTCACAGATTGTCCATAACAAACACCATGTTCAAGCATAAGAATGTCCATATGTGCACTTGGCAACAGGAAGAGTGCCAGTGAAGAGAGGGGCAAAGTTGTCAACAGATCACCACCTGGTGATGAGTTGGCTTCGATGGAGGGGGAGGATGCTGGTCAGATCAGGAAGGCCAAAGCATGTTGTGCGGGTCTGCTGGGAATGTCTGGCATAGTCTCCTGTTAGAAAAAGTTTCAACTCCCACCTCCGGGTGAAGTTTGACCATATGGCAGAGGAGGCAGGGGACATTGAGTCCAAGTGGGCTTTGTTCCGGGCCCCTATTGTTGATGCGGCTGATCGGAGCTGGGGCCATAAGGTGGTCAGTGCATGTCATGGCGGCAATACCCAAACCCGAGGGATGCAGTCTGTAAAGAGCCTGCCTGTTAAACTCTTGATGAAGCGCTGCAGCACTCGGCCGTATAGCTTGGATGAAAAGCCGACGGCTGAGCACGCACATTTGACGTGGAGGACGAATGACTAAACTATATTTCACAGAACACACAGCCTGGTCTTTGATTTTTAACTTTGTCATCTACGGTGTAGAACCAAAACTACTCCCACACAGCCCTCTTCGGACGTTTTGGAGCTATTAATGTACACTCGGAGTGGAAACTCCTTGTTTACTGGAGTCAAGAGAGCAGCGGATGTGTCTGACGGTCAAGCTGCGCTCACAGCGCCCTCTGCTGAACGGAAAGGTCCACTGCTCCAGAAGCCCTGATGTGCGGCCACACTCAATATTTTACATTCGAATATTTATTTACAATTCGGTTATGGATATTTAACCCCATATTCGATCAGCTATTCGAATATCGAATTAAAAGTGACAGCCCTATTGCTGAGGTGGTCAAGAAGCTCCTTGGTGGCATGGCTCTGGGGTCGGATGAGATCCGCCTGGAGTTTCTCAAGGCCCTGGATGTTGTGGGGCTGTCATGTAACACAACTTTGCAACATCATGTGGATATCAAGGACAGTGCTACTGGATTAGCAGACCAGGATGGTGGTTCCTTTATTCAGAGAGGGGGACTGGAGGGTGTGTTCCAACTACAAGGGAACCACACTCCTCAGCCTCCCTGATAAGGTGTATTCAGGGGTACTGAGAGAAGGGTCCGTCGATTTGTGAAACCTTGGATTCAGAAGGAGCAATGTGGTTTTCCTCCTTGTCGTGGAACTGTGGACCAGCTCATAGGGTCCTTTAGGGTGCATTGGAGTTTGCCTAACCAGTCTACATGTGTTTTGTGGATTTGGAGAAGGCATTCGACCGTGTTCCTCTCCGAGTCCTGTTGGGTGGTGCTCCCAAGAGTCAGAGTCTGGTTTACATTGCCGGCGGTACATCTGAGTCGTTTCCGGAGAGGGTTGGACTGTGCCAGGGCTTCCCTTTGTCTCTGATTCTGTTTGTTACTTTTATGGACAGAATTTCTAGGCGCAGCCAGGGCGTTGAGGGGTTCCGGCTTGGTGACCTCAGGATTGGGGCATTGCTTTTTGCAGATGATGTGGTCCTGTTGGCTTTTCAGACTGTGACCTACAGCTCTCACTGGATCAGTTTGCAGCTGAGTGTTAAGCGGCTGGGATTAGAATCAGCACCTCCAAATCCAAGTCCATGTTCCTCACTCAGGAGAGGGTGGAGTGCCCTCTTAGGGTCAGGGATGAGATTCTATCCCAAGTGGAGGAGTTCAAGTATCTCGGGGTCTTGTTCACGAGTGGAGTAGGGATGGATCAGGAGATTGACAGGCGGATTGATGTGGCGTTGGCAGCGATGCGGGCTCTGCACCGGTCCAGTGTGGTTAGAAGGGAGCTGAGCCAGAAGATGAAGCTCTCAATTTACCAGTCGATCTTCATCCCTATCCTCACATACGATCATGAGCTGTGGGTCATGACAAGAAAACAAGATTGCGAGTACAAGCGGCCTTAATGGGTTTCCTTTGCCAGGTGGACGGACTCTCCGTTAGAGATAGAGTGAATAGTTCGGGCACATGAGAAGTGCTCGGAGAAGAACCGCTGCTCCTCCGCATGGAGAGGAGCCAGATGAGATGGCTAGGGCATCTGGTCAGGATGCCTCCTGGACGCCTCCCTGGAGAGGTGTTCCAGGCACATCCCATTGGCAGGCGACCACAGGGAAGATCCAAGACATGCTGGAGAGACCATGTCTCACAGCTGGTCGTGGAATGCCTCGTGATCCCCCAGGAAGAGCTGGATGAAGTAGCCAGGGAGAGGGAGGTCTGGGCTTCCCTGCCCAGGCAGCTGCCCTTGCGACCTGACCAAGGATAAGTGGAAGAAGATGGTAAGGATCTACTTGATTACAGACACTGAATCAGGCTGATCCAGCTGCACTGCAAGGTGAGAAAAATGAGGCTGATGTGGAAGTGCCAAAACCTGCTCTTCATACTGTCCTGAATATCTTGAACAGCAGTTCTGGTGCTCTTCTGTGTTAAGTCATATCCAGCTCTTCAGGCAGAAGGAGCCTAAACAAATCTGAATGTGTTGTGAACCTATTTGAGCGAATCAAGACCCCAAAGCTTGTTTTGAACTTGTTGAAAAAGTTCAAAAATTGAACTTGTTTCAAAGCCTCTCTAATGATGGACCAACATGTTTTGTTGTTTTCCAGTTCCAGACAGTTCTTCAGCTGGAGTCTTTCTCTGCATGCTGAAGACAATCATCGTCTCTGTGGGTCTGTTCATCATGGTTTCTGCTGTCATCAGTGTTCACGTCATGGAGAAGCTCAACAAGAGAGAGTGAGCTTCAGTCAGAGACCAACGTGGGGATTTGAACCAGCAGCAGTCAGGCTTTGTGCATGTATAAAACTGGAGCTCACATTAGTGTCTGTTGTTGTCATGAACGGTTTTGTTTCTATACTTGCCTGTATGTCATGTGTGTTACTGAAGGACACCACTAGAGGGTACTGTGTGTAACTACCTTTTGTGTTAGACTGCAAATATGATGGTAATCCTGAGCATTTAAGTAATAAAACAAATTCCACATATCAATATCTTTTTAAAATATTTGTTGATGAGGCTTCACCATCATCATCGTCTGAACTCTGCTTCTATGATATTTTCCTTCATTAAAGCCCCACTATACAAGATTCTGGCTTTCAGCTCTCTTGGGGCCTCTGTGGTCGTTGAGTGTGTTCAAAAACTTTTTTATTTTCTACTTTTCCCAACCTTTAGTCTCGCCTTGATGGGGAAGTCTCGTATGCCATAAGCAGTCAAAGCAGTGAAAATTTGTAGTTTTTAGTATGAAAGTGGGGCGGCATGTTGGCACAGCAGGCAATGCGTGTGCCTCATAGCAAGAAGGTTTCCAGTTCAATTGCAATTGCCTGGCGACTGGTTCAGGGTGCAACCTTCCCCTCGCCCAATGACAGCTGTGACAGCCCAATGCCACGCCACATCGCATGCCCAATGAAAGCTTGCAGAATCGCATGCAGTGGAATTTGCCTGATAAACAAGAATGAAAGCTAAGTACATTTACAAGGCAGTACATTTCAAAGGTGTGGTGCAGTGCTGCGCTTTTATGTTATATAGATTGTTAAAGCTGGGGTTGGCGATCTGATTTAGATACACTTTTTGATATACTGGTTAAAATGGTCTTTATGACCCGATGGTAATCAACTCACAATGTGTTCTTAAAATAGAGCAAAAAACATCTGCTATCTCCAGCAGGAGTGAAACAGGGAAAACCCCAACCAATAATCATGCTGGGATACCTTCTTTTACACCAATCAAATCCCGTCGCCATTCTGCGGGCCTGCTGTGCGTGCATTTTCTCGGCGTGCACAGACAGTGCGTGTAGCATGTAGCATGTAGCATGTAGCGTGTAGCGTGTAGGGAACAGACTCCGCTGGAGAATGCTTACCTTTCGAGTTTTGTCTTTGAAAATAAGGGAAGTCCGCTGTGAGCCGTCCCACAACACCCACCAAGCTCCAGCATCCCTCACATTTTAAGACAGATGTACAAGAAATCTAAAATAAACTCTTTATTTTTCCAAGTTTGTTCCGCTGTTGGCTCTAATCTCGCGAGAACTGCCATCCATGCTACTGCAGGTGGCAGTTCTCGCGAGACTTCTTCTTCTTCGGTGGTTGGCATCCATCATTTTGGAGCATTATCGCCCCATTCAGGTTAGTGACAGAGTTCAGTTTGGAGAGGCAGAGGAGTGCTTTTATTATAATATCATCGCACGGCAGATTTACAGGAGAATACTGATACAGGAGGATGGGAGAAAAGAGGAGAAAGTACGGAAAATACGGTAGTTTCATGGCCAAAACGGGAGATTTGACAGCTATGTGGAGAATGTCAGAGGGACTACCTATACCCCGATCAACATCTGCTTTGAGTACTAACTGACTTTACATGTTTGTTTGGTGTTTTCTTCGTGCTGACTGAGACATGACTTGGTGTAGTGTAAAACAAACACATTGTGCTGAGCGTTTGGAGTTGAATCAGTCTTCTGGATACAGCGGCTGCGCGCGTGCATGTGAGCGGGGGGTGGGGCTAGGTGGAGCCCTGAGGAGATGCTACTTTCAAATTCATGCTAGTTTTCCAAAATCGCCTACCCCAGCTTTAAGTGTTGGTTCAACCACCTGAGCTGTCTCCGTGTATGGGTGTAATGAGTTACCATTTTAACCAGTGACTTGCAGCAAACTGTGCTGATAAATATTGTATTCAAAGCACCAGAAAAAGCAGAAAGTGAAGCCTTCAGTGCTTTAAAGTTAGTTTGTTCATTTTGTATCAGTTTGTCATTGGGTCTTTCCTCAGTTTGCACAGAGGCTTTAGCTATTTTATACTTTTGTACCTTATGTGTTTAAAAAAATTGCTTGTCATTTTGTTTTGTAATAAATATTGTAAATTACAATTTTCATGTGGTGTTTGGTATTTAGAACGGAGTAGTAATCTTTTATTTCACCTTCAAAAATGTTCAGAGCCGGCCTACCCAGTGTTGCCCCCTAGGAAAGATTTTGTATCGCACCTCCCTACATCAGAGATTTAAATAAGTATACCACTGTCTTTTGTTTATAAGATAAAATATCACCCAATTTACATGCCTATGAATTTCCAAAGAAATACAAAACATTCTAACACAATAACAACACTCTCACCCCCCAAAAAATTGTCAATAAAAGTATGAATAAAAATAGCTTTAAATTTTAAATACAACAATCAACATAAAACAATTTAAATAACCAGACAGCTTGCACACAATAACTCACTCAACAACGCACATTAGAAACAGCTACACATTGCAAAAGCAATATACAAAAGATAAATTAACTGTATAGACTTATCTGGTGTTATCATTCGTAGTAATATTGATTTGGGCATTTCTTTACATTTCAAAAAAATTGAGTTTCGACATTTTGAGTTAGCATTAATATTTGGTTTTAATTAGGGCTGTCACTTTAGTGCATTAATTAGATTAATTAATTACAACGCACATTACAATGCATTAAAAAAATTAATCGCGATTAATCATAGCACACAAACATTTTGATATTAGCCATTATTGGAGGACCCGTACATGGCAGTGGCACGTCACTGCACACATGCGTCGCTGGTCAAACCAAACAAAGCCCAGGTGACAACAGGAATGGCATATTTAAGACTAAGTCTTATTCTATTTATCTATATTTGTACTAGATTCTTTAATAATGCACCAGGCCAAATTGGTTGGATGTCCTCGACCTTTTTCCTTTTTTTGAATTTGATTTATGAAACACACTTAAAGTGTAATTTGAGTTGCCTGTTTGAGTTTAGAATTTTCTCGACAAGATGCCCTGACTTTGGTTTTATTCAATCACCAATAAAGATGTAGATATACAATCATCTCTTTTTCGTGTATTCATTTGATTAATCCTCCACTACAATTTTGTGATGTCCTAGAATTCAAATTCTTTATGTAGGGACTTTAAGCAGATATGAGATTATTGTGCGATTAATTAGATTAATTACAAATCCTATAATTAATTAAATTTTTTTTTTTTAATCGCCTGACAGCACTAGTTTTAATATAAGGTTTGGTTTTAATATTGAGGGTGATTTATTTTGGGGTTTGTGGCGCCCCCTGGAGGCCACAGCAACTTTAGAATTCGCCTATATTTAATTTATCAATCAATCTATATTTGTTTAGCACCAGATCATAACAAGTGTTATCTCAAGGCAATTTACATTAGAGCACAATGAAGACAAACTGTTCATTTTTTGTATACACATATATGCATAGATAACATTTTACCTAAAGGTGAGTTAACACCAAACGTAACTTGGTTGATGCACCCAAGCCTAGGTCATTTTGTCACCGCCATGCCACTCAGTGATGTCACGTCCACTTGAGTTTCACCATGATCACATCAAATCATATCATATATCTGTATGTATTATCTGACACTATTCCAACTGTATCCTTTTCACTCACCTACCAACCACAAAACACAAAAATCCCCCAAAAATCAAATGCTAAGAACATTCTTTTTGGGCACTTTCACAGAGGAGAGCATGCTGGAAGTTTTTTTTATTATTATTCACATAAACAAAAGGTTATTAGTATTGTTTCATCAGGTCAGATTAAAAACATAAATGCATAAATAAAAAACATTAAAAACATGCTAATGTAAGCATTTTTCCACAGGTCAGATTCTATTAAAAAAACATCATGCTCCCATATGACTTTCTTGCCATTTCGGTCCCTGAAAAAAAGAAGCTAAAAAGTGATTTTTGGTACCTTCTCAGGAAGGAGAACATGCTGGTGCAGAACATTTGGTTATCTTTGACTTAAAAAAGGAATCATTACTGATATGCTTACCTGGACCCGGTGAGAAAATTTGCTGAACAGTGATTCTTTAGGAGCTTTTCAGGCACACAGTTTGGTCATACTTCTTTAACATAATTCTGAAACTACAGCCATAGCTTTACCATTTTTCACTTCCTCAGTAAACGATCTTATGCTGTGGTTTGAGAGGGAACAGATGTCTGAGCAGCTTACGGTTAATAACGGCAGTCATGTGTGCTTTCCAATGTTTTCCAGAATAAATCAGACCAAGTGCTTCATTTATCCTGCCTCCTGTCAACTATATCAAAGCAGCAACAGAACAAGATAGGAAAGGTCATATAATATAATTTTATATATATATACATAATATTATATATATATATATATATATATATATATATATATATATATATATATATATATATATATATATATATATATATATATATATATACATATATATATATATACACACATATATATATATATATATATATACATATATACACACATATACATATATACATACACACACACACACACACACACACACACACATATATATATATATATATATATATATATATATATATATATATATTTATATATATATATATATATACACATATATGTGTGTAATTATTTCCTCAGGTTTGGTCAAACTTCACCTACAAAGTTACTCTTAAAAATATTTTTTCCTCTCCAGTGGCTGCTTAGATATATAGATATGCCTCACAGCTCATGATAACTTTTCAAACTAAGATAACTGCAAGAAGAAAAACTTGGGTTAAAAATGCCTCCCCACCAACATGTTCCCAATTCCTGCACTCTTGCTAGCTGTCTGGCCCTTACACACATAGTTCTCTGAATCGTTGTTGTCATTGTACTTGACCCCGCCTCCTCCAAATTTTCCTCCATAGTGTGAAGTGCAGATACAGTACTAAAGGTCCCCCCTCCACAGCCTGCCAGATTTATGTATTTCCCAGGATACAAAAAACATTTTAGGGTTAATACAGCAAGCTGCTTTAGATTATGTGCCTTGTGTAATGGCAAAACATTAAGTTAGTCAGCCTTTGTCAAGACTGCCCCTATTTACATTAAAAAATGCTAACAGTGCATTAGATAGGGGTGTTTTGGATCCAGCCTGTATGTTTCTGTTGAGAAGGAAGCTGATCCACTTTTTTGCAATTGTTTAAAGTGATTTTTCCAACTGCACCACAATATTGTATTTTAGGGTTCCCCCACCTGTCAAATCATTTTTTCCTACAAGTCAGGTGTTTACAAAAAAACAAAAAAAACAAACAAACATCATGATAACATGGCTTTTGCTGTTTTTTCTGCTCCACTGCTCTATTGTTTGTGATCCATTTTTCTCTCTAGCTTCGGCCCTCATAGTCACCTGAATCAATGTCGTCAGGGCACAAGGACCAGAAAACGTGCATTTTTATTCCTGCCAAAATGTGGTTCAGAATGAGTTCAAGCACATACAGTCTCTCCGTTTTTGTTAAAAATAAAAAAAAGTTTTTTTTACATTCAAGTCTTCCAACATTTCAAATACATATATTTTCAAAAACAAATCATCCATATAAAAAGGTCCCATTGCATGTGTTACCCAAAATATCAATCAATGTTTATTTGTACTGCATGATTATGACAAATGTTATCTCAAGACACTTTACAATAGTGCAGGCTCAATAATCTCCTTATTTTATAGATACACATATATGAATGGATACATATGTAAAATACATATATAAGCATGAACATTTATTCAAACCCAACATGCACAAATGTGTCTATGTCCACTACAGATTTCTCCAGATTCCTTCTCGTTGTTTGTCAAACTTTTATGTAACATATGTAATCCATTTACATACAAAAATAAAAAAAAAATAAATGTTGAATCTCACAGACTTTACATTTAAAGACTGAAACACTTGACGGTGTTATTGAAATGACGACATGACCTTGGCTAAAAGACTTCATAAATTAAAAAAATACAAACTAAGACGGTAACATGGCTTGGACTGAACTATAGCCAATATATCCAGGGTGACTTGTAGCTACACAACAGAGGTACCTGAGCTGCTTATTATTAGGTATGTAACTGTATGAAAATTTCAAATCATGTTTTTTGTGAAAAAATCAAGGTTATCATTATTATCACGGTATTGCTGCAGTGTTGATCAAAATCTACAAAAAGTACTTTTACACAGTCTTGAAATCATTTCATCCTTAAATATAATCATAAAAGGTTTCTTGGTCTTTAGCTTTTTCTGCAACAAATGTGCAAGAAAATGTCTTTCGGAAAAATTTTCCCCCCCTTTTTTCATGAGAAGTAAAAGTAAACAATTCTCAAAAATATATGTAATTATCATGTTAAAAATGCTTTAACAGTGTGTAATAACAAGAAAAGAAAAACATGGATTTGAACTTTAAACAGGATACTCTTCATAAACAGTTCTATTTGAACATGTTCAAAGTCTCTGAGCTGACCAATGATAATCTTAACCTTTTAATTATTTTTTTAGTTTAGTTGATTTCAGTCATATACACTTCAAAGCAGCAAAAGAAAAAAAGACATTACACAATTTTGACTGAAAAAGGCTCAGGCAGAAGCAAAGCTTATTAATGCCTGCCTACTATGCATCTTAAGCTACACCATTCATGGTGTCAAGTAGGAAGAGAAAAACCAAAAAAGAAATAATAAAAAAAAAGAAAGAAAAAAACAAGCGTATATCATATCTATGCACACACACACTCATGCAAGTACATTAATTTTGTATTTTTTTTTTAATTACAGCCACAACTTCCAAATATAAACGCATATAATGATTTTTTGTAACATAACACAGGAAGTACATTGCTTAAGTTTGAGATCAGCACTATTACACAGCTCAACCCCTTTAAAAGAAATACATTTTCTTTTAACTTCCTTTTTTTTTGGTAACACAAATTGCTTCCATCTCTCAGCTCATATTTACTCTCAGACACTATGAAAAGCTTTTGAAAGCTAACTGGTAGTGTTTTATTATATGCTTTAAATGTGATTTGCATTGTTCTATAATAAACCAAGTCTCTAGAACTTCAGAACATGAGAATTTAAAAATAATGGGTTAATATGATCATAATATCTAGTTTGTTTATGATGGCCCGTTTTTGTTGTAACACTATTTTATCAGTTGTGGTTTTAAACGATCCCCATAATTCCACATAGTAAGTTAAATAAGGAAGTATCAGTGAGCAGTAAATGAAATGTAAACTTTTGAGATTTAGCATTCTTTGGTTTTGTACATGATTGCCGTCGACTTTGAGATTTTTCCTTTTACATACTCAACATGTCTCTTCCAGGTAAGTTTATGATCAATCACAACCCCGGGGAATTTGGTCTCCCAAACCCTTCCTATTTCAATGTTAGAGATTTTTAATTTAATATTATATCCAGATTTATCAAGTGTCTGTCTGGGCACCATGCACCATACTTTGCTATCAGAGGCCAAGCACTGTAAACTGCGCATGAACGCCTCCATCT
This sequence comes from Scarus forsteni, assembly GCA_036419115.1. NCBI lineage: Eukaryota > Metazoa > Chordata > Actinopteri > Labriformes > Labridae > Scarus > Scarus forsteni. The sequence goes on along the minus strand of JAZDUH010000157.1, from coordinate 2,859,800 downwards.
GTGAGGGATCATGGCTGCTTCACCAAGGAGAAGACACATAGTTTTGACTTTTCTTTTTACCGGTAATTTAAAAAATGAAATGGTAATACTAGCTGTCAGGATTTTTGCCATGGTTTATCTTTTTACAGGAACTGTTACATCCCTACTTATTAGAAGCAATCTTTTTTTTTTTTTTTTTGAAAAAATGCTTCATCAATTCATCATCAATTCAGAAGTTTCTCATACTATTTTGTCTTACTCCCAACACAAATGTAAATTTGACTGTAAAAAAGGCAAGAACTATGTTTCCACCAAAAAGAAATCTTTACAGCCAGACTTAAATGTATCTCTCATGTAGCTGTTACTGTTTTCCCCTTAATAAAGCTGTACAGGATCAACATAAAACTTTGATAAAAGCCTGACTATGTCTGTCAGGTTACAAAATTCCAGGTAATACAGGCTGTTTATTAATAATGGAGTCACAATAACAGCTTCCATTTCTATATAAAGAAAAGGATGTTCCACCTCCAAATAAAAGGATGTTGAGACATGACAAAATGTCAACAATGTGATGGAGATGAAAATTAAACATACTTTGTTGATGTAGATTTATCTTTAAGAAAAAAAAGACAACATATCACATTATAAAAAAAAAAATATCTGGAGGTCACTTGTTTCTGGGATGTTTTCATCAACCTGGTTGCCTTTGTCAGTCAAAAATCTGCCAACACTGCTCCATACTTTGTCCATGTGTGAAGAGATGACCAATGTCCAGAATCAAAAACTCACTTTTCTGTCTTATTTTCCTTGTTTTTCTGACTTTGGTTGGATGCTTTCCTGACTATGTATCTTATACCTCTTGTCAAAGTTCCCTGGCCCTGAAACACACAAAAAGGAAAGGTTATTCATAGCAGCCCAAGTTTTTTCAGCTCTTTAAAGTGACATGCAAAATAACTTCAACTTCAGTTTGGTAACAAAGTTTGATGAGTACCACAGAGAGATGTTTTTGTGATTTTGGGGACTTTATTCATTCCACAGTGGGACAAATGACTGCCAAGACAACGGGCCCTGTGTCGAGGGTGTCATACTTGTTGTCTAAAAGTCAGAGTCACACAGCGGTGTGAGGAATAACTTGAGCCCCCTTTTGTGCCATGAGTGTGTTTAGTCTAAAACAAGGAAGTGGTGAGGGCCAAAGCTGCTGAAGAGGATGTGGTGCAGTATGTCTTTGCTTTTTGGAGGAAGCAGTAGAGCAGGAGACTGGGCCACTTACTCGATGCCAGGTATACTGTCTCAGTATTTATGCACTAATATTGGTTGAACCCATAAAGGTAAATTATGTGTCTCTCAGATTGGTTCTTAAGATACTGATTCCCCTTCATTGTCCTGTATGAAGGGGAGATTTCAAGCTTAACACACAAATAAATAATTGGGCTTGTTACCACACAAACTTGTTGCAATAATTTGTTAGATTATCTATGGATATTAATGATAAAATTTAATTTTAATTTAATAGCTAAATTGCACTCATACATTAGGTCATTTTTGGGGCACCATCCTTTTCATATAAAAAGGCAAAATGTAATTCATTGATTGATATATTAATTACTTCAATTAAATCAATCTTATCAACCTGGGTGAACGTTTTATTTACAGGGATGTCAAACCTTCCAAACAAACCCCAACAGACAGGACTTTAAATTCAAAGTGGAGTTATGAAACCTACAAAATGACAAAAACTAAAGACAGAATTAAATGGAAAAGTTGTAATGACTGGAATAATGAAAGGAGTTATGAATATTGAACAGATATTTAAGTATATTGAGGGGTGATGGGGGATTCATTTAACAAATTAACCTACTTTAGACAGGTAAAATTAAGGGAAACTAACAGAGCATTAAACCAAGATATACCAGCCCAGCTATAGGATTTCTAAACCGCAGTCTAACTATGAGGTTGCTTTTGGATCGGGTCTCAAACTGGTCCGTGGGCTACTAGGGAGCCTGACTGTTCTGGTTTCGAAGATGTCCCAAAGGGAAGCTGAGAAGTCCAAACTCAACCAGCGCAATGGATCCAGATGACATGCAGACGGCTCCTGTAGCTTTTACGGGAGGGAGGTAACGTATTTGATTGGACTTGCAGGTTCAGTTGTCAGGTGTAGCTGGGCTTAGAGGTCATGATCAGCAGGAAATAGAACAGCGCCTGAGTAAGCATATGAGACGGTCACACACCCCTCTTCTCTCTCTCAGGCACCTAGTCATGTTCGTGCATCATTAGACCTCTGCTCAGGAAGACGATCATCGATCCCCCACATCTGCACACTTAAACAAAACATCCCCCCATGTGCAAAAAACTCCTTTGCTGGGAAAAGTAATTTCAGATTCCTGTAACTGGCCTCCTCCTGCCAAAACTTAACAGGTCACGTTGACCGAGCAGAGGAGGTTCATCCAAACATCCATCAGGACAAACAACTCCATACATGGATAAGGAGCACTTAATTTTGGAATATCATATTGAACAGATGTTTCCTGCTGTTTGGGCCTTTTTCTGCTCCTACAAAAGCGAGCAATGTTCTGGGCAATTCTGTCAAGATCCCTGTCAGAGAGGTCCGGCAAGATAGGGTTATTTTGAGAAGAGACAGGTTGTTGGCATGGTGACAATTTTGTTGGGTCCCATTGCCATGTTGGGATGGAGCTGAAGGCTCCATCATGGGTGAAAATGCATGCTCCGGAGGATGAGGGTCTGACTTCTCCATTTGGGTATTGAACAGATTTGTCTCTCCACACAGCACTGTGTGGCTGTACTGACCTCTGAACTGACGAGTTTGTTTACGTGCCCTTCGCACATGCGCAGTACTCTCTGGGGCGCTGCCTCCATTTCCTCCTTTCTATGAGCTCCTCATCTGTAAACTCTGGCTCGAAACTGTAAGGACACCCATCATATTCAAAGTTCTCCTCCACAACATCTTCATCCGATAGATATTCGTCCATTTTGCACAAAACTGGAAGAAGAAAGTGATTTGTAGCTGCCGGTCTTCCCCTGGAACAATGAGCCGTACTGCCCATGTGCGAAGGGCACGTAAACAAACTCTTCAGTTCAGCCACACAGCGCTGTGTGGAGTGACACAGACTGCAATGGCAGATCATCCGGAACGGATCATGATGGAATATTGGTGAAAAACATGAGTTTTTGGACGATTAATGCAGTTTTTAGGAGCAGCGATCCATGCCCTACGGGCTACCATTATATTGGTGTCCGCTGCTCGATTTTGGATCTAAATATCTCCTGAAGCTCTGTTTGGATCAGGAAAGCCTTCTGGGTGAGTATATTGTTGTTCTTCATTCTATAAACAATGTAAAAGCTGCAGGAACCGAACTTTTCCTTTAAAGTGTGTATTTCGATCAGGCATATATCAAAAGTGAGACTTTTTTGTAATCACTTAGAAACTCCTCACAGTCTCTTTAACTTTAATTTTGACATCAAGCTTTATAGATAGCTTCATGTCGACAAAGAATCTGAATTAAACACGGTGGGCTCTAATTTCGTGGCGCAGCGCAGGGGGCCGCAAGCCTGGCGCACCCCGCACAGTGTTAATTTCGTCTGCCGCACCGCCGTGCGCTGCCAGTTTGACAATTTGGTAGACTGTCTACGCAGAGATGGGTGTGACGGCGCACCAAGGGGAGGTGATGGCGCACCAGGGGGAGGTGTCAGCAGATTCATGTTGGTGCAGTGACAATTTCGTGCCAAAAACAGTGCAGACAGTGCGCTGAAAGCTCGCCAGCTTCAACCTGGTCTAACCTCGGCGCAGGGCGGAGCGCACTCTCCGCAGCTGTAATTTGGTGACAAGCGCACATGTGCGTACGCCTCAGAGGCAGGTTTCCAGAGTCTCAGGCACATTTTAATGTAATAAACAATCACAGCAATCACTATTTAATGTCCCCGTCTGAACCAGCATATACATTTGTATCTATATTAACTGTTGCATCACATCTGATGTCGGATTAAAGCTGTTTGTCATAATGGAAACTTAACCTGACGACAGCTGGAAGTTTGATGCACATCTTACAAGTCAACAATAAACACCCTTTAAATCTGATACTGAGTATATATCTGGCTTCTCTCATTTCATTAAATTCAAAGAAAAAAGGAGAAAAAAGACGGAGAAAAAAGAGAGAAAATAAATGAATGTTACTCTGGATTTACCTGTTATTTCCCATATTTCTCTATTTTAGTCTTTATTTTTAACGTGATCTAAAAAGATGGAGAACATTATTGCAAGGAGGATGAGGCGGAGACACCGGGAGAGTATACAGTATCACTAAAGGCTCTGCTATTTGGCGATGACAAACCAGGAATGCAGGTGGATCACAAGTATTATGAATGGATAAGCCAGCGGGTGTGAAACTGTCTCTTATTTTTTTTTTTTTTTTTGACCCCTATTACTGACAAAGGAACAGATTACATCTGTCCCAGGAGCTGGCCCACACGGTGACGCGCCCCGCTGTCCATTCCCCTGCTGAATGACAGCAGCTCTGACCGTCTCCAGCAGCGGGGATCATTCAGACCAATCAGACCGCATTTAAAGGCGAGGAGAGGTGCTCATTTGATTGGCGAAGACGGCGATCGGCTGTGTTAATCCCACTCACGTCTATTCTCCTCCCTCTCTGGATATGCGTGGAGAGGCAGAGACGTGGGCGTGGACACGCAACCTCTGTGCCCCTGTGCGCCATGAGTGCGCCTCTCTTGGCACTGCAGGCAACTTGCAAAGTGCGCAGGTCACACCCAGTCAGGCGGCTAATACTTAACGTTCGAACTGAGAAACTTTATTTTCTTCTGCAAATAATCATCAACTTAGAATTTAATGGCAGCAAAACATTACAAAAAAGTTGGCAAATGGGCATTTTTACCACTGTGTTACATCACCTTTCCTTTTAACAACACTCAGTAAACATTTGGGAACTGAGGAGACCAATTTTTGAAGCTTTTCAGGTGGAATTCTTTCCCATTCTTGCTCGATGTACAGCTTAAGTTGTTCAACAGTTCGGAGTCTCCGTTGTTGTATTTTACGCTTCATAATGTGCCACACATTTTCAATGGCGGACAGGTCTGGACTACAGGCAGGCCGGTCTAGTACCTGCACTCTTTTACTACGAAGTCACGCTGTTGTGACACGTGCAGAATGTGGCTTGGCATTGTCTCGCTGAAATAAGCAGGGGCGTCCATGAAAAAGACGTTGCTTGGATGGCAACATATGTTGCTCCAAAACCTGTATGTACCTTTCAGCATTAATGGTGCCTTCACAGATGTGTAAGTTACCCATGCCTTGGGCACTAATACACCCCCATACCATCACAGATGCTGGCTTTTGAACTTTGCGCCTATAACAGTCCGGATGGTTCTTTTCCTCTTTGGTCCAGAGGACACGACGACCACAGTTTCCAAAAACAATTGTAAATGTGGACTGGTCAGACCACAGAACACTTTTCCACTTTGCATCAGTCCATCTTAGATGAGCTCGGCCCAGTGAAGCGTGTGTTTCTGGGTGTTGTTGATAAATGGCTTTGGCTTTGCATAGTAGAGTTTTAACTTGCACTTACAGATGTAGACGAACTGTAGTTACTGACAGTGGTTTTCTGAAGTGTTCCTGAGCCCATGTGGTGATATCCTTTGCACAGTGATGCCGGTTTTTGATGCAGTACCGCCTGAGGGATTGAAGGTCACGGGCATTCAATGTTGGTTTTGGGCCTTGCTGCTTACGTGCAGTAATTTCTCCAGATTCTCTGAACCTTTTGATATTACAGACCGTAGATGATGAAATCCCTAAATTCCTTGCAATAGCTGGTTGAGAAATGTTGTTCTTAAACTGTTGGACAATTTGCTCACACATTTGTTCACAAAGTGGTGACCCTCGCCCCATCCTTGTTTGTGAATGACTGAGCATTTCAGGGAAGCTGCTTTTATACCCAATCATGGCACCCACCTGTTCCCAGTTAGCCTGTTCACCTGTGGGATGTTCCAAATAAGTGTTTGATGAGCATTCCTCAACTTTCTCAGTCTTTTTTGTCACTTGTTTCAGCTTTTTTGAAACATGTTGAAAGCATCAAATTCCAAATGAGCTAATAGTTGCAAAAAATAACAAAGTTTACCAGTTTGAATGTTAAGTATCTTGTTTTTGCTGTGTATTCAATGAATATAAGTTGAAAAGGATTTGCAAATCATTGTATTCTGTTTTTATTTATGATTTACACAACGTGCCAACTTCACTGATTTTGAGTTTTGTAGTTAAAATTACAGATTACCCAATTTAGATAGATTAATTTTCAAAAGGTCTGTGTGCAAAAGAACAAAAAAATAATGTAGGTGTACTTACCAAAACCAACCACATAGTTGCAGTGTTATAAGGAGGGGTAGTACCACAAACCTCCACCAGAGGAAATAAAAAGAACAAGAGCTGGTTTTCTAGGAACCAAAGCGACTATTTAATCCACCTCACCACTAGAGGGCGCATTACAACAAGGGTTCTCACTGTGAGAACAAAAGCACAATGTCTTACAGCTAGCTATCGGGAATGGCTAGTCAATTAGTTACAGGATGTGGGTTTGGACTCCACCTTTAGAAAGGCTCTGTGTGTCCGTAACAACACAATTCACTTGTTCTTCGACCGCGAAAGGTAAACAATCACAGGGGCTTTGCATGTAGCCTTACGTCTTCGGCTGTATGCTGAACAGTGCTTCAGACATGGCGGTCTGTAGTTTCAGACTTACACTGGCACAGTATTTAAAGAAAGCAAACTCCACATGTATATGATCCCACAGGCTCGGTATTTCACCGTACACTTTTAAAGCTTACAGATGTTAATGTAATGTGGCTGCAAATGATTTCTGAGTCCACATTAATCCTCCAGCTAAGAGCAGCTTCTCTGGTCTACAGGTAGCTAGCCTGAGACAGAGAAGTGAGGTTTGTAAATCTCCTTATTGAAAGCAGAAATTTATGCCTCACAACAATAGATATACCACTAACATCATCGTTTGGAATGATGAGTTTGCTTTCTCAGGCATTTTGATTAAAGTTTTAAGTTTTAGGGCACAGATTAATTCATATTTCCCAGATGCAGCGGGTGTTGCTCCAGAAGTAGTTTGTCCCTTAATTTATTCGAGCTCAATGAAGGCATGACACAGTTCGACACATTAAAACAAAAGCACTTTCACAGATAGCATAAAACAACACAACACTGCCCAAAGATTTCAACCAGCACAAACATGACATTTAAATGCATTTAAAGATGAGTAATGTTTCAGAAGTTTCTATTTGTAAAGCATCAAGCAGGGCATCATAACAATGTTAACACATAACATAATTTGTTAGATTAAAAAAACAATGTTCATTACAATTGTATTCACAAATATTGTTTTGCCAAGCGGAGCCAGCCAGTCATGTGTCTGCATGCAAAATAGCAATGTGTGAGCAAAACAGAGGAAAGACGCAATTAGAGCTGAAATAATTCCTTGAATAACCTCGATTATTCAATTACAAAATATATTTGAGGCAAATTGTGTGCCTCGAATCCTCGTTTAATATATAATCATATATATAAAATACATATCTGGACTACTATACAGTGCACGGTGTTTGACACAGACGGTCATTTCTGTGGCACAACGCGCCTGCTACCTCCGCTGCTGTGGCTTGTAAATCATGAAGGAAGAGAAAAGAGAGGGACAGAAAGGAGAGAGTCCACAGAAGAAATGGCAGAGAGTGTCCCAAGTGTGTGGTTACTACAAGAAGGGACGAAAAGAAAACACAGTACAGTGTGTCTGATTTCAAACAGAGTTAGCTTAGCACATAGCTTAGCATGATAGCATGTCGTCAGTAAACATCCGGTCTGTGCGCTGTCAAGTCAGAGCGGACACAACAGGATGACGCTCATGATACATCAACAGAAGCAGCTAATGTGGTCAATAACTGAGATATGGGCTAGTAAATAACCTACTTTGATTATGGCTCCGTGTAAAGGTCGGTTCAGAACGTAAAACAATGCGGAGGCTACTTGCCCAGAATCATGTGTATTTTGTTCTCATACTTTTCACATCCAATAACTTTACATTTAATTTGACTGCAGAGAGCAGAACAGGAAACACTGACAGTGAGTAGAGGAAGCAGGTGTAGGGAATGCTTTCATATGTTTTAGAAATGTACATTAGCTAGTTAAATTATCTTAGTATCCAAGTATGATATTATTTGGTCCTAGAAATAAAGTAAGCAAAATAAGATCAACAATATGGTACGGTAGTAAAGGCAATAATTTAGCAAAAAGAGACAAGCATGAATACAAATAAAATACAAATAACCAAAAATACTGAAAAAAGCAAGATATGGCCCAGAGTAAATCTAAAAGTATAGATTTTGATTTTGAGATCCCGTTTATGCTCAGAATGTTCAAAATAAGAAAAATAAGTTGTTAATTTAAGTGACCAGGCTTTTCTGTTTTGTGTGTTACTAATAATAATAATGTGTAGTGATTCAATGTAAAAAAAAAAATTGCAGAGAGCGCAATGTAACTGTTATCCGATTACTCGATTAATCGAAAAAAACTTGATAGAGTAATCGATTACAAAAAGAATTGATAGCTGCAGCTCTAGACGCAATGTTGAGGAGTTATGAAGAAATAGACTCATGTAAGTGATATTGTACACTCATAATATTGTGTAACCTCACTAAATTTGTTGAATTAAACCATTTGGTGTTTTTCAAGTCATGATATCAAACTGAAAGAGACTCTGAATGCCTTTCGCATTCAGATGGGGCTGAAGAGCGTAGCAGACGCTCCCACCATGCACACTGTACTGTAATAATCAACAAACAAGAATCAGCTTGATTTAATTTATGACTCCCTAAAATTAAAAAGTAAAAATTTTAAAACAAGTCCTCAATCACTGATGTGTGGGGTTGGAGATTTTTGCATCATTCTTCAGTGAGCGGTTTCTGTTGCCACAGCCTGAAGGCAAATCCATCAGATGCTGCAATGTTTCACCCTGATGTGTTTTGGAGGTATTTTCACATGAAGCTGGTGTTAGATCGTGTTGTGTCTCATTCAGATGATAAAGACAAAAGTTACTGCAGTCTGATGGATGTTTTGGGGCTACTGTGCAATAACACATAATGATAGGCCTGCATTTAGTGGAAGTTTACTGCCCATTATGAGTTTACTGGATAAGCTGCAGCAGCCACAAATACAAGAAAATGAGAGGAAGTGTCAAATAAGCTGTCAGTGCAAATACATAAGACCCTTGTCACCTGCAGTAGTTGTGACCTGCGCTGTGAGGGCTGAGAGCTTTCGCCCTGACTCTGCGCTATGGTCATTCTGAAGTCTGTGCAATGCTGATCCTGTTCATACTTCCATTGGTCAGTTATTTCTAATTGACGGAACTGACGGAATATTGTCAGGTATTTCATACACTGTGTGTAATTATGTGAATGCTGTCATTTAGTTGGAATCAAAAAGAAAATTAAAAATGACAGACAATAACACGGCATGAGGGACAAGTGATCTTTTACAAGACAGTTGCTCCACCCAGTGTCTAAACTAAAAAGTACATACAGTTCAGCGCAAATATTACATGTGGGCCGTAGTCCATTATAATTTGGACTGTGATAATGGTCAATTAAAAATGAATGGCTGGCTGCAGTTGGACACCCCTGCAGAAGGGAAATAGACACATCTCCACCAGATCACAGTCCAAAAGAGCATCTTTAGGATGTTGGGGCACTGGAAGATCTGCATCATGAACTGGAAGGCGTTTGGAGAGCACAAACCTCAGCAAAGGAAGCTCACATACTGCTGTTACATCTATAAGAAATGGTTCCATCAAAACGTTAAAAGTCTACACAAAATAAGATAAAGATGACTAATGATAACATGAGGCCTCTTATCTTACCTCATTGGTTCACCTTGTCCCTGTCTCTCCTAATCCAAAATCCTCTACTGAAATATGTCATGAGCTCTGCTGCTGCTCTCCCTGAGTTGAGCTTGTTTAGATGCTACTTTGCTGTTTCATCAATATAGTGAAGTAAGCTACTGAAGAGTTATTTGGGTCAGAGAAACAACAAGGCTGACAGAAAACTACTGAAAACTAAAATTTAACTACCAACAACACAATTTGCAGTGACATTTTTGCCCATAACTGCACCTCAGTTTATGCACGAACAGACTGAGCTGCTGTTTTGTTCAATTCAACAAACGTTTTAAGTTGACCAACTTGGAAGCTAAGCATTTTCAATATCTTAGAAAAATTATGTGAATCTGTAGTAATCTGTGAGCCAAAGACGTCACTTACTGATCTCTGCCACACTTTCACTTTAAGCTCCACATCATCCTTCTTTAAGGCGACAGGTTTTTTGAAATACAACACTACATCTTCTCCAGTCCAAAAATGCCAAGACTCCGGCCTCATGTGACCTGGAACAAGAACAAAAGAAGAATATCTGTGATTATATGTTAAAAGCAGTCAGACCCTCCCTGATACACAAAACACTGATATGTGTAGGGCCTCATTATCTGTGATCAGATTGGGCTCTATCCCAAACAGTTTCTAAAACCAATCATCTGTAAAGAAAAGTGGTGACAAATATAATGACTGTTTTATGAATGGTGTTATTGGTCCAATTTAACATCAGGACATTTGGGGGAAAATGACTTCTTTTTTTATTGACCCGATATGTACATTTTATCCCATAAAAAGATCTGATACATCAATGAAATTGGGGAAATTGTTTGCAGACCATGTAGCTCCAAAACAAGGCATATCATGCTGGTTACGTCATCTATTGCACCTTATGATAAGGACCTAAGCCTGCCCCTGTCTCTGCCAGAGCAAAAGTGAACATGGCTTCGTCAATGTGTCTGTTTTTCTCAGTGGCAGAAGATAACAATAGCATTTTTGTTTGGACAACCTGTTCAAACCTGTTCTGAGAAGAGGAAGGAGGACTTCAAGATTTAACACAACATGGTGTTTAAAAACTTTAAAAACAAACCATTAAGAGATGGTGAAAAGACTAAAGACCATTCACAACAAAGTGATGGAGTTCATAACAATCGATGATCACCCCTTTTCTGTCACTGAGAGCTCAGGTTTTTGCAAGTTGATTGCACATTTATAGCCATGTTACACCCTCCCAAGCCATTGCTTCTTGGATGTGTCCATCTCTGCCTACTTCGGTATCGTTGGCACACACATCCATAACTTGATAACAGAGCACATAACAAGAACGGACTACCTGGAATTTTTACGACAGTCATATGGACATCTGATGCTGGTCAGGTCATCATGCTAACCTTAACAGCTCTATAGTTGGATCAAGATTTGAACATGCAAACAGATAACATTAAAAATAAAAATATGAATTTATCTGTGTAGGCCATGAGAAGCAGGAAATTATTGGTTAGCAGCTGAAATTTTTCATATCGTGCATCACTGTTTGTTTTTTATGGACCACTCAGAGTTACAGTATCATAGCCATAGGTCTCCTTAAGAAGACTCACAGACAGAAAAAACAAGCGTAGACCAACTGAAATGACGGCTGCACAGCAGTCTGTTTACAGGGAGGCTCAAAAGAGGAAAAACAACCACTACCCAGGAAGATTGTCTGATGATCTTTCCAGAGATTATGCTCAGCATTAAATCTGAACACATGAGGAGACTTGAAGAATAAGGACAACACAAAGCAGAAATGTCAGAAACCTCAATGTGAACTGAACGACATGAGAACATTCAGGTTACCTGTGGAAGCAGGTGTATAGATTTTGAGCTTATGTTGTCAAATACAGTTAAATATCAGAGTGACTCTGTAAAAGCTCTTCAGGATGTTTCAGGATAAGAGGGTAGCGGCAGCTGATGTGGGGAAATCTGCAGCCAGACACTCATGAAGATCCTCTTTGGTGTGAGAAACATCTTCACTTTTACAGACTTCAATTTAAGTTTTTCAAACTCAAACCACAAACCAGGAGGTTTATCTTCACAGCAATTACTCGACTTACACTGAAAGTACCAATTCAAATGCAATAAAATCATAAAACAAAGATTGCCATCAACTAAATAAGCTTGGCATAATGCACATACTATTGTAGAAAGACAGCAACGTTTTAAATAATGTTTACTTACAGGGACTGTGAGGAGAATCTATTACCGGCGACATTAAGACTCTGCTACCTATGAGCACGCACACCGACTGTCGTAATGTTGCGTTCCAATAACCTTGGAAATGGGAGTGACAGCATCTCTGACTTATCTGCGTTCCAGTTGAAGTCAGAAAAAAACATGCCGATTA